>CM054129.1:120356913-120956913 GCA_028751855.1 Ambrosia trifida | reverse complement strand
AACCAAAGTTTTCCAAAAACATCTAACCATAGTGCTAACAAATTCAAAACAAGTTATTAGATATTCAAATACTAAAAACTGCTACTTTTTACTTTTTGCTATCATGCTAGCTACATCTGCGACCTTTCCAATATCAGCGTATACGCAGTCTTCCGTATTTCTTCTTTGTCATAATCACTTCTATTATGGCACTCACAAATTTCTTCATACAACGCTTCCCTTTCAGTGTTGATGTCTGACAATAGAATTTTGGATAAGTATTTTATTCGCAAATCATTGAGCTGGTATTGTTGGTTACCGGATTCAACATTTAACCCACAATTCCAGTGCTTCA
This sequence comes from Ambrosia trifida, assembly GCA_028751855.1. Lineage (NCBI taxonomy): Eukaryota > Viridiplantae > Streptophyta > Magnoliopsida > Asterales > Asteraceae > Ambrosia > Ambrosia trifida. Next base: position 120,956,579 of record CM054129.1, on the reverse strand, counting down.
CCATTTCACCCTTGTAACTTTACATGTGGCGCATAGCGAACACACCACAATCAATTGAATTCTCTTTAGTCCTCCATCGCATCTTCATAAGTGCTGGTTTACTACGTGACAATCTTGATGCAATTGGGTGATTACTCTCTTTCAAGTAATGGCATAAAGCAGTTTGCTGTGTTAATAAATAAAAAAATGCAATTAACCAAGTTAATCATATGTTAAGGATCTTGCTAACTTTGTTGAAAAAAAAGGATTTTTTACTTACAATCATTTCTGGTTGTCCACCATATGTTCCATCAATAGCCCCATCCCTTTTAATATTGTCTATTACTTGTATCGATGCTTTCTTTAGGTTGAAACATAACACGTAATAGTGCCTAGAATACCATATTGGTATCAAAAGAAGATCTGTCGTTGAAAGATCTTTCTTTCCCACTTGTCGCAACAATTTTCCCATTTGCACACAAAATTTCTAAGCTCTTCCTATCTCGTCAACATCATTAAAATCTTTCTCAACCTAACATCAATCACAGTAGTTAAACCACACTAGTTACCCCTGTGCTAATGTGTTGCTTTCCCAATTGAAATCATTAAATAATATTGATATTAAAACACATCATATTAACAAATTCTTAAAAACCGCAAATGACTTACCAACATTTCACATGAACAAAATAGTCGTGATGGGTCAGTTTTATTTCGATATATTTCTTCACTGTTAAGCACCACTGCCCATACATTCAACATACTGATGTGAAGCCATATTCCTGGATGTAATGTCTCAAACGAGGCTCTTGGTACTTTAAACCCTTCCTTGGTTTTAAATATAAAATCCCTGCAAACATGTAAGCCCATATGTAGCACAATCATTTTAATATAATATATTGAACTAACTAGAAGAAACTAATAAAGTAATTGGCTATGTAGTTGTCTATAACCAAACGAGAAAGACTTACAAATCCACCCATCCGTTGTCTTTAAACAGCAAATTAATAATAAATTCGTGAAAATAATACATTAGATGCTGCTTGTACACAGGTTTCAACACTAGCACAATCGGAACACTAGCATACTTGGAACAACACCAAATCAGAGCATTAGCACAATTCAGAACAAACAACCCAAATACTGTTTCACAGAAAACTGGAAAAAACACTAGCATAATCAGAACATTAGCATACTTGAAAAAAACACTAGCACAATCTCAAAAACCAACACAATTCAAAACAAACAACCCAAATCAGAACATTAGCATACTAACAACACTAAGAGTCTAAAAAAAACAACACATATCACAACAACACTAACACAAACAAAAAGGACCAGTTAAGTTAGAAATACTAATATGAGATTTCGATATCTTAAAAGCAACAAATAGAAATAGTAATCGCAAAAAAAAAAAAAAAAAAAAAAAAAAACCGAAATAGTGTTTCACAGAAAACTGATTGGATGTGTTTCAACCCAAATAGGGTTTTTCGTTTTTCACACAATAATAGCAACCAAAATAGTAATCTTACCAGAAAAATGGTGTTGATAAACCCTGAAGATGTGCTTGAATCGATGATCCTGGAGTTTATTGTTGAGCAAAGTAGGGGTGGAGCATTTTTAGGAGTTTTGGTTGTGCTTGAATGAATGAAGATGGCGGTTTGTTGCTTTTTAATTTTTAATATTAAAATGCCACAATTACCAAACTACCCTTAATGACACTTAATTAATTATATATTTGAAAGATAAATCTATAACCAACACACACCATTGATTTCATTTTTCAATGGTCCAGATCTGTTCCTACGGTTTTTACACTAACACAAGTTTTTACAGGATCTTAACTCTCCACTATATATCAATATCAATTTGTGAAGGAATTTGTGTTGATAATTTTGATGTATTTAGTCTCAACTGAAGAACTGTTTTCTCAACGATTTCAAACTAACTAAAAGTTAACACGGTTAGTTTTTGCTAACTTAAACAGCTTATTTGGCAAAAAGTCTAAGTTATGCTTACTTGGATTACTTATGTGCAAAGTTTTGATGACTTGGACCACTTATGTTGCGGTCCATTCATCAAAAAAAACTAAATGAGTTAACTTTTAGTTAAATATGACATCACTGAGGGGAAACAGACTGAAAGTTGGGACTGTAAACAAAACATATTTAGTTAGGACCGTTGTCAGACAATATGTCAAAGTTGGGATTATTAAAAGCCAAGAAAATTAGTATAGAGAACTTGTGAAGTTTGTTTATTTTCACTTATACATTGGAGCATTGGAGTTCTCATCCTCATACCCCAAATCCCAACTGTGGACAACTAGTGTAAGCCATATAGTTAGGCGTTTAGTGTTCATCCCATATCTCACATTTTAGATTGGTTATGAGTAGAAAAAAGATATTAAATATGGAGATTAGATGTTAGTTTTAAAAAATGACCAAATTATTAGGATAAATGTGTATTCCATTAAAGTATAGAGACGGAGACATGGATTCTATCGTGAGTGGTATAGGATTGTTTACAATAGAGGCTTACATTACATGTGTCTATTGCACGGACCTGTTTGTGGTTGGTTGTAAACAATCCTATACCACAAGCGTTTGTGGAGACGAATTACCGAGTGTGGTCTCATTTTCTTTCTTTTCTTCTTTCGGTTTAAATGATATTTATAAAATTTCTATTCATATATAAACTTGTAAAAGGTTTGTAACTGGTATTTTATTCGGGTCGTGTGTTGCTACGACAACCTAACATTTGCAACTTTGTTACATGCACTACGACGATGCATTAGTGTGTGACTTTGTTATGCGTTTGACATATAAAGTTTCTAAAAATATTAGATGTTGTTATAAATATATATTATTGTGGTTATCAATACCTTATATAGATTGGCTTCTTCTCCAAGATTTCATCTCCTATATATAGTCATTGTATTCTATTGTAAAAGATACACCTATCAATGATATAAACATCTTTCTCCCTACTACATCTCTTTCTTGTATTGTTTAGCTATTAGGCTTGTTTTACAACACGTTATCAGCACGAATTGCTTTTGAGTCGGATTTTAACATCACAAAACATGGAGCCGTATCAAGGTAGGCAAAAGGGATTAAAAACAAAATTGTTGATCTGGTATGAAAACCCATCATCATTCTTTAATTTATTTTCTCTTTTCTTGTCTTTCGTTTGTATGATAAACTTGAAAATTAATTTATGGTTTTCTTTAAAACTATCTCGAACAAAAACAAATTGAATCAATATCTTGTATTCCGAATTAACTGATATCTTGGAATTTGAATATTCAATTCGATTGCAAATTTCAATACCATGGACATACTAAGCCGTATTTTGTATATCTGACTTTTAAAGAGAGCTTGTTTTAAATTAATATGAATTAATATATTAATATGTAATACCTTTAATCTTTCTAATGGTTTCTATATTACACGAGATCTTATATATGGTACAGGGATCATATTGGTTTCTTTTGAGGTTTTTCCTAATTGAAATTATAATATGTGTGTTTCATGAAATTGTAAATTGGATATGATATGTGGCTGTATTATTGAGTTATCATATATTGAAATCTCAATTTAATTAGAAATCAGTTCTTATATTATATTCGTTTACAATGTGAATAATATATGGTGATTGACATACACTTGTGTTTTGAGTTTTTTTTATTATGTACTTTCACCAATTCTATAAGAGCATACGTAGTGAAGCACGTTATCAGGCGTTTTTAGCCCTATAGCGCCGGGGAACACCGCCCCCCCAGGCGCTATAGGGCGTTTTGAAGGGCAAACGTTTTGGACATAGCAGGCGTTTTGGCTTGCCTTGGGAAGAGTGGGGCTTGAATGCTCTTTTGACCGGGGAACACTCGAGGTTTTTAAAAAAAAAAAAATTTAATTTTTGTTTTATAAATACCCACTACACACACTTGATCTCTTCACCACTACACAAAACACACACACTACACAAGAGCAAAGCACTACACTTGATCAAACCACCACTAACATGAATCCTTTCGGTCGAGGTTTCGGGTTTGGTTCCCAAACCAGTGGCGAAAACACCCGACCTATAGCTCCGGGTTCGGGTTCAAACCCGCAAAGTTTCACGCACCTCTTAAACCAACCGTATGGTTGGGACCCGAACATGTATAATGTTAACATGGGAGGGAGTTTTGGGATGCCCATAGGAGGTGGGTTTGGCCAATCCCAAGTGTACGGGTCATCCCAAATGTTCGGCTCTTCAAACGCTTGGCAAGAGTCGGTTCCGGAGACACAAGGCCCGGTTGAAGAGGAAGAGCCCGTGCGAGGCAAAGCACCCGCCCGACGCCACACAAGAAAAGAGACGGGCGGTCGTGCCAAGAAAAACGTTATACCGTGGACCGACCACGAGTTGTACTCGTTAACCCGAGCGTGGGTTGACGTGTCGGAGGATCCTGAAGTCGGTAAGAAATTATATATTGTTTTGGTAATGTTATATATTTTTTTGGTAAGATATATATTTTTTTGGTAAGATATATATTTTTTGGTAATTATATATTGTTTTGGTAATGTTATATTTTTTGGTATGTTTTTTCAGCCAACTATCAATCCAAAGGCGATTTTTGGAAAAGAATACGGACAATATTTTTTGGTCTCTCGGGTAAAGGAGAAGGCTACCGGGAGAATGATTCGATATCGGGCAAGTGGACCGATATCAACCAAAAATGCACAAATTTTCAGGCCATTTATCAGCGCACCAAGTACGGGTGGAAAAGTGGGCAAAGTGACGAGGATGTCTTTGTGGCGGCTTTGGAAGAATACAATCAGACGTACGGGAATTTCGCGTACGTGAAATGTTGGCGCGTGCTGAAAGACTGCACCAAATGGCACCCCGTGCGCCCAACTGTTGGATCTTCTTCATCTAGGGCCAAAAATACGAGGCCTTCAAAAAAGTCGAGGACCTCTGACTCGGTTGATCCCGAAACGCCTACGTCTGACGCGCGTTATGTCGACCTCAACTCACCAGAAGAAAATCCCTTTTTTGTAGGGGAGGAGGGGGCGGAGGAGCTACCTCGTCCCGCCGGTCGACGGGCTGCTCGAGCCCCACGGACGGAGTCTTCGTCGGGGGTTGATAAGTTAGTCCCGGCATTTGCTGAAATGAACCAGCGGCTCCAAGACTTGCGCGATATCGGGGCTCAGCGTATCCAAGAAAACCGAGAGGTCGTTGACATCATGAAGGAACGACAGTTTGAACGCGACTTTGCTTTTTACACGGCAAACTTTGACCACCTAGAGGGGAAAGCGCTGGAAATGGCTTTGAGCCGAAAGGCAAAAATCGAAAAAAAATATGGTTTCTAGTATTTTTATCTTTTATTTATGGTTTGTAATTTTTTTTTAGTATTTGTATTTTTTTTTGTTTTAGTATTTGTAATTTTTTTATTTTTAATGAAATATTATTAACTATTAAATATTCTTATTTAAATAAAAAACAATAATTAACCAATCATTACCAATCATTTATAACCCCAACATAACCCTCTTTCCCACTACACCCTCTTTTTCCATAACCCCAACATAACACCTTTTCTATTACTTTTTAATATTTTAATCATATAACCCCAACATAACTATCCACCACTACACATACCCTAATTGTTTCTTTTTTTTTCTTTTGGAATAATGATCTAATTTATTAATAAGACAATGTTACTTACGAGTCAGATATATGGTATGCGTTAAACATGGAATTATTTAATTGAGTTAAGGATAGTATAAGTTTTAACGTAAAAGATTTGTGTTTTATTAACATAAACTATAAAGTATAGTTAAGTTCCTACCCATTTTATTTTGTATGTAAGAGAATTAGAAGCTTTGAAGCCGTTTAGGTTGCTTGGTGTGGACATGTTTAAATCTTAGAAGAGACATCCATGCTGGTTGTTTGTTTACCTTTTTATACGTGAAGCAACAGTATTGGTTATCATAAGATATGACTTATTTACAAGTAGTAAATGATTATATGTTGTGTTATTAAAACACCATGGAACTTTGATGGATATATGTTTATATTTAAAAGCATAGTGGTAATATTATTTCATAATGTAAAAAGAATATCTTATTTCATAATGTTTAGTTATAAGGCGATATGTTGTAACATTGTGTATTTTATATTCTATCATTAAATTATGTGTATAGACCATCTGAACACAACAATTAAACCAAAATTATGGTTTAATATCAATTTTCTCATTATCAAGTTATGAGAGGTCATAAGATTTTAGACCGGTAACATTATATGACCCAGACATTGAATTACTTCTCATTAATATTATGTGAAGAGAAGTTTATTTATAAGGGAGGTTAGATAAAACAAGGTTTGTTTGTCAAACCTCAAATATGCTCCCAAAGTAGCAATAACCATGTGAAAGGTCTAAGGTGATTTTATACCCATATGTCCGAGAAAATAATGATGGACCTTGAAACTTATTTTGTTTAACGGTCATTTAAATTTTCATGATCTTGGACATAATTGAGAAAATTGCGGTGATGGTGATGGTTATGTTGATAATGAGATCGACGATCAGAAGTTATAATGATGGTCATGATGTGATCAACCATCAATGACTATAATGATAGCCAAGTTAATAACGAGATCGATCATAAAAAATGCAATAATGATCATGTTACTAATGAGATTGACCACCACATGTGGCAAATAAAAGGAGTGATTATATAACATGATGGTTTGAACATTGAAGTTACAATACATTCTTTCATATCATATATATGTTTTGTATTACATACGTGCAAGTAATACATATTCGATCATAAACTAGAAGTTTAGTTTATGGATCATAATTATTTAATTAGTTGGCATGACCGGTAAGACCACACCGAGTCAATGATGTGGACATAATGAAGAACTTAAAGATTCTTCAATCTGGTACATAGCATGTAATGTTTGCTCTTAAGCAAAATTATATATTTGCCATATAAAGTAGGTGAGTATCACTATATATTTTGGAATTGATTAAAGGATACGCATATCCTAACATGATACCATTTAGTATTTAAAATCGATGCATCGTCTAAATGGTTATCAAGTTTGCAACCTGAAGTTTGCTTGATTTATGGCTTAGCTAATAAGATAGCAAGCATATCATTCTAGATTGACATATTTAATCAATTCCCAAGATAATAATGATCATTGGAATAAGTGCTGAATTTCATATAGCTTATGCTCATACATATATTGCTTTCATTGAGATGATCACTAAAATGTCTACTATTGATTGCAATATCAATGATCATGAAAGCAAAAGTTCATGTTTACATTTGATTTTACATGCAGTAACATTTATTCACATCAAGCCAATACATGGTATTAGTTTCTCCCCATTATAGTTGGTTTTTGGTCAGGAACCAAATATTGTCCATCTAAGATTTTTGTTGTGCGACATATATTAAAATTGATCCACCACGACGCACGGAGATGGGACCTTAAAAGGTGATTGGGAATATATGATGATTTATAGAGCCTTAAACAAGAGATTTATTTACATCTTAATTAATTGATATCCATCTCAATGGATTTCCCAACATCACGGGGAGATAAAAGGCAGTTGGAAATAGAAATAAGTTAGAATGAAATATCATTGATCCTCGTACTAAACAATGTGAACCAAAAGTTCAAAGGATAATTCATTCACAGAGATTAGCAAATTAATTACCAGACGTATTAACTGACCTAAATATGATGAATAGCTAATCAAGTCACATATACCAACTGCTAATGCTCCATTTAAGATGAGTGTCTAGGAAGGACAATCGTATATTGGCAATAAGCCTACTGCACGCCTAAAGCGTGGTAGACTAGTCGATTCCAAAGAATAAAAATCCTCGAGAAATTGGAGCAAGTAAGAAAGATGGTCAAGTCGAGGTTATAGTAAAAAGGTCTCCTGAAGAGACATTAGACATGATGGTTCCAGAAGAATCTCAGGTACCTGAAAATAAAGAGATCTCGTTATATAGTATCATGTCTACGAAATGTATGGAATCGAAATAAAATCGACGTCGTTATAAATTTATGTAATGTAGCGTTTACAATGAGGATCAAGATTTAAGATCTGCCTATGAATGAATACAAAGAAATGATTGGCCAAAATGGAAAGACGCAAATACGGCAGATTTGAATTCTCTATTGAAAAGAAAAGTTTTGGATCAGTAGTCCATACAACAAAAGTTGTAAAACATATAGATACGAAAATATCTTTTGTGCAAATCAACATTTGAAAAGAAAATGATATAAGGTAAAATTGGGGGCACAAGAATTTCGCAAAGACCCATAATTGATTATGAGGAGACGCATTCTCCAGTGGTGGATACAACGATTTTTCATTATGTTATTAGTCTGGTAAAGCAAAGAGAGAATTGAAATGCGTCTAATAAATATCATGATTCACTTGACACCGAAAGTTTACATGAAAATACATGATGAAGGATTTAATGTGTCAAAATCTTGTAACGTAAGTTCTCGAGAACGTTATGATCGGAATAAATAGATTCAATTCTGAATACGTTATGTTTGTTATATGATTGAATTGAATATAAGTGGAACTCCTCATGAGTATCCTAAAGCAACTGAGTGCTTAAAAGGTAATATGAAACATTGTAGGATGTAATTATTGTGCACCAATACACCACAGGTGATAAACTGAACCTGGTGATTATGATACTTTAATGTATAAGAATAGTATATATAGATCGGAGAAAGAGATGTTATTGATTTTCCAAGTAAAGAGTGAATGCACTTAGGTAAGTGGTCAAGATGGAAAAAGTCCTTGATGGATTGAGGTTGCGTCAAGCATCGATATCAATACCTTAAGAAGTATTGTGTAAAGTTGACAAAATACATATGGACTAAAGTAGTCAAGTTCTCTCTTAAAAGTTCACTATAATCGCAGTTTACAGTGATAATGCCTAGGCATCATCGAGAGACTCTGTAGAACTTTTAAAGAGTGAATTTTTGAAAATCCTTGACACAGTTAATTATTGCTCGACCCTGCAGTTCGAGTGTAATGATATGTTTATCAATCCATCAAAGTATATCTAGAAATGTTGGGACATTTTACAATGGATAAAGCTCATACTGAAAGTACATTAAAGGTTGTCCAATTACTTGATGTGGGAAATGACTCTTTTCATCTCCTATCATAGTAGAGATTCTCAGTCTAGAAGTCCCATTAGTTAAATGCATGTGTGCATTTATATATGTCTTGCTAGCTATGCATGACTATAATATATTTTATTTGAACTTATTGTCATGGTTTAGTATGTGTCAAGCAAAGAGGCATTGGAATGGGTTATTAGAACTATTTTTTTTATATATCAAAGGCATGTAATATATGAAATTATATTTTACTAACCCATAAAAACAAGTTTGGTTACTCTTACAGATGCAGGGAATGTAACACAACATAGTTGTGAATATTATGATATTTTCTCACAAGAGAAGGAACCAGAAGTCTCATATTAAGATCATACAACATTGCTTAACATAAAGGATTGCATGTCAAGGGATCAAGCAACAAATCATTGACTACAAAAGATTTGAGAAAATTCTACGGAGATCTACACCAGTCACTTAGAGAATAGATGTTCGTATGAGGGGGAGCATTATACAAGTTGCACTCTTTTTCCCTTCACTAAGTTTTATCCCATTGGGTTTTCTTAGTAAGGTTTTTAATGAGGCAACATCATTAGGGGGAGACAATACGCGCTGCACTCTTTTTCCCTTAGCTATGGTTTTGTCCCACTGGGTTTTCCTGGCAAGGTTTTTAACGAGGCAGCATCTCAAAGCGTATTAAATTGATAACCAAGGGGGAGTGTTATAAATATATATTATTGTGGTTATCAATACCTTATATAGATTGGCTTCTTCTCCAAGATTTCATCTCCTATATATAGTCATTGTATTCTATTGTAAAAGATACACCTATCAATGATATAAACATCTTTCTCCCTACTACATCTCTTTCTTGTATTGTTTAGCTATTAGGCTTGTTTTACAACAGATGTTAAATTATACTAGTATTTGTATGACATGTATTGCAAGTCATGATACAACACTTTTTTCCATCGAAAAAATTTAGATAAAAAGGCGAAAAGCATAAAATGAATAAAAATATCACGTGAAACTCAAAAGTGGTCCTATCAAATGGTTATGATATTGGTAATCCGAACAAATTGATTATAATATCGATAACGACATTAGTTTCTTTTAATTCACCAAGTTATAAATTAAGTACTAAATCAAGGGTTTAAAGTATAGTATTTTATTTTATAACAAAAGTTAAGTGTTCAAACGTGGATCATGGATCATAGATGATGAAATTATCAGTGCATTGAGAAATTGTACGAAAAAAATGTCGGCAAAATAATAGTGCTATTTACTTTGAAAATATTTTTTCAAAGAAAACCATAACACCATCACCACCACTCCTCTCCTTCCCTTCCTCTCTCTTAAAACCTAGCCATAAAACACACACACTCTCTAAGACTGCAGGGAGTGGAGGGGCGGGAAAGAGGGGGGTGAAGCGTCATGTGACACTTGTAGGACCCATGTGAGGGGAAAAAATTGTGAGGAGTGGAAGGGGGAGGGGGGGGGGGGGGAGAGAAGGGAATAATATTATATTGTGCTAAAGTTAAAAAAAATAAATAAATATATAAAATCAGCCAATCAGAAATCGCCACCTCACATCCACTCTTCCCTCCCCGCCTACTCCTCCCACCGCCTCCTTCCCGCCCCAAGGGGGCGGTGTTCCCGCCTCCACCTCAGCCATCCCGCCCTCCTTCCAGCCCCACTCCCTCCCGTCTAACAACCCAACCATCATTTATGTTCCTAAGTTGACCTAAGGGAGGGAAAAAAAATAAAGGAAAAAAATATTCTCTTTCTCTTCTTTTCTTTTCCTCTATTATTATTATTATTATTATTATTATTATTATTATTATTTTGCCTTTCTTTTCCTTCTTTTTCTTTCTAATTTAGAACTTTCCCTTCTTTTCTTTTTCTTACCTTTCCTTTAAAAATTAATCTACGAAACACACATTTTATCATTTCCTTTCTTTTTATTATTATTATTATTATTATTATTATTATTATTATTATTTTGCATTTCTTTTCCTTTCTTTTCTTTCTAATTTAGAAGGATTGAAATTGACTTAATTTTCCCTTCTTTCTTTTTCTTACCTTTCCTTTAAAAAATAATCTATGAAACACACATTTTATCATTTCCTTTCATTTTTTCCTTAAAATAAATAAATAAATAAATAAATAAACCTATGGAACACAACTCCTATCTTTCTCTTCTCAAAAAACCAACCATCACCACGACACCACCACTCATCCCATCTCTCTAAAAACTTAGCCGCCACCACCGGCCATCATCCCCATATGCAACCACCGTCGCAACTTACTCTTTCTCACTTAAATCCAGTCTTTCTTTCTCTTTCTCTTTCTCTCTCTCTCCCTCTCCCTCTCTCTCTCTCTCCCTCTCTCTCTAAAACCAAACCACCACCACCACAACCAGCTGCCACTATCACCAAACGATGCCAACACCACCAACACAAACACATCAAACAAAAGATAACACCAAAAAGAAATAAGCTAATTGACTCAGATCCACAATCATCATCATCGTTGCAAAACAAACCATCACTAGACAGTTTCGACCTAACCACCGCTATCACTGTCGTCAAACAGACTCGTCAGCACCACGACGCAACCACTGCAAACAAAAGAAAGAAAGTAATCATATCGAATAAAATCTACAATCATCATCGTTGCAAAACAAAGCAGCTCAGATGCCGTCACAGATGCAACCGGAGTTACTATGCTAGGTAGCGGCCCACTATCATCGCTACAAGTCTACAACATATATGAAAATGCAGTCACTTTAACCCTAAAAGACAAACGTACATAAGAGAGAAAGTAGAGAAGATGAAATCGCTGGATGTATATAAGCCCCAAAATCACAAACTCACTCAAATAGCAAGTGACTTCATTAGAGCGACTCCAAAGTGCTCAAAACAAATTTAGGAAAGATGTGGAGCATTATAAGGGTCGTGCTCATGCTTCTGAAGATGAGGTTAAGGTGTTTAAGGCGGAGTAAACAACGAGCAACAAATGGTGGACAAAGTCTTGCGCTCGCACCAATGCTGAAATGAAGAAGTGTCAGGACCAAATCCAAGTTTTATAAAATGAAAGGTCCCAGCTGCTTGCTACCGCCGAGGACCATGCAAAGGCCCTTGAGGAGCATGACTCCAAGATCGCGAATGGGCGTTCTGAGCTTCAAAATAAAGATCAAGAGCTCATGAACATGACTTCGCGCGTCTCAATCTTGGAGTCAGATGTTGTGGCGGCCGCTAAGGAAAGGGAGCAGTAGGCTGCGAAAAGAGCATCATTAAAAAAAGCTAGAGTCGTTGTTGCCCTAGAAGATGAGAATGCCAAGGCCTTGCTTGAGGAGGCCAGTGCTACGCAATTGAAGGCGCAACAGGATGTAAAGTGGGTTATGACTCAGGACGTGTCCGCGGTACATTAATATATGGAAAGATAAATTAAAATATTAACTATAATTATAATAATAAAAATAATAAAACATAATTAAAATATTCAAATATTGTTAATATAACAATATGTCTTTAAAGTTTTAACATTAAAAACTTCAAACTATATAATAAAACATCATAGATTTAAACAAACATTAATGTAAGAACACATAATTTTTTTTTAAACCGCTAATTTCTTACACCCTTTTTTTATACCATTTTACAACCTCACTTAAGAGGGGATTTCCTCTCTACCACTAGGCTATAACCTAAGTGGCCTAAATTTACTTAGTGATTAAGGAGAAAATATTAGATTATTTGTAATATAGGGATGTCTCGCCGGCCGCCCAACATTCCGGCCAAAATACTCTCAAGAATTACAAAGGTTTTTATCACAAACTTGCCAGAAAAGTGTAGCGGGAATGATCTATCCAGTTTTATTCGACCTTTCGATGATATTTACGACATTTACATCGCTAGAAAGCGAGATAAATTCGGTAATCGTTTTGGTTTTGTTTCGTTTCTAGATGTTAAAGATTCCAATGAATTAGTTCGTCTAATCTGCAAGACTCGTATTGGGGATTGTTGGCTTAAGGCTAACGTGGCTTGGTTTACGTTGGAGGATGGTGAAATAGGCTCTGGGAAACCACCCCCTTCCAAAAAGTCTGAAGATCCTAACCGGAACCAAGGTAGCGGTGAAAGGCCTCCTTCATGGAATCCCAAATCGTTTTACAATGGTTCTCGGTCCTTTACTGAAACCCTTACGGGGAAGTCCAGCGACGTGGGTTCTCTAAAAACTATTGTCATTAAAAGTGACGTTGAAGCGTTTCGTGATTTGCATGGAAGGGCCTTGGTGGCACGTATGATTGATTTAGATGCTCTCAAGAGCATTCATTTAATCATGCACGATATTTGCCCTGGTATGTGCAAAATACAGTTCATAGGTGGGTTATCCGTTTTGATTTCCTTCGAAGATGAGATAAAGGCTCAATGTGTGTTGACTGCGGCACGAGAGGTTATTGGTCGTTTCTCCAAGTTAGATATATGGAGGGGGCAGTCATTCGGTTTTGAACGGTTAGCCTGGCTCAAACTCACGGGTATTCCTTTGAATTTAATCTCCAACGAAGTCATTGCGGAGATTGGTAGTTCTTTTGGCAAGGTCGTTCATTGGGCAACACGGTCTGACCTTGACGATGATCTTTCGTACGATTACATTGGGGTGCTAGTAGGCGAGGAGAAGACCATCGCTCAATCGGTGACGTTGGCATGGAGAGACCGGATGTTCGTGATTTTTGTTGCAGAGGAAGCCGGGGTTTGGGTGCCAGAGTTTTATAAGATCCCACCAGAATCGGAACATGACACGGAGGAAAATGCGGAACACGATATGGAGGAGACTATGGAAGTTGAAAAGGAAGGTCATGATACGGTGGAGCCGGCTGACGGCATACCAGTTCCGGTGATTCAAGAGCCGATTCCGGTTGCAGAGGAGGAGCCTAATTTGGTAACCCCCAATCATTTGAATGCCATTAATGACTCCCCTAGTTTTTTGGAAAGGAATGCGAATGGAATTGATTGTTTTGAAAAATATGTGAATGGAATTGATGGGGAGGAGGATTTTGTGCCTGCTGACCAGTACAATTTTGATGATGTGGAAGGTGGTGATATTAATTCTGTGGACCATTCAAATTTCGTAAATAAGAGGAAAAAAAATCTGGGCTGGGCACTTTGGGCCGGCCCAATCCGGCCTATTCTAGTAGTATAGAAAAAACTAAGGTTGGGAAAAAGGCCAAATGCCAAGAAGATTTGTTTGGGCTTGTCTCAGGGGTGGTCACGGATCCAGAAGTAGTGGATAAGGAGTATGGCTCATTGGGTGGTCCTAATGATATTGATCTCAATTCTCAGCCCGTCTTCATTGGTCAAGAGGTGGAAACATTTAATGACCTTCCTGAGACAGAGATACTTTTGGAGACTAGTAATGAAGTTGACGCCACCATCATGTTGGCTTCGAAGCTGGGAGCTAATTTGTCCGATTCAGAAAAGTTGATTCACGAGTCGATTGTTAGTGAAGGAGTACAAGGAGGTAAAAAATGAATTGTCTTTCTATTAATATTCGAGGGGTTGTGGGCCGAGGGAAACCGGGTTGGATTAAGAACCTTAAAAATGTTCATGGGATTTCATTCATGGGAATGCAAGAAACGATGGTTAGCAATATTTCCTCCTCTTTGATTTCTAATTTTTGGGGAGGTTTGGGGTTTGATTTTGAGGAAGTGAATGCTTGTGGCAATTCGGGTGGGTTATTGTGTGTGTGGGATCCTAAAGTCTTCTCTAAAGAAATGGTGACTAAAGACCGGAATTATTTACATGTGGTTGGTACGATTTTGGCCGGGGCGATTCGTCTTAACATCCTTAACATTTATGCTCCTCAATCTAATGAAGGTAAGCGTGTCTTATGGGCCAAAATTAGTAATCTTATGAGCGGCCAGCAGGGTTGGTGGTTATTGTTTGGAGACTTTAATGCAGTAAGAAATAGAGACGAAAGGAAAAATTCGGCTTTTGACGCTGTTTGCGCTCGTGACTTTAATCAGTTTATTGATGATGTGGGTTTACGTGAGTATGACTTAAAGGGTTTAAAATACACGTGCATGACCAACCGAAAAGGGGTGTGTAAGTTTAGTAGAATTGACCGGGTTCTCGTATGTGATAATGTTTTCAACAAATGGCCTCATGCGTGTGTGAGGGCCATTAGTAGGGATTGCTCGGACCATTCGCCTTTGGTATTTTCTGTTAAAGATACTAACTTTGGCCCCAAGCCATTTAGATTTTTTGACTCTTGGTTGGATAGACCAGGATGTTTGCAGGTTATTCATTCTATTCTTGACGGCTGGACAGACGAAGGGAAGGCGGATCTTAATTTTCACAATAAACTTAAATCATTGAGAAGCGGTCTAAGAGATTGGTACAAAGATTATAGTACCAAAGAAGTGGAGGAGGAAAGTCGCCTCAGAAACGAGAAAGATGTCATAGAAAGCCAAATGGAGAATAATAATTTGGATGAGGCAGATATGTGGATATGGACGGAGTGTAAAAAAGCGTTAGAAGATATTGAGAATTTGAAGGCGCGAGACGTCAAACAGAAATCTCGCGTTAAATGGGCCGCGCTGGGAGATGGAAATTCAAAATATTTTCATAATGTGGTGAATGGTAGAAAGGCGTGTAATTCTATCCCGGGTATTATGATCGATGGTGAGTAGGTATCTAAGCCCACCCTTGTCAAAAGAGAGGTTATGCGGTTTTTTCGGGATCACTTTAAAGAAAATGATATGGTTCGGCCTCCCCTTGTTTGCGCGGATATTAATTCTCTCGATTGGCAGGCTAGTGAGAACATGGTGGCTCCGTTTTCCCCTCAAGAAATTAAAACCGCGGTTTTCGAATGTGGCTCGAATAAGGCGCCGGGTCCCGATGGTTTCAATTTCAGATTTGTTAAAAGATTTTGGAATTATTTTGAAGCGGACTTTGGAAAAATTATGCATGATTTTCACGGCTCAGGTTCATTCAGTCCGGGTTGTGGTTCGGCTTTTATCACTTTGATTCCAAAGGTTAAAACGCCTTTGGGTCTTAGGGATTATAGGCCTATTACTTTGATTGGGTTGTAACACCCCAACCGATGGCGGAAACATCGAGGTGTCACGTAAGAATGAGTATACAGTAGCACATGGTAATCCAAATTTTAATTGAAATAAATATTAAATTGTAAATATCCAAAAATTGAAATACATAAGGGTTTTAAATGTGGAAATCTAATACATCACACAAGAATCAAGCATGCATAGACTCCTTATTGTCTTCATAAACACTCTAATTCTTCATGCATCATTATTACCTGTTGAGTTGTAAAAATGGGGGGGTCAACTAGAAGTTGGTGAGAATACATAATCCATGTTAAGCATATAGTTTAAGTATAAAAGTCTAGCAATTCGTATGTCTATCGTAAATTTAAGTCTACATGAATAGTATAATATGTTGACATAATCAAACCTCCGACTAGTTTAGGTCCATCCCGTCATCTACGGTTCACCTTAGTAATATGTTGGAACGATAACAATCACCCACGTTACCTTTGTAGGAGGTACACGTATCCGGGTGGGGTTGTCAATCCAATAGATCTATTATTGAGTATCGCCGGCTTGGCCATAACTAATGATTATGTAAATGTTGAAACTCGTTGAAACTCGTTGAAACTGTTGACTAATTCATGAGGCAATAAAGTTTACTACTAGACATGCATGTTGAATTGCTTAAAATTGTTGCAAGTATAAAGAATCGCATAAACATGGTTACGTAAACTCACCTTGGTATAGTATTAGGTATTGAGGAATAGTATAAGTGTAGCCCAATAGATTGCCAAGTATTACCCTATGTATAAGGCAACAAATAAGTCTAAGTCTAACTAGTTTATAAGTATATCCTAGGGTTTCGATTTGGGGATATCCAATTGTTGAATTTAAAATAAAATGTTAATTAAATAAAGGGAAATTTGATAATTAAATAAAAGAAAGTCTTTTATAAAATTTGAATTTAGAATGTTCACAATAATGTGTTTGAAGTATAAAAATAATTTTTATAAAATTATTTCCTTTAAAATAGATTTTTAAATCTATTTATTACAAATTGCCAAAATTTAACTTTAATATTTAAAAATACTAAAATTAAAGAATTATTATTTTAAAAATCATATTTCTGTTCTAAATATTTAAAAATAAATTGTATAAAATTTTGGTGCAAAAATAATAAAAATTGAATTTATTATGATTTAATTATGATTAAATCTAACAAAAATTGATTAAAAATATAAAATAAATGATTTTTCTGAATTAAAAATCATTTCAGTAAAGTTTAACATTGTATAAACATAGGATAATTTTGTAGAAATTAATAAAATTGTTTTGATATTTTAATGGATTTTATAAATATAATAGTATAAAATTGATTTAATTATTATAAATATTAAATCAATGAATTTCAGAAAACTAAAAATTGTAAATAAAACTTTTATCTCAGATTTGATAAATATAATTTTTTTAGAATTTATAAAAAGGTTTTAATATTTTGAAAACGAATTTATAAGATTTGATATATAATATATAATTATAAATGGTTAGTTTTTAAAAATGAAAAATGTGGAAAAAGGGGCGCCCAAGCCGGGATTCGAACCCGGGTGCCCTTGGTTACGAGCATCAGTCACAACCACTTGGCCTAGGCCTGTGGTTGTGATTCATCTCAGTTTTTAAAAAATAAAACCACGATGATAAATCAGTTTTATCCCCAATTTCATACATACGAACCCTAGTTCTAGCAATAATCTGTTACACACATCAATAGCCCAATTGATCTTAGGGCTTTTGATGTGTGCACGCCGGTGATCAAAACCCACATAACATATTAGACTTACAGGTTTGTTTCGTGTTTGATTGCCCGGTCAAGGATAAAAGTCAAACAGCGATCAAATAATAATAAACAGAGTGATTTGAAGAAGATTGGGGGTTGAGAAGAGTGTATTGGCGAGTTGTTATGCATCGCAGAAGGTCAATTTATATAGGGGATCGATGGTTTGATTAATTGGAAAGTTTGACCAAAATTGAAGTCCAAACGCGTAATGGTTCAATTTGGTGGACAATTGATTATCAATCAGTGTGTAGCTTAGTCGTGTGAGGCCGGTCATCGCGTAGGGTTACCAAAATTAGATCAATCACGAATTAATCTTGATTGATTATGTATACGCGTACCCACAGTTGACTTTCCTTAGTCAACTGTGAAGGTTTCAATTATGTATATAATTATAACGTGCTGGGGTTTAATCAAAGGTGTTGTCCAGCCCAGCTGGTTTGTGTACTTGGGTAGTTTGGGCCGGCCTTGGGCGCGGGTTCGATTCCCGGCCCAAGTGTTTATTTTTTTTCTAAATATATCACACACATCCACATATATAATATATATATATATATATATATAGTATAAGGGTTCCAAATATGCGACAAAAATAATTAATGCGAATAATATAGGTAGAACTTGACGTTTTATTAATAATAGTCGTGTAACGTACAAGTATAATTACGAAAGCTTACATGGGTTGATTAGCAAGGTGGTTTCCAAAATCCTTGCTAACCGACTTAAATACGTTTTGGGGGATATTATTTCTTACTCGCAATCTGCTTTTATTTCGGGTCGCTTCATTCTAGACGGCCCTTTAATGGTTAATGAAGTCATTGATAGCTTGAAGAGAAGAAATAAAAAGGCGTTCTTATTAAAGATTGATTTTGAGAAGGCGTATGACAACGTCAATTGGAATTTTTTGCTCTCCATTATGTCTCAAATGGGTTTTCATTCTCGTTGGTGCAAGTGGGTTAAAGGTATTTGTCACTCCTCTAGAGCGGCGGTCTTAGTTAACGGGTCCCCTACTTTTGATTTTCAATGTGGAAAGGGCCTTCGCCAAGGTGACCCGTTGTCTCCTTTCCTCTTTTTGATCATGATGGAAGCTTTATCGTGGCTCTTAGATAAAGCTAAACACCTTGGCGTTATTAAAGGTGTTGATTTTTCGAATGATAATATGGAATTAACGCACCTTTTTTATGCGGATGACGCGCTTATAATGGGTGATTGGTCCAAAGGTAATATACAAGGCATTGCTAGAGTCCTTCGTATCTTCTACATTTGTTCTGGTCTTCGTATTAATCTCCATAAATCTAATATTTATGGGATTGGTGTGGAGAATTCCGAAGTGGATGCTATGATGGATTTCCTTGGGTGCAAAAGAGACGGATATCCTTTCACTTATCTTGGTATAAAAGTCGGTGCTAAGATGTCTCGCATTTGTAGTTGGGATCCGGTTGTAGATATTATCCGTCATCGGCTTGAATCATGGAAAGCTAAAAATCTTTCCATTGGAGGTCGTATTACTCTCATTAAATCGGTCTTAGAAAGCCTTCCCGTCTATTATCTTTCGCTTTATAAGGCTCCTAAGGCCATTATTGAGTCTATTGAATCTATGATGCGGCGTTTCTTGTGGTCGGGCTCTAGTGTCGATAAGAAGATTCATTGGGTTTCTTGGGACGTTGTCACCTTTCCTAAAAGTAAAGGTGGGTTGGGAGTGTCTAGATTAGAAGATGTAAATGACGCTCTCCTTTTAAAATGGACGTGGCGTTTCAAAGTGGAAGGTAATGGTCTTTGGAAGAGAGTTATTACGGCTTGTCATGGCAATAGTAGACCGTGGGCGTTACTTCCGTGTATTGTTTCGTCTAATGGTTGCTGGAAACGCATCGTTAAAATCGGGGATAGGAAAATACCAAACGGCCTCTGTATTAATTCTCATTTTGTTGGGGAGATTGGTGATGGTAAATCTATTAGTTTTTGGTGTGATCCTTGGCTCAGAGATGAACCATTGAGAGTGGCATTTCCGAATCTTTTCAACTCGAAAGGCGCAAATGGGTGAAAGTGGCCGATAGAATTTCGATGACTGACAACCGTAAAACGCTTTCCTGGGAGTGGAGTTATATCCCCTACACGACTGCTGAAGTCTCCGAATTATTCCAGCTTCTTTCGGAGATTCACGATTGTAATTGGAGGGGAGGTATGGATAGGTGGAAATGGACGCTAGCTCGTGACGGTATGTTTACAGTGAAGTCTGCCAAATCTGCTCTGCTTGCCGCTGATTTATCCGTGCTGCAGCCGAGGATAAAGTGGAGGATTTGGGTTCCCCTAAAGTGCAAGGTAATGGTGTGGCGGGCTGTTTTAAATCGCCTCCCTACGATCGCTGAACTGATAAAGAGAGGAGTCCGCATTCAAAATCCCTGCTGCTCATTCTGCCAGGAGGAAGTTGAGACGGTTCTGCACCTTTTCACGGGATGCTCGTATGCGCAAGAAGTCTGGCAAAGAATTGAGAAGTGGTGCCATCTTCCTCCTTGCCTAATCTTTGATGTTGCAGATATCCTTCAGATGCCGAGTGTTCAATCAATGTCCAAGAATGCAAAAAAGATCCTACAAGGCATAGTGTATACGGCAATGTGGGTTTTTTGGAATGAACGAAACAACCGCATTTTTAACAACAAGCCTCGAAGACCGGTAGAGATTGTGGAAACTATAAAGTTTACGTCGTTTTTTTGGATTTGTAATAGGTCTAAATGGAAAGACTTAGATTGGTCTAGGTGGTATGTATTTCCCCTGGATTGAGTTGTTTGCTCGGGTCGCCTTTTGGTCCTTGCTTTGAGGCCTAATTGTGCGCTTTTTTTGGTTAATGAAATTCTCTTCTATTTCCCCTGGATTGAGTTGTTTGCGCTTTTTGATCCCAATGTACCAGGAGGATGACATCTGTCCGATGTGCCGTAAGGCCTGCCTGGATGAATACGGGGAACACGCGGTCCATTGTAAGGAGTTGCCCGGTTTTAAATATCGGCATGATTGGGTTCGAGACATTCTGTGGGACATTTTAAGACGGGCTGGGATCTCAGCCAAGAAGGAGGCCCCTGTAAACTTCCTCTCGGATCCAGCAGAAGGGAGATCCACCCTACGACCAGCAGATCTCCTTGTCTTTGGGTGGTCCGGGGGGAAGCATGCTTGTGTTGACCTGACGGGTGTATCTCCCCTAGTTGGGTTGAGGGATAGTGGCTTTGTTGCAGGGCAAGCGGTCCGAAAAGCAGAGGCAAAGAAGGTAGAAAAACATGCTAAAGCCTGCGAGGAGAACCAACACGTTTTTGTACCTTTGGCTTTTGACACCTTTGGTTCATTGGCACCGGAGGCTACCCGTTTCCTGACCAGGGTCCAGCGGGTTATTCACAGTAGTGTCTCGGCTCCGGGTGGACATGGTTATGTTTTTAGTAGATTAGGATTTGCTATCCAGAAAGGGGTGGCGGCGCAGCTTGTTGCCCGCTTGCCCGCTATCTTAATGTAATTTTCTTTGTCCTGGAATGAAGCTGAGGTAGTTTGTATGTAAAAAAAAAAAAAAAACCTAAGTGGCATAAGAACACATAAATATGGTTAGTGTTTGTTGAACCAAAGTTGTTTTACGAAATCATTTTGAAATATTACTGTTTAAAGTTTAAACAAACATTAATACTATAAAGCAACCATGATGGAAATGTGTAGTCATCTATGTCTTTTCATGGCTACCGGTATGCGGCCAGACTGACCTACCAATTCTAAACCCTAATTAGCAACATCGGGTAACTTGACTACATAGTATCTATGATTATTCGTGTTTTAAATTTAAAGGTATTTAGGAACCATACACTCTATAATTAGGATTCATACATCCTGGCCCACATCACAGACCAACAGGAAGCTGCCACATACTCAGAATATGATATCATACACCCCCAAATATAATGTCATAGGGTGTATGATTTCTAAAACCCAAATTTAAATCTTAATACTGAAGGGAACCATCATTGCACTCGTTCAAACTTCAAAGCGCGTTCTTAAAGACTAGTTGTATGAATATTACTTTGATGAAAATTATCAAATAAACCCGTCCTTTTGTTTCATTGGTTCTTAGTATTTTTTTTAATAGATAATCAAACAATTGATAGGATATTTGTGGTTCTTTAATTAATTTTTGGTATAAGATTTTCTACGTCATTGATGCTGTAAGTCATTGTTTTTTAAAGAAGTTTGAAACGATCCATGCATAAGTATAAGGTGGAGTATGAATTTACAACATGAAAGTAATATATTCATGACGTAGTACACTAGTACGCAATGGCATTATGCATGTGCAAAGTTGAACTCTCATGCTTTCACTTTTAACCTACCACTGCATGTCTTGTTACCAAATGTACGAATCAACTTCCTCCATTCCAATTACGGGGCCTTATGACCTTTTCAACATCAAAGCAACACATACCAAACACTCAAAAAGTAAAAAAAGAATAAAAAAACTATACATTTTTGTTAAATGTGTATTGCATAACCTAAAAGGATGTTAAATTGCTAGTATAGAGACCGGTGTGCTTAGTTATCGGCCAGGGATGTTAAGTATCATTTTTCTAATTCCTTCAAATGTTTTACTTAAGATTATGAAACTATGTAATTGTTAGTCTATGGGGTGTGGAGACATGAAAATGGTTATGTCTCAGTGCCACCTAGGACAACACCCGTATTCTTTAGCCTATTGGTCCGTTTCAGGCGTCTCTAGGGGGATGGGGGAGACGAAGACGGGGGGTGGGGTGGGGGTGTTCAAAAAAATCCGAAAAATCCGATAATCCGAATCCAAATTATCCGAAATTTTGGATAATCCGATTTTCGGATATCCGAAATTCTGGATAATCCAATTTTCGGATATCCGAAAATCGGATAATCCAGAATTTCAGATTCAGATTCGGATCCTGATTTTGAAAATTTTCGGATAATCGGATTATCCAAATCCGAATATTGAATATATATATATATATATATATATATATATATATACTATATTATAATGCATGAGTGAATGGTAGTTTAAGATACCCAAAAGTTAAGAACTTATTTTTCATTAATAACCCTAAAATGAGGGTAAAATAGTCATTCATACATTATTTACATTTTAATACCCTATCTTAGTTACACTTTAATCCCTTAAACTTTACTTAACTTTTGTTTATTTAAATTATAGTTAAACTTGTTTTCCATATTTAAAGCAAACCACACCCATGATTTTAAATAGTCATATTTTTTAATACGTTTATACTTTTATAAAAAAAAAAATACATCATAATAATGAGCATTTTATTATCTTTAATTTGAGTATAGTATTGCTATTTTTTATTAAAAAAATCTTTATGTGCTACGTGATTAACGATATATAGGAGTTAGCAATAACTAAACCGTTCACCGAAGCCAAACCAAAAATCTGACAAAACTGAACCAAAATCTATTGAAAAAACTGAAAACATCTGATTTAACTTAAAATTGATTATCGTTTTCTTTTTGTACCATTAGTTAACCCAAATTAATTAAACTAAAACAGACCCATTAATATATTCATAACAGTATGCCCGCACGATGTGGTAGGAAACACAGACACTTCTAATGGTTCATGGTTGGGTTAGGTTTAGTTCGGTTATAAGCCTCAAACGAAACAAAAACCGATATTATCGGCTTATCAATCTTGTTAACCAACCGGTTAATTGGTTCAGTCTATTTTCTTATATTGTCGTTTTTATAAGTTCGGTTTAGTTAATTTTGGTTAATAACCAAAACCAAACTTTGGTTAAAATTTTGCTTAGAAGCACATGAAATGAAGATATAAATACATGTAATGGATGTGTAAAGGATATACATGTATGAATGGTTCAGTTTTGGTTTGTTAATTTTGGTTAACTTAGGGTACAAAAAAACCGATATTAGGTTAGCTCGGTTTTGGTTAATTTTAAGTTCGGTTTTGTATGTTTTTGTTCGATTTCTGTTGAGTTTCATATATTGTTCACCTCTAGATATTGTTAATCACGTAAAAAATCAAATTTTTAATTAAAAGTATATAGCAAATTATACTCTAATATGGTTTGAAGCTGAGTAGATAGGTTTATGAATTGTAGTGGCGGTATAAATAGAGGGGGTTTTGAAATTTTTAGCTTTTATACTTAGGCGTGTAAACGAACCGAATGTTCATTGAATTTTAATTGAACACAAACACATAATCAAACACATTTTTGTGTTCATGTTCGTTCATTAAGAAATTTGTCATGTTCTTGTTCGTTTATGTTCGTTCGTTTAAACCTAAACGAACAGTTCACCAACGAAAATAAATGGATGTTCACGAACATAATAAATGTGAATGATTTAGTATTACTGAAAAAAAAACCCAATTACTAATTGGTTATATATTTATACAAGTAGCTAAGACCTAATTTATGTTTGTATTTATGTAAATATAACTACGTATGTAATTAATAAACTTAAACATGCATAAATAAACGAACATAAATGAACAAATTCAACGTTTGTTCATGTTCACTCATTTAACTAAACGAACAAATTTTTTTGTTCGTGATTCTTTGTTTATTAAATAAATGACATAAACAAAGTTTCCACCGAACAAGTTCATGAACAGCTCATGAACATTCGGTTCATTTACAGGGCTATATTTTTACCTCTATTTCATGTATTTATACCTCCATTTCATGTACTTATAGGCAAAAAAAAATTTAGCCAAAGTTTGATTTTGTTATTCACCAAAATTAACTAAACCGGACTAAAACCAATAATCTAACAATACTAATCAAACCAAGGAACCAACTGTTTAATAAGATTGATTAATTGATAACTTTTGATTTTAGATTCGGTTGAGGCTAATAATCTAACTTAACAAAACCATACACACCCTTAGAAGTGTTTGTGTTTCCCGCTGCATCGCACAGGCACCCTACTTGTAACATCGCAAAATTTCCCCAAATTTTTATGCGTAAAAGTCTTATCTTTTTTTTTTCTTTTTATACACCTTTATCATATATTTATCCCTAACACACAACTTATATACATATATATATATATATATATATATATAATAATAAATATAACACATAAATCAGATTTTTTTGTTGAGTTATTTTTTTAAAGTCCATGACAATGCTTAAGATCAAAACAAAACCAAGCCCACAACAAACACCCGGCCCAGAATGCCCAGCCCAATCCCCTGGAAACCAAAACCCGGCCCATTAGTCTCCCCCCTCCTTCGCTGATAAAACAAAAAAAGTGGTTCCTGCTGTGGCTCGAACCCGAGTCAACCATGAACAACCACACGCGCCACACCAGTTGAACCACACCAACCTCTTGTTGCTATACCAACTTATTAAATATATATATTTACTTGGGTTTATGTCTGCTACTTTGCTGCTGATTCGCGCGCCTGCAGCCATAAACAAACCATTGATTTATCAATTAAATCACACAATCATGGTAAGTATAATATAATTAGCATCTTGATAGATGATTCGCGTCCATTACAGGTCATAAACACGATTAATCAACATTAATTCGTACCTATTCTTCCATTTTTACACGTGCACCTTCAATGCTTGGTCAACCCTTACCATTTCATCAATCCAGAGCATAGCACTATAAATTGATCGTTCACGAGCCATCACAACTCGCCAATACTCCTCTCTTAACCTCCAATCTTCTTAATTATATTCTGTTCATTCTTCACGATCGTGTTTTTGACTTTCAAGGTTGACCGATCATTCGAACTCGAAACAGCTTTGTAAGTGCAATTATTTTAGTGGGATTTGTTCTCGGCATCCACACATCAATAGCCCTAAGATTAATTGGGCTATTGATGTGTGAATCAGACAATTGATAAAGCTAGGGTTCGTGATGTTGATTTGGGGATAAACTCGTTTCAGCATAGTGTAGTTATTTCAATTAAAACAGAAATAATCACAACCACTGGTCTGGACCAAGTGGTTGTGACTGATGCTAATTACCCAAGCCACCCGGGTTCGAGTCCCGGCTGTGGCACCCCTTTTTCCTTATTTTCATTTTTAAAACAACCAAATCAATTAAATATATATTATACATTTAATCTTATAAATTCGTTTTTAATTATTAAAACCCTTTTATAAATTCTAAAAAAATTATTTTTAACTAATCTGATATAAATGTTCCACCTACAATTTTTAGTTTTCAAAAATTAATTTATTTAATATATATAATAATTAAATCAATTTTATTCTATTATATTTATAAAATTCCATTAAAATATCAAAACAATTTTATAAATTTCCACAGAAATTATTCTAAGTTTGAATAATGATAAACTTTTCTGAAATGATTTTTAATTCTGAAAAATCATTTATTTAATATTTTTAATCAATTTTTGTTAGTTTTAATCATAATTAAATCATAATAAATTCAATTTTTAATATTTTTGCACCAAAATTTTATACAAATTATTTCTGATTATTTGAAACAGACATAGGATTTTTAAACTAATATTTCTTCAATTTTAGTATTTTTAAATATTAAAGTTAAATTTTGACAAATTGTTATAAATAGAATTAATATTCTATTTTTAAGAAAATAATTTTATAAAAATTATTTTTATACTTTAAACTCATTATTGTGATCACCTTAAATTCAAATTTTATAAAAAGATTTTTGTCTATTTATTTATTAAATTTCTCTCAATTATCAAACATTTTATTATTAATCAAACGAGCATTTATCCCCAATCCGAGGCCCTAGAACATATACATTTGTAGATAGACTTAGACATATTTATTACCTTATTATAGGGTGATATTTGGCGTTATTGGGCAACACATATTCTATATCACGAGACTTAACATTTTAAGGTGAGTTTACATAGCCCCTTTACTCTATTTTCACTATTTTCGGGGTGAAACATGTTTAAACATTTTATATTATCATTTACTCATATTTACTTGTGATTCAATTACAACATCATTCTATCATTTGACTGTAACAAAAAGACACAGTACAATCATTAACAATGATCAAGCCGCCTGTTTAGATTATAGCGCTATAGGTCTGACAAACCCATCCTCCCGCATAAATTCAGGGATGATCGATAACAGTAACAACATTTAACTAACTTGCGAGTTAGTCATCAGTCGACACAAGGTTTGGTTGTACAAAGACGCATTGTTACATGTCGGTATCATACTCTATCATCATACAACTGTGAATGTTGTACAAACTATTGTTATCAAGTATTTACAAAAACCTATGTATTCTCACCAACATTTTGTTGACCCAAAATATACATTTGTAGATAGACTTAGACATATTTATTACCTTCTTATAGGGTGATATTTGGCGTTATTGGGCAACACATATTCTATATCACGAGACTTAACATTTTAAGGTGAGTTTACATAGCCCCTTTACTCTATTTTCACTATTTTCGGGGTGAAACATGTTTAAACATTTTATACTATCATTTACTCATATTTACTTGTGATTCAATTACAACATCATTCTATCATTTGACTGTCACAAAAAGACACAGTACAATCATTAACAATGATCAAGCCGCCTGTTTAGATTATAGCGCTATAGGCCTGACAAACCCATCCCCCCGCATAAATTCAGGGATGATCGATAACAGTAACAACATTTAACTAACTTGCGAGTTAGTCATCAGTCGACACAAGGTTTGGTTGTACAAAGACGCATTATTACATGTCGGTATCATACTCTATCATCATACAACTGTGAATGTTGTACAAACTATTGTTATCAAGTATTTACAAAAACCTATGTATTCTCACCAACATTTTGTTGACCCAAAATATACATTTGTAGATAGACTTAGACATATTTATTACCTTATTATTGGGTGATATTTGGCGTTATTGGGCAACACATATTCTATATCACGAGACTTAACATTTTAAGGTGAGTTTACATAGCCCCTTTACTCTATTTTCACTATTTTCGGGGTGAAACATGTTTAAACATTTTATACTATCATTTACTCATATTTACTTGTGATTCAATTACAACATCATTCTATCATTTGACTGTAACAAAAAGACACAGTACAATCATTAACAATGATCAAGCCGCCTGTTTAGATTATAGCGCTATAGGTCTGACAAACCCACCCCCCCGCATAAATTCAGGGATGATCGATAACAGTAACAACATTTAACTAACTTGCGAGTTAGTCATCAGTCGACACAAGGTTTGGTTGTACAAAGACGCATTGTTACATGTCGGTGTCATACTCTATCATCATACAACTGTGAATGTTGTACAAACTATTGTTATCAAGTATTTACAAAAACCTATGTATTCTCACCAACATTTTGTTGACCCAAAATATTTTCAACTTAACATGTTTCAGGTTCTACTTGCTTGAAGATTTGAATTAATGCTTGAAGATGTGTGCATAGTTTTATTCAATTTGATGTACGAACTCTTGTAGAACAATTGTATGTAATTTATTTAAATCACATAATGAAATTTATTATTCACCATGAGCTACTGAACAATCATCAATACGTGACATCCCGATATTTCCGCCATCGGTTGGGGTGTTACACTACTAGTGTGTGTGTATATATATATATATAATATTATATACACTACATAACACAATACACAATCCTAAATCCCTAATCCTCCTAACCGTAAGTCCATACTCCTCCAATCCATAGCAGTCGCTCCATTTTCTCTTCTCTATAACAGCCCCCGTCCACCTCGTTTCCGACCTCCACAGCCCTCGTCCACCAAACGGTAAGTTTTTTTTTTACATTTTTTTGTTCCAATTTCGTTTATCTAACTTCGAATTTTGTTTTTTTAACAAGTTCACGTTTTAGACATACAGGAGAACTTTTTTTTTTTTTTTTAAGTTTTGGATTATCCGAATCCGAAATTCGGATAATATTCCGAAATTCGGATATCCGAAATTTCGGATTTGGATCCCAATATTGACTATCCGAAATTCGAATATCCGAATTTCGGATTATCCGAATTTGAACACCCCTAGGTGGGGGACGATGTGTGGGACAAGAACGGGAGGAAAAGGTGGGGCGGGGGTGGTGGAGCGTCTCCACACCGCCGGGCCTTAACTAAAAAGAATGAAAAAAGTGATTATTAAGTGACTGCCATGTAGACTAACTTACCATTAAAAAACAAAAACAAAAAAGCGGGTTATGTGGTTTGATCTAATTGGCTAAATTTTTTTTTATTGTCTTTCACTCATTAAATCCTTGCACCGTTACCACCATGGCACCCCTTGGGGGGCAGTGTTTGCCGCTTGATTAGACCATGCGTAGTGGGGGGCTTTATATATAAAGCCCCCTTCCTGATTGGTCCACGTGGCTGCTGAGTCAGCGTGGAGAGAGAAACTGAAAAAGAGGTGTAGTGGTGGGGCTTTGTAAATAAAGCCCCTGTTTCTGATTGGTTGATTTTTTTATTATTTTTTTAATCTTTTAACTCAAAATAATTAAAATAAAAGACAAATAAATATAAAAAATTACAAATAATAATAAAAACACACAACTAATATTAATTAAATTAAAAAAAAACAAACAACTTAAAAAAATTACAATACCAAATTAAAAAAAAACAACTTAAATAAATTACTGGAGGTTATATTTTGCAAGGATTTGTTGCCTATGATGTATCGCGAGGAGTAGGGCTTCTCCCTCGAGGTGGTCGATCGGTTTGGACAAAAACTCAATGTCCTTTTTCCTTTGCCTCGCCTCTTGAATGGCGACGAACCTTTTATTCTCGGCCACTCTCTGGTCCATAGTTTGCAAACGTCTTTGGGCGAGGTCGCGAAGATCCTGTAGTCGTAGATTCATTTCATCAAACTCCTCCCTCGATGCACCACCTCCTGTCGAAGACGGCTCCGCCAAGAAGTTGCGCGTATTGCATTGTGTTCGCGTCAAAGTCGCCCCAATTGGGTGGCAGCGGAGTAGTAGTGTTTGGCCTCGTGTTGGCCTCGCAACCGGACGACCCGGGACCCCGAATGGTGAACCATATGGATACATGTTTAGTAGGTTTGTTTGTGTTGTAGTGTGTGTGTTTTTGTGTTGTGTTTTATGTTGTATGTGTTTGTGTATGTTGTATGTTGTGTATATATATATAATCTTAAAAAAAGAAAATGTTACCGTTCAAAAATTAAAGAGGGCAACGGTCAAAAAAATTTGACCGTTTTTTTTTCAAACAAAAGCCACGTGTCACGATTTCATTGGTGGAGGGAAAAATTGAGCGGCGTTATATTTATAAAGCCCCAACCCAAAAAAGCCCCATAGCGCCGGGGTGTGGTGGTGTTCTGGGCGCTATATTTGAAAATTTTTGACAAATAGCACCCCACTACGGGGAGTCTTAGGCTGAGGGGAACGTGGGTGCCGCCCTACTACTAAAAGTCTTAACAATTAATATGAGTGGATGTTTAATAGGAAAATTAAGACCAAGTATTAATAGATAATATTTTTTTTAACGACAAATTTTATACCACCTTATTTTTACCTAATCTTGCATTTGTAAGGATTTGAACCCACCACCTCACATTTGTAAGGGGGGACACCATACTACTAGACCAAGAGGTCATGGGTATTAATAGATCATATTAAGCTGTAAATGTCATATTGAGATGTAATGGTTACTATTAAATTACAATGACTTAGTTCTATTGTGTTGTAATCGTAATAATTTATATGGTAATACTTAGGAAGATGGGAAGGGCTAAGGCAGTTGGTCCAGACAACACACTGATTAAGGTGTGGAAGTGCCTTGGAGAGGAAGGAATCCAGTGGTTAACTATCATGTTCAATTGTATTTCCAAGTCTAAACAAATGCCAGAGCAGTGGAGGAGTAGTGTCATTGTGCCTCTGTATAAGAACAAAGGCGACGCCCAATGTTGTGGGAATTATAGAGGTATAAAGTTGTTAAGTAATACTATGAAATTATGGGAAAGGATTATTGAGGCTAGGATTAGAAGAGAAACTCGGGTCTCAGTAAACCAGTTTGGTTTCATGCCAGGGCGGTCAACTACGGAAGCAATAAACATTATAAGGAGGTTAATGGAAAAGTATAGGGAGAAAAAGCGGATCTTCATATGGCCTTTATAGATCTTGAAAAGGCATATGACAGTTGAAGAAACAAACAGCCTAACCTCCTTGCAAGGATGATAGTCTAGATGTAACCACATGATTGATCCTTCACTAGCACTTCCTGGATTAAGGTAACCTGCAATAAAGATCGAGTGGGTAGGGAGACGACTACACGAGGTAGTAGTTTATAACAAAAACGGGGGTAAATGGGGATACCATCAAGTGTGATAGCTCTTAGGGTTAGCCAAAAGTGTCCTCTCTATTAGGGAGATGATCCCTTA
This sequence comes from Ambrosia trifida, assembly GCA_028751855.1. NCBI lineage: Eukaryota > Viridiplantae > Streptophyta > Magnoliopsida > Asterales > Asteraceae > Ambrosia > Ambrosia trifida. Next base: position 120,925,169 of record CM054129.1, on the reverse strand, counting down.
TATAGAGGTGGACGTATGCCACCATTACCCAGAACCCTAATCATAATGGGCCAGGCCCGATTAGGGTTGTCTCCACTACCCAAGGATTATATTAGTAAAGTCGTTAAGATATAGCAATAAATAAGGAAACATGGAACGATTACCGCTTTTACCGCTTACGCGCGCGGACATCTCTCCGTGATTGTAGGAGAGTCGTTGCTACTTTGCTGATATCTCTCCGTAATGATAGGAAAGTAGTTAATGCTTTGATATACGGAGTAATCTCTTTCGTGCGCGTGAAGCTCTTCCGCGGGGCTGAATTCCGGGTTTGGGTATGCTCTGCGTAGTTATGAGCACCCAATCCCATCAAGTCCCCCCAGTCCAGCGTGTACCCTTTTCTCGAGTGTATGAGGGAAGAGGGTGGATGGTGGACTTAAAAAAGTGATGGCCCCTGGATGATAGCTCATCCTTCCTTGGTGGTGAAAACCTGGTAATTAGTGCGTTGTTGTTGCAAATTGATGAAGACTCGGAGTGTTGGTTGTGCGGAGTGCAGAGTGTTTGTCCTGCGGAGAGCGGAGAACGGTACTTGAATTTGACGTTAGATCTCCGTGTTGTTACGTGGCTCTCCAGCAGGGGACAGCTGTCGAACAATGAGTAAAGGATGGCGGATAGCGTCTGCCACAAGCTATACTTGTGTCAGTGAGCGTCCCATCGGTTATGGCAGACAGCTGTATCAGGCGCGTGTCTTAGCGCGTGGTGCGCGCGTGTGCCGTCAAATTAGCTGTTCACAGCCACGTGTCGTTTGGAAAACCGTTTCCACTTTCCCATGCTGACGTCAGTGGCAGTTATAGCCCACATTATAAAAGGATTTCAAAATATTTCAAACTTCACCGTTCTCACACCGTTAATTGCAAACCTCCCAACTTCCCTTTTTCTCTCTCACTCTGATTAACCGTTGCCTTTACTCAATCATCAAAAAATGTCTCAAGAAACGTCTGGTGCTGTTGATCTGACAAAGACGTCTGAGAAAACTGAGAAGGGCATTACCACGACCGTTATCAAGTGGGATGCCTCTTCTTTTTCCTCATTCCTCGATCAATATGGAATTGAGTCTGAGTGGGAGCCTGAACTTCCTGCTGCTGGTAAGACGGCGTTGGACGCTTCTCCTGGTAAAATCACGCTATATGAAGCGTTCTTTTCCCGATGTTGCTTTCGTCTTCCCACTACAAAGTTCCTGGTGAGTACCCTTATGAAATATGGGGTGCATCCTACTCAAATGACTCCGTTTGGGCTGTCCAGACTCGTGCATTTTGAAGCAACTTGTTGGTCTCTCGACCTAGAGCCGACCTTTGATATGTTGAATGTGTTTTACGTTCTTGAAGAGGCCCGCGGTGGGCCCGGGTGGTACAGTGTAGCCCCCCGGAGAAGCCGGACACAGATTGTCTCGGAGAGTCCCAAATCAATGTATGATTGGAAAGAAAAGTTTTTCTACATCCACCGAGGGGTGATTCCCGCGGCCATGCAATGGATGAGCATTGGAGTGAAGGAAAGGATTGCGGAGTTCCCGCCCATGAAAGATTACAACAACCAACCGTGGTATGATACTTTGTGTGCCCATTCTACCCCACTGTCTATGGAGAAGTGCCCGGAGGGCGTGCTGGTGATGCTAGGGCTCAGCCGTTTGGGTAACCCGGAGGGTCAAGAGCCCACCGCTGCTGATGCTAGTAAGTACACGTGGATTTCTTCTCCATTGCTTCTTCCTTTCATTTTTGTGTTTATTCTTTATGTCGTTATCCTTGCAGGAATGACGAAGTTCGATCTTTTCGATACCCGGGGGTCCGCTAAACTGACGTATATTGCTTTGCCCCAAGGAACTCCCACAGTGATTGAGCGGCTGGCTCGGAATTTTTTGATGCCACAACTCAAGGATGCTCCGCAGCACTACACGCGTACAGGTTACATTCTATACTACCTCTCAATATTCAATATAATATTTCTTGCATTTCACTGTGGGAGATTCCTGCGCCGAAAAAGGGTGCGTCGTGTTCCACGCCTTGCAAACTCTGACCCGCGTACCCTTTGTTTCAGGCGCAGGGATTTGCCCAGTCAAGAAGACCGGGATTGACCCGGGTGAAACTTCCCCAGGTCGTAAGAAGATGTCATGTTCAGGTAAATCATGTCATATGTTATCATAGTATGTATGAAGCTTGAACCTTGTTTTATGTCTGTCCGTAGGTGCGGGTCCGAAGCGTCAGCGGAAAGACTCTCGTAAAGGGAAGAAGGTGGCCTCCAGCTCTACTGTTGCTAGAGAGGATGACGAGGCAACGGAGTCAGATGATGACGCTAAACGTCAGCGTACGCGCGGACCTACACCCGTTGATGACCCTGTTGAGGTGTCTAACGAGCTGTATCAGAAGCGTATTGAAGATCTTGCCCAAAAGCAGGTTCAAATCTCAAGGCCGTCTACGGAGGTCACTAAACCAACCTCGTCCACTGTGGTTGAGGAGTTAGTCGTTAATAAAGGGACAAATGTCAAGCCTGCTGGCCCGAAGATAATTGTGAAGCCTCCACCTAAACGGAAGCCTGTGTTAATCAAATCAGTCAAACAGACCCCTGGTAAGTTTCTGTTGCCGAGCTTGTGTTCAATTTCTGTATATGGAGCACGAAATCATTACTTTCTTCGTTTGTATTCGCAGGTAAAAGTGCTGCTCCACAAGGGGCATTGAAGAAGGCCGCTTCGATCGTGGAGAAAATGAGTGGGCCTATCCCTGAAGATGTGCAGGGCCCAAGCCCATCTGAGTTGGAAACCCGGGGACCTTCTCAAGTGGAAGGGATTGTGATGTCTCCGAAGGCAAGTGGAGACGCTGGTAAAAGCCCTTTGGTTGAGTCGTCCCCTGTTAATGTTGATCCAACAATCATGGCCACAGATACCGCCCAAGGAGAAAAAGATAGTCAGCCGGACTCATACTCTAAAACGGATAAATCTGCGCCCGCGGGTGTCCCCGCGGATAAGGTATCCACAGAGAGCATGCGGACCTCTTCGACTCCTAAGGGGGATATAACCAAAGCTGCTCGTGGGTCTGGAAAAGCGAGTGGAAGCGGAACGAGGGTTGCTCCTCGTGATTTTGATCCGAACAGGCCTTATCAGCCCCGATGGGATATAAGGCAGACGACCCGCTTTACCAATCCGTTGAGTGCCGAGGAGTTTATCTCCTATGCTGTCCCGCCTAGTGAGCGCGATTATCAAGATAGTATTGACCGTCGCTCATTGTTTTCCGACATGAGCTTGAATCTAGCATTGAGCTTTAGTAACTTCGGGTCGATGCTGCGACGAGAAGAGGAATTCCAACGTTCTTGGCAGGCTCTCAGGAGCGCAGAAGAAGCACAAAGGGAACGGGAGGAAGAATTCCAACGATTCCGTGCAGGTGCCCATTCCGAAGTTGAGCAATTGAGGGGTCAACTTCGGTCTGCTGAGGGTGAGATTCAGAAAATGAAGAAGGAGAAAGCTGAAGCTGCCAAGGGGTGGAAAGATTCTTGTGAGCGCACCAATGTAGAACTAGAGCGTGGTCGGAAAACTAACGAGAAGTTGAAGAATGAGGTTGCCCGCGCGGTCCGCGAAGCAGAAGAGAAACAGAAACTTCTGGATGCGAAACAGGCTGAACTGTCTGACACTGTCGTTAAGCTGAAAGATCAACATGAGAGCTTAGTGACTGCCACCACACGGGTTTCGGAGCTAGAAGCGCAGGTGAAGAGTCTTGAGGAGGAAAAGGCACAACTGGGTGAAACGAATGCCTTATTGGATTCCTCTCGCGTTCAGCTGGAAGTGAGCCTCCAACAAACACAAAATGAGCTCCGTACTGCTGTTCAAACCTCGCAGGCCGCTCGGGAGCGTTTAACTTGGATGATGCAACACGGTCTTCAAGGGGTTCGAATTCCTTTGACCTTTATTACTAGCATGTATATGTTGCAATATATTTTATTGCCTTATCTTGTCTATGTTTGATCCATAGGTTTTTAAACGCATATGGAACGAGCCAAAGTTTGGCGATGCGGTTGCGAAGATCGGTGCAACTTCCCTGCGGAGTGGCCTACAGGAAGGGTTTGCTGAGGGCTATCATCACCATGCGGCTGGCTTGGCCCTTGAAGATGGAGAGCATTTTGGGAAACCTTATGAAGAAGAAGCTGTTGCTGCGCAGCAGGAGTTTGAGACTCTCACCTTCGATGTCTTTGACGTGGTTGATCATTTCCTGAAGACGGATGATCCAATAGGTCAGCTGCGCGAATACTTTGAAGAATCCGATCGTCTTGGCGCAGAGCTCGAAGTGAACGAGCGTAGAGAAGAAGAGATGCGGAAAGCCGCTGCACAAGGAGGAGGCGAATCGTCCAACGCTGCTGCCGGGTCTGGCACGCAGAATGAAGGGGCGGACGATGACGCTTACATAGATCTTATAGACTATAATTGAATTGCGTTGTAATTTGTCAGACTCCTTTGCCTTGTGTGTTTTGTACTTGAACAATTGAATGCTTCCTTATGCTTTGTTATGCCAAGTTTAGTTAATTAATTCTTTTTGTTGAGCATGACTTTTGAACTGTCATGATGATTGGATGACGTCAGCCTTGGAAAAGGGAGTGCCACTTGTCCTGCTGAAGTCATCTGTCAGTTTTTTGGCGGCGCTGCAGCTGACTGATGTGACGGTTGACGTCCACACTTGAGTATTAACCATTAATGGTAATTAATGGCCTTCCTTGTCTTTTCTATAAAAGGTTAACCGTAGATTAACATTTTCCCAATAACTTTTTATCTTCTATCAATTTCTTCCATGGCTTCTCCGTTAAGAATTACCAAAGCTGAAGTTGAAGCCTTGCAAGGGATGTTGTCACTATCTGACTATCCCCCTGTAATCAAGGTACCTCCAACTCCCATGCATCAACTAGCCACTTACTGTGGTTATCTTCTGTTGACTGAAGATCACCAAGTGGACCAACCGGTGAGGCGTGAATCGCTTGGTGCCCCGGTGAGGATGAAGCAGCTAGGTGAGCTCCAAGATCATCCCAAGATTCCCAAGTTAAGGCTCCGTCGAACTGCCACCGGTTGGCAGCATGCCACTTGATGTCTCTTTCCTTTTGTAATGCTTTTTTGCTACATAGCCTTAGGTGCATGTATTGTGTTGGCTTAATCACCTCTTTTGTATGTTTCTTTTGAATCTGGTGATAATATGTAAGTACGCCAATGTTTTGCTTAATGAAATATGTTTCTTGACCGTGGTTGGCATTGCGTGTAGATCAAAGAAAATAAGATAAACTAAAAATTCTTTTATTAAAAACGAAATGGTCATAGCCATTGTTTATTACAAACTGAATAAAATACTTCATAAGTAACACATGCGCAGTTGGGCCGCGTTCCATGTGCGTAGGATGGGGGTGCCATCTAAGCGTTCCAGGGCATAAGCGCCCTTCCCCAGCACTTCTTGAACTTTGTATGGTCCTTCCCAATTTGGTGCCAACTTGCCTGACTTTTCTGCGCCGGATGCCTCGTTGTTGCGGAGAACGTAATCACCCGCGCGGAAAACCTCTGCCTTCACCTTTGTATTGTAGTATCGTTCAAGTTGTTTTTTGTAGTTGGCCTCTCTGACCGCGGCCATGTCTCTGCGCTCATCTAATAGGTCTAGATTGAGTTTTAGCTCCGTGTCGTTAACCTGGTGGTTTGCCAGTAGGATTCTCGGAGACGCACAATACATTTCCGCAGGAATGACAGCTTCTGTTCCGTATGTAAGGCTAAACGGGGTTTCTCCATTACTTGTCTTGGATAATGTGCGGTTGGCCCATAAAACATGAGGGGACTCGTCCACCCAACCCGTGCGTTTCGTTCCAAGTCTAGTCTTGATGCCTTCTACCACGCTTCTATTCGCGCGTTCGACCTGCCCATTACCTTGCGGATGTGCTACCGAGGTGAATATCTGCTTAACATTCATGGAGGATAGCCATTCTTGTAAGTGTTGGTCTGCAAATTGCGTGCCGTTGTCACTTACGATCTCCATAGGTAAGCCGAAACGACATATGATAAACTCCCAAATGAATTTTTTAATGCTCTTTCCATCGATGGAGGCCAAAGGCTTGGCTTCCACCCATTTGGTGAAGTAATCAATTGCGACCACCAGATACTTGACGTTTCCCGGAGCTGTGGGAAATGGACCCACGAGGTCGATGGCCCACTTTTGAAAAGGCCATGCAGCGGTTACAGGTATCAGATTGTTCTTTGGGTGCAACATTCCCGGAGCATGACGTTGGCAAGACTTGCATTTGCGCAATTCCATCTCGGCGTCCCTGTGCATTCCGGGCCAGTAATATCCCGCATTCATTAGCTTTGCTACCACCATCCTAGGGCCAGCGTGCAGGCCGCATGACCCTTCATGTATGTCTTTGATAAGGTAAGTGGCTTCTGCGGAGTCAACACATCGTAACAATGGCCCCAGGTAAGAACGCCGGTACAATATGCCATCGATAACTTGGTAATGCAGTGCTTTGTTTTGTAGTTTGCGAGCTTCTGCCTTGTTGTCTGGGAGTGTCCCGTTTGTGAGATAAGCCCGAATTGGAGTTATCCAAGATGTTGTCCCGACTTGGATAACGTTGACTTGTTTTTGAGACACGGACGGGCTATCCAGGATTTCCACTCGCACATCTTTCGCTAGATGATCAAAAACCGTGGATGCCATCTTGCTTAACGCGTCCGCTGGTTTGTTTTGACTCCTCTTGATGTGGTGGACCTTGCAGTATGCAAAGTCACGCATGAGGGCTTTGGCTTGCTCCAAGTACAGAATCATGGACGCTTCACGTGCTTCATATGAACCGTCGATATGATTAGCTACAAGCTGAGAGTCGACGTGGGCGTCTAAGTGTTGTACACCCATTTTTTTCGCAATTCGCAATCCCGCTAGCAACGCCTCGTATTCCGCTTCGTTGTTTGTTGTTGGGAAATTTAGGCGGATTGCATACGTGAAATCCTTCCCCTCCGGTGTAACTAAGCGCAAGCCTGCTCCGGCGCCATCATCATTGCATGCTCCATCGGTGTATAATTCCCATTTCTCCGCTGGCTCTGCATTAGGAGTTGTTATATGTGCCTGTTGGCACTCAGTGATGCTTTCGGCAGGAACTTCCGCGGCGAAGTCCACGAGGATCTGCCCTTTGAAGGATGTTCTTGACTTATACTCGATCGTGTGTTCTCCCAACTCAATGGCCCACTTAGCCAATCGTCCCGACAATTCTGGCTTGCGCAAGATGTCATTTATGCGAAAGTCTGTCAGGACGATGATGGGGTGTCCTTGGAAGTATCTTCGCAATCTCCGTGACGCGTGCACCAATGCTAGCACCAACTTTTCCATCATTGAGTATCGAGTCTCTGGATCGAGCAGAGTTCTGCTGACGTAAAATACTGGTGTTTGGACGCCCTTTCGATCAACCAAGAGAACAGCACCAATTGCCTTTTCCGTTACGGATAAATACAGTGTCAATGGCTCTTCCGGGAGTGGAGCTGTGAGAACAGGCAAATGACTCAAGCATTCTTTCATTTCTTTAAATGCAGCCTCGGCCTCGTTGGTCCACTTAAAGTTGGACTTCTTGAGGCAGCTTTTCAGTGTACTTACGAAAGGGAATGACTTGGACGCATAGTTTGAAAGGAAACGGTTCAAAGCCACTAAGCGGCCCATGAGTGTCTGGACTTCCCGGATAGAAGATGGAGACGGCATACGCTCGATTGCTTGCACTTTGTCCGGGTTTGCGCGGAAACCATCTTTGGTTACAATCACTCCCAGGAACTTGCCTTCCTCCATTCCAAAAGAGCACTTGCTCGGATTGAGCTTCATTCGCACTGCGCGGAGTTGATCAAAAGTCTTCTGGATGTCCAACAACATTTGGTCCTCTTCTGTGCTTTTTATGACCAAATCATCCACGTAAACTTCGAGATTGACCCCGATTTGTTTGTTGAACGCATTGTCCATTAAACGCTGATACGTGGCTCCCGCGTTCTTCAATCCAAATGGCATTTTGGTATAACAATAAGTTCCCGTATCTGTGCGGAAAGACGTTTTATCTTCGTCTTCCTTAGCCATTTGGATTTGATGATACCCTTTATATGCGTCCAGAAAACACTTGAACCTGACCGGTGCCAGGGAGTCCACCTTTAAGTCAATCTCGGGGAGCGGGTAGCAGTCCTTTGGACATGCTTTGTTTAAGTCTTTGTAGTCCACACACATCCGCCAGCCTCCATTTGACTTTCCGACCATGACTGGGTTGGCGACCCAGGTTTGGTATCTTGTCTTCCGCAGGATGCCTGCAGCTAATAGCTCTTCCACTTGCTCATTCATGGCCTTTGTTTTCTCTGGCCCCATACTGCGCTTCTTCTGGACGACTGGTTCGACGGACCTATAGACGTTAAGCCTGTGCTCCGCTATGTGTCGCGGAACGCCTACCATGTCCGCAGGTTGAAATGCAAAGACGTCCATATTTTTAATTAACAGTTGCTTCAAGTGCGTACGTATGGTGTCAGAGATTACTGGGCCTATGACAACCGTCTGCTCTGAGAATTTAGGGTTAATAACCCATTTTTCCGGATCAGTACGGTCCGCTGGCTTCATTATCTTGGGAGGTTTACATGTGTCTGTTACGTGGCAATTTTTGTTTCCGCGTATGAAAGCCACCCCTCCTCGCGTCGGAAAGCCGACCATCTGGTGTGGTGTGGACGCATTGCAGTTGAATTTAGCCAAACCTTCTCTCCCTATGAGGACGTCGTGTGATGAAGTCACTGGCAATACCATGAAGTCACATGTCTCCGTGCGGGAGAGTTGTCCGTCTGTCCATGTGACAGGGAGTGTGAGTATACCCAATGGAATGATCACTTCATGTATGAACCCGGATATTGGCTCTGTGGTCGGAACGAGCTTCTCTTTGTCTTCGGCATCTAACTGATCGAAACACTGCCGGTACATGATGTCGGTACTGCTGCCATTATCGAGGAACATATATCTTGTTCGATAATGTCCGATGATTCCTGTGATGATCAATGGTGTTGTAGCAGATGCTCCTCCCTTGACGCGTGGCATAACGACCGGTGCCTCTTTCCAGGAATCATCCTGTGTGGTCGAGTAAGACCTTTTCTTCTGACCCCTGTGATGAGTCATGTAGCAGTTATGACGACCCGAGCGTTGCGCATAATGCGCGTTGAGGTTCTTTATCTTCTTGTTACTAGCATCCGCATCTCCTTGCGGGTCTCTGGATTTTTTCCTCACATTCTTCACTAAATGTGAGAGTTGGCCTGACTTGATTGCCTTCTCAATCTCCATCTTTAGACTATAACAATTGTCCGTCAGATGGCCATAATCTTCGTGATATTCACAATACTTTGACGTGTCCACGTTCCTCCGATCTTGACTGAGTTCCCTGGGCTTAGGGAATTGAACTTGTTCCGTCTTCAACACTTCCGAAGGTGTTTTGGACAGTGGGGTCCAATCGTAATTCTTCTTACTTGGCGGTTTCGAATCACGTGAGTGCTTGCTATTGAGGAGTTGCCGCGCGTCTTGTCCCGAAGAGTATTTCCCTTCGTTCGCGGAACCCGAAATTCTTGACCATACCGATTGCTTTCCCTTGCCTTTGTCGTGCATGCCCGTACCCTGATTGTTGTTATGATAAAAAAATTTCGAGCGTGTAAACGATCGTTCCGACGACGCATATGTCTTTGCTGCCTCTATCAGCTCATCCCATGCTTCAGGCACACCATCTTTCCCAGTCAGACATCGCATGAGATCATCATGTCGCACTCCATGAATGAATGCGGCCCTGGTGAGTTCTTCACCACACCCCAATTGCAGGGCTTCTTTATTGTATCGTACGATATAATCTTCCAGGCTCTCGTTATCCTTCCGGGAGCATAACAGAATCTGAGCCTTATCCTTCTTGTGTTTCCTCAGATGAGAGAAGTGATTTTTGAATTTCTTGATCAGATCATCGAAGTCGACAAGACTTCCGACCGGTAAACTTTCATACCATACCCTTGCCGCACCTGTTAAGGTTTGGACGAACAAATGGCACCAAGCTTGAACCGGCCATGGTTTAGAACTACCTGCGCAATCGAATGCATGTAGATGATCATCCGGATCGCGCAAACCATCATATTTGCCGATCGTGTTCGGCAACTTACATTCAACTGGCATAGGTGCCAATGCAATTCTTGCGCAAAATTTGGATCTTTCCGCAAATGTTTTTGGGCGGTATGGCTTATGTAGATCATCGTCTGGGTGAGGCTGGTTGCTAGCCACAGACTTGTTACGTGGCCTCCCAGTTCGATCAGAGTTGATCTCATTCTCAGATTCATAACCATCAGGTTCCCCGGTCAGGTTGACGTGGTCCTGAACGTGAGTAATCTTACCACGTTCTCCACCACGTACCGCCTGGCGAGGTTTAGCTGTTTGACGAAAAGCAGGTTATTCTTCATTTTGAGAGTCGTCTTCAGCGTCAAAATTCAAGGTTTTTCTTGCTCCCGACCTAGCCTTTGCTATCAGTCTCTTCTGGTATTCTGCTATAGTCTTAGCATTTTCCTGAGCCAACCATTCTTCCAGATCTTCGACAGGCTCTTCAGTCGTTTTCTTTTGTGTTGCTACCGCCGACTTTCTTGGTGCAAACATTGGAAAGGTAGTGGTAGCCTGTCTCTGATTCACGTTCTTAGTCACCGTCGTTGGTGCGATTGTATCTTGATTTGCTTGGACCCCATCGTTGACATTGGTGGGATCGACATGTTGTTCGGTTCCGGAATCCATTTGCACTAGTTTGAAAGATTGGTAGACCGTAAGGGATGGCGCCAATGAAGAAACAAACAGCCTAACCTCCTTGCAAGGATGATAGTCTAGATGTAACCACAGGATTGATCCTTCACTAGCACTTCCTGGATTAAGGTAACCTGCAATAAAGATCGAGTGGGTAGGGAGACGACTACACGAGGTAGTAGTTTATAACAAAAACGGGGGTGAATGGGGATACCATCAAGTGTGATAGCTCTTAGGGTTAGCCAAAAGTGTCCTCTCTATTAGGGAGATGATCCCTTATATAGAGGTGGACGTATGCCACCATTACCCAGAACCCTAATCATAATCGGCCAGGCCCGATTAGGGTTGTCTCCACTACCCAAGGATTATATTAGTAAAGTAGTTAAGATATAGCAATAAATAAGGAAACATGGAACGATTACCGCTTTTACCGCTTACGCGCGCGGACATCTCTCCGTGATTGTAGGAGAGTCGTTGCTACTTTGCTGATATCTCTCCGTAATGATAGGAAAGTAGTTAATGCTTTGATATACGGAGTAATCTCTTTCGTGCGCGTGAAGCTCTTCCGCGGGGCTGAATTCCGGGTTTGGGTATGCTCTGCGTAGTTATGAGCACCCAATCCCATCAACAGTGTGCCACGTAAATTGATTTGGAACAGTCTGGAGAGTAGAGGGGTCCCTGAGAGGTATATAGACTTAATTAAGGATATGTACAGCAGGACTGAAACTAGTGTTCGCGCGCCTGTAGGTGATACCGAGTCCTTCCCTGTGGAGGTAGGACTCCACCAAGGATCTGCGTTGAGTCCGTTCCTTTTTGCAGTTGTCTTGGATGAGTTGTCCAAGTCGATTCAGGAGGCAGCTCCGTGGTGCATGCTTTTTGCTGATGATATTGTGTTAGTTGCAGAGTCCAAACATAGTCTAAATGAGAAGCTAGAGGGTTAGCGTGCAGCTTTAGAGGGCAAGGGTTTAAGGATAAGCCGTTCTAAAACTGAGTACATGTATTGTGGTTTCAGTGGTGCAAGTCATGATGAAAATACCCATGTTACGATTGAAGGCCAAGTTGTCCCGCGGGCAACTAAGTTCAAGTACTTAGGATCATTTGTTCAAAGGGATGGTGAACTAGATAGTGATGTCACTCATCGCATACAAGCTGGTTGGTGTAGGTGGAGGGCCGCCAGTGGGGTTTTATGTGACAAAAGGTTCCCAACTAAATTAAAGGGAACATTCTATAGGGTTGCAGTGAGACCTACTATGTTATATGGGACAGATTGTGGGGCCATCAAAAAGACGCAAGCTCGCAAGATGGAGGTAGCAGAAATGAGGATGCTAAGGTGGATGTGTGGTCACACTATGGTCGACCGTATAAGAAATGAGGATATTAGGGAAAGGTTAGGGGTAGCTAGTACATCTAACAAGATTAAGGAGGGAAAATTAAGATGGTATGGGCATGTGAAGAGGAGGCAAGTGACGGCACTAGTTAGAGTAGTGGAAACCCTAACTGTAAATGGAAAGAGGTGTAGAGGAAGACCCAAATTGACTTGGGATGAGCGGCTTATGGGTTATGTTGGTTCCGGGTATCATTTGGATTTGGCGATGGGTTAGTTGTGGTGTGGAGAGCGGTTCCCGCGGCTTGCGCGGATAGTTTGGCTTGGTTAAGTTTTTGGTCTTCAACTTGGCACAAGCGGGACCGGGTACTATAAAAATCGGGTAAGGGGTGGGTGTTTTGAAGGATGAGGGATATGCTTTCGTATTGTTCGGTTAACCCGGTAAGGATTTGCATCACGAGTTGACTTTCGGATACGTTGGCATTTAGGCTAGTGAGTTGGTCATAAAGCATTTTCATGTGTTGACAATAAGAAGATATATTTGAAAATCGGTCAAGGCAGGTATTAAAAAATTTGTTTTGAAGGGTAATGATACGGGCGGCTTGGTTGTCAAGAAAAATATTTTTGAGGCGACACCAAGCGTTATAGGCGGTGGTATTGTTAATCATTATGGTGTGTACAAGGTCTTGAGTGATGGTTCCAGAGATCCATTGTAAAACAATGGCATCTATGCGTTCCCATGACTCGTGATGGGCGAGTTTGGCAGCCGGATCAGTGGACGTTGCTGTGGAAGAAGAAGAGGTAGCCGCACGGGGCTGAAGATGATCATACACTTCGTATGCCTTACAGTGTATGGTGAAAAGCTCAGCCCAAGTGTTATAGTGCTCAGTTTGGCTATCAAGGATGAGGGGAATGAAGTTTTTAATGTTTGTAACAGTGATTGCGGGATGAATGGAAGACATGATTGACAACCTAATGAAGGTAGGATGATTGCCGATCGAAAAAAAATTTTTGGTGAAGGATTAAGGAGGCGGCAGAATTATGAATTAGGGAGATAGGGTTAGGCTTGATACCATGTAGAAGGTTATGGTTTCAATGCTTGCCTCTCTTTCATTGATCCAATAATTATATAGTGATTTACAAAGATTAGTCATTCCCGATTTTAGGGAATATAGTTACTACACAAATCTATCTATAAATATACAATGGAATGTTTTAGATATATGCTATTAGTTTTTATGGCATATATACCTTTGTTTTAATCCATGACACTTTCAATGTTTTTATATGGGTTATATTGTTTTTATGGCATATATACCTTTGTTCTAGTACATGACACTTTCAATGTTTATATAAATTCAGTATCTTTTTATTAGTTTTTAGTGTGGTTTGCTGGTCGATTTTGTGTTGTCGAGCCGTTAGTCTCTTTGGAAGCAATCTCTCTATCTGCAAGGATAGGGGTAAGGTTTGTCTACATCCCACTCTCCTCAGACCCTACTCTTAGCTGTGCTAATTGTGAGATTTATTGGGTAAGGTTGTTGTTCTTCTACTTTCATTCAAAAAACCACCAATCTGATCCTCAAAACAAGGACCAGGGCACAACCCAACTTACAACATGTACAACGAGGATCTACACCAATCTTTTCACACTATATTGTTACAATTAGATCTATTAGGTTTTAAGAGCTTTTGAGAGGTGATGTTTTTTTTAATACTAGATATAGGATCTTTATCAGGTGTTAGTAACATTACTTTATTACTAAATCAAAAGGCTATTATTAGTTATATCAAAATACAATGACCACGGAGCACATTCTTACTTCATGCCAGGTATGTTCCGTGGTCTCGCAGATGATGTCGAACTAGTTAAAAATCCCATCCATCTTCGCTTTCTCGGTCAATGATCTACACCGAATCCACAAATACACTTCCGGCTCCGTGATAAAGAAGAAGATAACATATGCGCTTATCCTTATAGCCTGTTGGTGGCTATGGAAAGTGCGAAATGAAGTCGTGTTCTCAAACAAAAGATTGGATACTGCGAAGCTCTTGACGACATAAAGAATTCAGGTTACCACTGGATTATAAATCGGGCAAAAATGTATGATGTAAACTGGTCTAGATGGTGTGCTTTTGATTTTGTATAATCTTTTGTTTTGTCTAGCATCTTGCTAGCTGGTTAATAAAATCCACCGTTCAAAAAAAAAAAAGTTATATCAAAATATATGTAATCTTAAATCATTAATTTAATTTAGTCTTTGCCTTAGTTATCTCTTGCCGGTATGCGTGAACGCCAACTGGGGATCATTAATAGACTAACTAATTTGTCTTATCAACCAAAGACATCAACAATTACTTATTTAAAATTAGCAAACTAAAACTTATAGCAAAGAAATATATGGTGGTTGTTGGTTGTCAAACAATACACCCAATGAAACACATACAAGAAAACCTAATAAAAACAAACAAGAAATGAAAAAAAAATATTTATCACAATGAAATAATAATATTAACTTATCTTATAATAATATGTTTAAACATACTTTTAATGATAAGAATTGAATCGTAAGATTGGTAATTTAAGGAATTACATCTAAATAAATAAAATTAACTAGATGTTATAATTACATTGATATAATAATTTTTTTTTTTATTATTATTTTGTTTATGTATTGCATCCGGGTAAATATGTTAACCCGTTTAATTAAAGAGTTGTCTATTATCTACCTCGTGTCGTTAAACAACTCATTGATGTATTTTTTAATTAAAAGCTCATTATGTCAACTCATTTACAAGTTACAACCCAATTAAATATCCATTCACTACAGAGTGTTTGCGGACCAGTCAATCAAGTATCACAACCCCTAACCCGTTTAACATCTTTACAACTTGATTACACATGCATGTTTACAACACCCTATCGGTTTATATCTTGTCAATTATTTGAATAAGGTGATAATTTGACCAGTCCCCTAGTAAACAAGTTTCCCATGTGTTTTAATAAAATCATTCAAAGTTTTTTTCCCTTTTAAATTCACTTCAATTTTATTAGGTGTTCCTGTCTTATGTAACTTTTTATTAATGTTTATTTATTTTATTTTTTTAAATTGAGTCAAATGTAGCATAAATGAATTTTGATTACTAATTAATGATACTTTTTTTCCCATTTAACGTACTTGAAATATAAGATAATCGTGGAAAAACATAATTCACCAAATACGTAATAATAAGTTTCATAATTCTATATATAATTATTTGCTGAAAGGCCTTAACAACAGTAAAGGTTTTCAGGTTGCTTTAATCCACAGCTGTAGGTCATCCTTAGGTGTCAGTTTTGATGGGTTAATTGTGGGTACAAAATCACAAACAATTTCAATAAATCGTTGCAAAAAAGATGAACATGTACTCTGAAAGAAGATAGGAATCTGAATTTATACCCAAAAAAGATTACCTTGAACCAAATTTATTTTAGGAAAGTAGCTTAAAAAGATCAGAAAGATAACAAAGTTCATACAAATAATACTGAAAACATAAAGTATAAAATCATAAATGATATTTCAGTTGAACAAAATTGTGATCAGTTCAATGGCGTAGTTCAATGGCGAAATCCTAACAACCTCCGGGTCACAAGTTCGAGTCCTCTCACACGCCGGACACTTTCAATCTTAATGGGTATGATTTTCGATGGATGAGAATCGAACCAGTGACCAACCCGGGCAGGAACCATCTAAAAGGGTAAATCATCCCACCTCAAACCAGTTGGGCAGGAGATCGTCGGCAACGAGCCCTATTTAGAGTCCATTTTTAACAATTGCATAGGGAGTCCGAATTTTAAGGAACATTCCGTCTCCTAGGAGCTTTTTGTGGTTATGGTCAGTAATCAGCATAACGCCCATGCAAGCAAGCAGACCGGGTCGGATTGATGATGAAAAAAGTTCAGAAATTAAGTAGGCCGTTGGGGGTTGGTGACTTCCCATCCATAAAAGTTAATTGTAGTAATGTGCACATGTTACATAGTCTTGTTTCATTTAAAACCATATACATTTAATCAATATACACACGCATAGGGCATTCAAGGCTCCACCAATATCAAAGTATCATCTAAATTAAAAAAAAAAAAAAATACAATTGATGAACTTTAACAAGTGACGCAACCATCCCAATCACAAGTGCAAATAGGCGATTTATTACCCCTATAAGCGAATTCAAGGCTTCTCTGAGATAAAAGCGAGTTCAATAAGACAAAAATAAATACAAAAGAATTCGTAAATATCGCTTGTCACCTCAACAAAACCTTGAATTCACTTGTAGGACAATGAATTGCCTATTTATACATTTATAAAATAATTTATAGAAATCACCTAGAGGAGCACCTAATGGTTTGTAAATCAAAGAACTAAAATATATATGAGAAGTTGAGAACAAACCAAAGAGTTCCAAGAACCAAATAGATATATATATATATATATATATATATATTCATATTTAAATATGATAAATGTCACTCTCTGTAAATAAAATACAGTTGGGAAACAAATAATATAACATCAAACAATCATGTGTGGGAAATTAAACACTTGATTCAAAATCCTATCTAGTGATTCTTTTTTCCACCATGAATATACAAACATCTTCTTGTGTGAACAAAACAAGATGGTTTTTCTGTACTTAGTAGTAGTAACAATAATAATAATAATAATCATAATAGTATGTCACTTAAAACTTTGTTTGGTCCTTTTAAGGTTCAATATTTAAACCGGAACTTTAACCGGGTACTTATCAATGCAATCAGCCCACGGGTTACCTTCACACCGGGCTGGAACCGACTTCAACGCTCTCCATACCGCACTGTTACACTTGAAACCCGACCCAAACGCAATTTGCCATACACGGTCCCCTTTGGAAACCCGTCCCTTAGCTTCCGCATATGACAATTCGTACCACAAAGAGCTACTAGACGTGTTTCCAAACCGATGCAAAGTCATCCTAGACGGCTCCATGTGCCTCTCCGTTAGGTTCATATTCTTTTGAATCTCATCCAACACTGCTCGTCCGCCTGCGTGAATACAAAAATGCTCGAACGCGAGCTTGAAATCGGGAATATAGGGCTTCACCTTCATTTTAAACACTTTTCGCTTCACGAGTGTTAGGAAAAACATCAACTGTTCCGAAAATGGTAGCACTAAGGGTCCTAAAGTTGTTATATTTGTCTTTAGAGCGTCTCCAGCAACCGCCATGAGTTCGCGTGCTAGCGAAACACCGATGATACCTATTAGAGAGAATATATTGTTAGGATTTATTATATCGTTATCATAGGCTAATAAATAAGTAACTGGTCATGTTACGTTTTACAATTCTCTTATATCATCTAATCATTTTCTATTAAGATTAATTAAGAAAAGCAATGGTAATAAATTATAATACTTTATGTTTTTAATACTATTACTTTATTACTTTATATAGTTGATTAATAATACATGATACCAGTAGTACCTTTATCGTCCTCTCTTTGGTACACGCAGTTATAACATTTGTCGTCCGCTCCCTTATGTGTCCGGACCGTGTGCGCTAGCTCATACTTGGCCCGCCTGCGATCTCTCGACTTGTTCGAGAGCAGCATGGCGGCGCCGCCCATACGAAAAATGCAATTACACAAAAGCATTGATCGCTCGTTTCCAGGGTACCAATTGAGAGTGACATTCTCCATACTCAACACGACAGCATACGAGTTCGGGTTCGCGTTAAGGAGGTTTTTCGCCAAATCGATCGATATAATACCCGCGCTGCAGCCCATTCCCCCAAGGTTAAAGCTCATGATGTCGGGCCTGAGCTTGTAATGGTTAACGATCATGGAGGAAAGTGACGGAGTCGGATTAAACAAGCTGCAATTCACTATTAAAATGCTAATCTCTTGAGGTCGGACCCCGGTTTTGCTAAAGAGCGAATCCAGGGCGCCAAACATCACAAGCTCGGCCTCCGCCCTTGCCTCTTTCATGGTGAGTTGCGGAGGCCGAGCTGTAATGCCTTTTGGCAAATATGTCTCGTCTCCTAAACCGGAGCGACCCGCTATTCTTTTCTGGAAATTTAATGTTTCGGGTACGAAAAACCCGGAGTCTTCCGACATTTTCGCGAACGCCTCGTTCGCGATCTTACACTCGTCTTCGGGTTTGTAGCACGCAAAGTCCACGAGATAAACACGGGTTGGTCGCTTTGCCCAGTAAACCCCTGATTCGAAAGAACAAAACGATATTAGTGAATAATATTTTGTGTGTTACATAGATGTTACATGAAATGAATTTTTTTTTTTTAAAGAAATGAAATGGAAAGATAATAATAAACTAACATAACTAATACAACTAATAATAGTAAAATTAATAATTAATAGTAACTAACATTATTTTACAGTAATAGCAATAGTAATAGTAATTTCAAAACAAATTCAAATAAATAATAAAAAATATAATAGATAATAAACTCGGCTAGCACACCTGCTATGAAGAACAAGATCACACCACCGGTTAAACCGGTGATGGTATCAAAGCTAGTGAAAATAAGCGTAAAAGTGTCGAGTCGAAGTCCGGTGAGTTGAATGAGAGTGGCTATGAACAAGGGGAAAATAATAACAAGTGTAACAAGAGTGGCAGTGTTACAAGAATAACCATAACCAAGCTTGACATATTTAAGTTTAACGGATTGTAAAAAATCCGGAAGCTTTTTCCGGATTTTAATCACGACTGAGGACGAGTCTTTAATCGCGAGCTCCGCGGTTAAACGTTCCTTATCCATATCAACGGTACTATTGGAATCCATGTATGGTCTAAAAATGAACAAAAGAAAGTGTTATAAGTTGTTTGGAAATGAAGATGAATATTATTTTGGGAATTTGGATGTGGGTTATAAAAGGAACGTGTGATATAGGTAGGGTGGGCAGATGGTAGATGTTATATCATTAAATGTGAAGGAGGAGGGTGGCTTGGTGACCACCGGAGATGGGTTGTAGATAGCTAGCTCAACGACTTCATAACACTTGCATTCTTAATAAATAAACTACTATTCGTGTTGATGTACGCATAAATGTTGGTGGGAACACTAAGGTTTTAGTCAAACCTATAATTTAATTTCCTTCTTTGTCACACTTTTAATAATTTTTTTTTAAAAAAACATATGCTTAATTGTTTGAAAAAAAAAGCATAAACAAGTAAGTTTTATGCTTAATTGTTTGGAAATAAATGGATTAGTAGAAAAATGGTTGAGGGTGGTCCGTGATGGCCATTACGGTTGGTTTTATGACACCTAAGGCCACAAGGGGTGGTCACAAATTTATCACATTCATCACACTATCACACTCAATCAAATTCTGTCATATCATTTTATCACATTCCATCACTAAACTCATGCGACGGTATTCACATTTCATCACTAAACTTTTTTATTTTTTAAAATATAAAAAAACATTATATTAAATAAAAAAACATTAAATTAAACTAAAAAACATTACATTAAATAAAAAACATAAAAATAAACCAAAAAAACATAAAAATAAACATTAAAAACATAAAAACCCGAAAAAAAACTAAAAGTTACATGGCCAACCCCACTTGTGACAAATTTCACGTTTTCGATCGATGAGAATCGACTTGTATGGTTCTTCGGCGTCTTCATGTGACTCCTTAAACACCTTCAAATCTTTATTTTTTTCAATTTCGGACAAATGCTTCATGTAGGTGTTTTCTCTTTGTATTTTCAAGTCCGCCAAGTGCTTACGCCTTTCCCGATTCTCATCAATTTCCACCATCTTTGCCGAGTTGTATGCATTCTGTCATCGCCTCCATCCAATGTGACGTAGAGGGCGTTGAATTTACTCATTTTATTCTGTAAATCGTTCCATTTACCGGTTATTTGATCTATCCGCTTTCTCGTCATACCAGTAAGTTGTTTAAAGTGTGCCTTCACTCGCAGCCAAAAGGTGTTGGATGGTTGTTGATTTCCGATGCGTTTGTCCTCGGAAATATGTAAAAACGACTTCACCAACACCACTTCTTCTTCTTGCGACCAGGGAATTCTTTCTTTTGGCCCGGTGTTATCTCCTCCCCTTCTTCCTCTTCCTTTTCCTCTTCCTCCTTGCACTTGTATCTCTTCCTCTTCTTGTTCCTCATATTCGTCATCTTCCTCCGAATCTTCGACCGTATAGTTATCCGGATCGCGAACCCCATAACGGTCGAACATAGGTAGATCAATCGGATCGGGAGGTGCTTGGAACACTCCGGATGCGATTTGGGTTGGCATGTTGGGTTGAGGGTGGTTCACTGGATATTGGTTTGGAAGCGAGAATTGTTGAGTTTGAAACATAAGGTTTTGAAAACCTTGGTTTTGATAGGGTTGGTGTGTAGGTTGTGGGGTCGGTGGTGCGTCTTGACGAAATCGAGCCGGTTCGCCTAAGTTCGGCCGAACCTTTGGTCTAAACTTTCGTTTCGTAGCCGATTGTTTCTTGCTTGATCCTTCCATATTTTTTATTGTATTGTTTGATTGTGTGTTGTTTTGATTGTGTGTATTTTTGATTTTGTATGGATATGTATATATAGTGGGTTGGGAAAAAAAGTTTTTTTTTTTAATGGTCAACAGACCGTTGGTGGCCAGCCAACGGTCATATTCCAATGACTAACTCCTTTGATTCAACCGTGATATACATCACGAGATAATGCATCGCGGCCGTGAAAGATTGGGGGGGGGGGGGGGGGGTTTAACGATGACCACGCTATCACGGGGTGGCCATCACGGACCACCCCGGCTGCCCTAATTAGATTGTGTCATTTCAACTTTTATCATTTCATCACACCCATTCCTATATACATGGGTTGGTGTATCACACTGTCACACCTCATCCCCAAACAACCCCCTTTATTTACTTCTCTCACTACTGTGATTGTTGTCACGAAACTTGTTGGTTGCGGTTGTGATTAAATGGTGGGGGCGGTGGCCGTGATGGTAACGACCATCACGAACTACCCGTCCACCCTAAGTTATTTTATATGACGTCTAAATGTGTACGACGCTAGCTAGATATTGAAGGTCAATTTTGAAACCAATTTTCATTGTTTTTTTGTGTGTCTTTTAACCTTTTTGAAAGTCGAAAATGAGCATAATATGATATGATATGTCTCATTTAGGAGTGCTTCAATGATTAAGAAAAACCATTTAAGGGTATAGTTATATAAAAAACGGGAGAAAACGGGAGAAAATGGTTGGGCAAGGATGCTACATGGATTCTTTAAGGATGACCGTTGGTAATATTAGACTACTAGATATTTGCCCGCGTTGACACGCAGTTCAACAACGTACGATTATTTGGAGTAGTATAACGTATAAGAAAAATAAAGTAGAAACATTTTATTAAAATTTAAAAGCAACGAATACACATTTATTCAAATATCGCTGAAAATTTCCTTATAAACCACATTTTTTGTTTTAGTCATCAGTTTCCCACCAGCATCAAGTATAAGTAACTTCACGCCTGCCCTGCTTTTAACTCTTGACAATGCGACATAAAGCTGGCCATGTGAGAATACAGGGTTTCTTAAATACAATCCAACCTGAAAAAGGCGACTTAAATGGTATGTGTTAAAAATAGACTTATGGCATATTCAACAATAAGAAAGTAATAAAAATGAAAATAAGAAACTAACTACCACCTAAATTTCACAATTTAATTTGACACGTCTGAGAAGATGAGCATTACCCATATCGACCCGCTAAAAAAGCTTCGAGCATATTTTATTCTATTTGACACCTTTGAAAAGGCAAACATTACCCAAATCGACCCGGTAAGAAAAGGGAAGATTGCCCCAATTCACCTATGGCCTATGTATTAGACAAAGGAACATCAATCTAATCAAAACACCATAAACACACTGTTGGCGACTTTTACCCTATTTGACCCATTGGAAAAGTTGAACATTACCCAAATCGACCGATTTATAAGTAAACAAACATGAACCTACACCACTAAAACAACATTTTATAACCCTCTTTTAAATAATCAACTAATTCACATAACCCATATGCTTGCATTTGATAAAAAAAGCTACCGTTCAAGGTCTCTGAGTAAGCAACTTAGAACTTCCTTAACTTTGCATCAACATCGATATGCTTACTCATTTCAGAGTGTTGCCTACAAATATTTAAGTACTAAGATCAAGTAAACTAACAATACAAAAAACAGTGTGTTTGGATGTGCGTTTTAAAAGCGATTATATGAGCTTTAAGCGATCAAAATCATAGAATTAGTTGTGATACCTCAAAAATCCACATATAAGTCAAAAGTCAAATACCAAATGGACATTCAGTTTTCAAATAAATAATCAATGAACTTCAGCGAGAGGTAATTACGTATATAACAGTACTTACATGTAGAAAAACACCGATAGGATGACGCCCGCAAATAGTATTATCAGAGACAAACCTGTCCTCAAAAGTCTTTAAATTTCTCGCGCTCCATATTTGCGAAATCGTTGCTAACCTCACATTGTGTAAATCTTCTTCCACCTTTTGCTTCCCGGACTATTCCACAGCCGGGTGTTTAATAACTTTCCTAAACACTATAATCCATAATTTTTAATTTTTTAAAATAAAAACATTTAATAACTATTCTATTTTTAAAATTCAAAAAAAAGTCATTAATGTTTTTATAAATGTTTTTTATTTTTAAAAATCGAAATCATTCATTAATGTTTGGGTCAACGTGTTTAATAACTTTCCTAAACACTGTAATCTAGATTTTTAATTTTCTTAAAATAAAAAACATTTAATGACTATTCTATTTTTAAAATTCAAAAAAGAGTCATTAATGTTTTTATAAAATTTTTTATTTTACATCAACGAAAATTCTTCATTAATGTTTCGGTCAAAGTGTTTAATAACTTTCCTAAACACTATAATCCAGATTTTTAATTTTTTTTAAATAAAAAACATTTAATAACTATTCTATTTTTAAAATTCAAAAAAGAGTCATGTTTTTATAAAAGAATTTATTTTTTAAAAATCGAAAATCATTCATTAATGTTAAGGTCAACGTGTTTAATAACTTTCCTAAACAATATAATCCACATTTTTTGTTTTTTTTACAATAAAAAACATTTAATAACTATTCTATTTTTAAAATTCAAAAAAGAGTTATTAATGTTTTTATAAAAAAATTTATTTTTTAAAAATCGAAATCATTCATTAATGTTTGGGTCAACGTGTTTAATAACTTTCCTAAACACTGTAATCCATATTTTTAATTTTCTTAAAATAAAAAACATTTAATGACTATTCTATTTTTAAAATTAAAAAAAGAGTCATTAATGTTTTTATAAAGTTTTTTATTTTTTAATAATCGAAAATTATTCATTAATGTTTCGGTCAAAGTGTTTAATAACTTTCCTAAACACTATAATCCAGATTTTTAATTTTTTTTTAAAATAAAAAACATTTAATGACTATTCTATTTTTAAAATTCAAAAAAGAGTCATGTTTTTATAAAAGAATTTATTTTTTTAAAAATCGAAAATCATTCATTAATGTTTCGGTCAACGTGTTTAATAACTTTCCTAAACACTATAATCCAAAATTTTACTTTTTTTAAAATAAAAAACATTTAATGACTATTCTATTTTTAAAAGTCAAAAAAGAGTCATTAATGTTTTTATAAAAATAAATATTTTTTAAAATCGAAAATCATTCATTAATGTTTCGGTCAAAGTGTTTAATAACTTTCCTAAACACTATAATTCAGATTTTTAATTTTTTTAAAATAAAAAACATTTAATGACTATTCTATTTTTAAAATTCAAAAAATAGTCATTAATGTTTTTATAAAAAAAATAATTTTTTAAAAATCGAAAATCATTCATTAATGTTTCGGTTAAAGTGTTTAATAACTTGTCCAATTCACCTATGGCGTTGACCCCAATTCACCTATAACGAACTTTAATTTGGAATTTGAAAATTGAAATTTGAAATTCAAAATTCGATATTTAACTAATTACCAATATAAGCTAAACTAATATTAGAATAATATAACACAATTAATAGGATCAATTAATGTATTAATTGGAGAGTTGACACTACTTATGTAGAAACTTTGAATCTTATTAAATGTGTAATTAAAAGGATAATTAGTATGTGTAATTTTTACCATTATTAACCAAAACTCAAAATTTGAAATTTTGTATAATTCGAATTTAAATATTTTTAATTTTAATTTGAATTTTGAAATTCAAAATTCAAAATGTAATTTATTACCAATATAAATTACACTAAATTTAGGAAGTGAGTAATTTGAATGTAATAAGGAAATTTAATGAGTTCCTAATTTACGTCAGTTTCCTTTCTCATTCTCATTTTTTTGCTTTTTTTTTAGAAAAAAAGAAGTAAAAAGACTAAAACGTGAAAACGTGACATATCTTCAATTTATCAATATCTCTATCATACAAAGCATGAACATAAAAAACAGCCTTGGAATATGACACATTTAACAAATTGCCACTAACGCCGTTTTAACAACACCTTTTAAAAACGACCCAAATTGAAGACTTCGTTTTCCAAACCATTTTTTTCTTTATAAATTTACGCATAAATCCAAAAACAATACATTATTATTATCTATAACTGAACCTAATAATCGTTTTAGAGGTAAATTGAATGTAATTCATAACATGAGCATGGGAAATATTGATGAACAACTAAATAAAGAAGATTAGAAACTCTTACCGTGAGGTGAACCGTCTCTGGGATTGAAGCTAATAATTGCCCGTCCTGTATATCGAGATGAAAAAACTCGTGTATTAAAAGCCGCCTAATCAAACACCGAATGATCTTTAATCAAAACCCGAGCAGTCTAAACAACCAAAAAATATGTTGATAAAAAAACAAATTTGTTGATAAAAAAACAAAAACAAATCAGAAAAAAAAAATTAAAATTATCAACTAAAGTTTGCGAATGAAAGGGGATGCCTAAATACTTGTCGAAGATTGCCTAAATCACCACACACCAATCAAAAATAAGATCATAACATAATCACCCAGAAAAAAAAACAATAAAGGTTTAAAATTTTACCTTGAACCCCACATGATCATCGGTCTTATTTGTTAACTGAAGCGATGAATTGATCTGTTCATCGAACAAAAGCAAAAAAAAAAAAAAAAAAACAGAAGGGAAATTGTTTAGATTAAATAATAATGAATAATTGAATAAGAAGATTTCATGACTTACACGGTGGTGCTCCGTTGTGTGCTCTTTCTTTCTTTGAACAAACATACAATCATCAAAAGTATCAACGAACAGCCAAATAGAGAACAAATTAACAAAAAAAAGAGCAGATTAGAATGAAAAAAAGAAAATATAATTCAGATCTAAAACTCTTGACCAATTTACGATTAATAAAAAACCACACTTTAATTTATAATTAAACAACACCTATACATCACATTGTGGAATAAAAAAGAAACAATAATATAAATATATCCCTTGAAAAGCAAGCTGTCAAACACACTTTCTTGAATAAAAACAAAGCAATATGTGTATATATCCCTAAAGAAGACAACCTGCCAACCACTTTCTTGAATAAAAACATAGCAATATATATCCCTGTAAAGAACAAAGAACAAAGCTGAATGACAAAGCAATATATCGGTAAGACCGTATCCTCTGAAAAACAAACGCCGGCAAAGGCTGTGCATTATAGCGGCGCTGAAGAACAAAGCTGAACAATAAACACACTTACAAACTTTGGCGCAGAATGATGATGAATTAATTAGAGAGACAGAGGGAATTGATCGATGATGATGATGATGAAAGAATAGGCCGATGATGTTTTAAGAGTGTTGGATTTGAAAGGTTTTCTAAATGGGCCAGGTAAGGAATACCAACAGTTTAAGCCCTAAAACTAATCAGAAACGTATCGGAAACTTTGATGAAACGTCCCCGATCTTCGGAAGCTTATCGAACCTGGTAGAACAAAGTCACAGATTTGGATGGTTTGCTTTAGATGATAGAATTCGTATAGAGGAGGCAGAGATGAAGCTGTAACCTAAACTCATTTAAAGGAATTGATTGTGTTTTAGGAATGGTCATAATGATGATCGTGATTTAGGAAAGTCAATAAAACTCTTGACCAATTTTGAACAAAAGAAATAAATGATTTTTGATTTTTAGAAAAAAGAAAAATTTTATAAATTCTCACAATGGGGACACTTGGCATTAGTTGATAGGCTATGTAATTGGAGGATGAATGTGGGAGTGCCAAGTGTCCTCATGGACTTTGTTTTATTAGATGTATAGATATTATTATTAGAGGTATGTTATTTACACAATAACAAAAAGTAAGTTTGCACAGCCTTCTATGGTCCGTAGAGGCCTCTACGGGTCGTAGAGGGTATCAGTGTAATAAATGAGGAACCCTCTACGACCCGTAAAGGCCTATACGGGCAGTAGAGGTGGGTAGGTCGAGTGCATTTAAACCCTAGACGGCCCGTAGAGGCCTCTACGGCCCGTAGGGAATACGAGGTACGAGGTCATTCAATGAACAGACTGACTTTCAGTGTGTCAGTCTGAAAAAGCACTTCCTCTACGGGTCGTAGAGGCCTCTACGGCCCGTAGAGAAGCTGGTTGGTGGGAGCATTAACCCTCTACGGGCCGTAGAAGCCTCTACGGCCCGTAGAGGTCCAGATATATTCTTCTTCCCTGTCTTCTTTCCTCAGTCGACGAATTTTTTAAAAAAAAAACGGAGCACAAAAAATCCGAACGATTCCAAGCTACCGCGATGTCTTCGGGCCACTACGGTAATGTTTCGGATGAATGGGAGCATTCGTTTAGCATATCTCACGTCTCGGAAAGCCTTTTCGGAGACGTGGTGGAACGTGGTGGGGAGGAGGTTAGATCCGTTGTTCACTGTGGTGACGGAAAGGCACTACCCGATTTGAATCTGCTGCCCGATTTGAACCAGGAGTACGTAGAAGAACCGCAGTTAATTTACGTGCCACCGCCAAGAAAGAAACCAACGAACTGGTAGCCCAGATGGTCCCCATATACGAAATAAGACTTTGTGTGTGTGTTTGTGTGTGATAATGTGCCTAAGATCGAACCTCGTCCCAAACGTTTTTTTGTTTTTTTTGTCTACGACCCGTAGAGGCCTCTACGGGCCGTAGGCAAACATAAAACATCCATCCCTCCCTTCTTCATTCTCAAAATTAATAAGACTACTTCTACGAGCCGTAGAGGCCTCTACGGCCCGTAGGCAATCATTACCATGATTGACAATCATACAATCATTGGTAATGATTACCTACGAGCCGTAGAGGCCTCTACGGCTCGTAGAAAGAAGCAAAAAATGAGGTCTACGACCCGTAGAGCCCTCTACGGGTCGTAGAGGGTTGTGTGAATAAAATTGTAACTTGTGTGAATATCCGGAGCCTATTATTATTGGGGTTTATTAGGATGAGTTTACGGGCTTAGTTAGGTTTTAGGGTTTTGTGTGAGCTTTATATATTGTAACCTGACTATTCAATAAAACCAATTCAGTATTTTATTATCTGACATGGTATCAGAGCCTGTCATTTGAACCTTTTTTTTAACATGCAAGTTTTCCCCTTTTGATAGTATAAACATTAGAACAACTTTCTATAGCATTAAAAGAAGTTAATATTGTTTACTTCTTTTATCATTGTTGATTAAGTCATATTAGATTTTCAACCTCGAGACACTTATGGGGTAATCAGCTAGTTAACTATATATAACATTTGCAAAATTGGTGATTGGTTCACATATTGTTTACTTTTTTCTTTCTTTACCTTTATTTTAAATTTTGATTAATCGTTTCTTATATTTTTTTATATAACTTTGAATATTTTAATATAACCTTTATGCTTTAATAAAACTTCTAAACATGTTAAACATTTTTTTAGTGAAAAATTCTTCCCAATTTTTCTTTTTTATTATTGTGAAGTTCTTATTATTTTCAGTTATATGTAGTAACAATAAGCTTAATAAGTTTATAACTTATATAACGACGCTAAGAAATAATCATAGTTAAGATAAATTATTTAACAACTTATATTACATCAAATCCATCATTGGCGGGGTTGAACCTTACCCTTAAGGACATCAACACCTTTTAACTTCAATGGTTTGGACAATTGGACGGCACAACCCTAAAGTACATCTAGATGCATTATGTAACTTAATTAATGGCATAAATTTCATTCAAGAAACCATATATGGTCCAATCTCTTGCGGTTTAATAATCCAGCCAAGTAGGAAGACCCTTCCTTTTCAAGGGGTCCTCGCATTGTTCTTTAGCTTTACCAAACATATTTGTTCATTTACAGTTTGTTTTATTAGTTTTTTTAGTTATAATCCATTACACAAAGACATAATGGAAATAATTCTCTTTTATATTTTTTTAACAGTCAACAAATCAAACCCGAGCACTTTCAGGACACCCTTTCGACAAATTCAAGTACTCCAAGAGTACCCGAGTTGTCAAACACCAATTCCGGGGAAAACCTAGTAAATCACCCGCCCGTAGGCACGACGATGAAATTACCGGTAAAACCCGTCTAGCTCAAGAATCGACCTAAGGATCCCCCAAGTCTTCTATCATTGTCCACCCACTAATTCTCTTTTGTATACCAACTAGTATTCAAGTCCGCGCTTCGCCGCGGGATAGTAGAAGAGTACTGACGATGATGTATTTTTAATTTGGTATATCAATGGATTAATATTAGAATATTTAGGTTTTAATCCAAACAATATAAAAATAAGTAAACAATATACTTAAGTAAATATGTCTAAAGTTAAAAGTTAGCTTTAATTATAATAGGTTGAAGAGTTAATATAGACCATGCAGGCTTTAATTTAAATGACTTTGCGACGGGGATGCAGTGAGAGCTCGATCGGTATCGCATACTGGGACAAAGGATAAAAAGTCCAAAAAAAAAAGTCGTAACATTAATCAAAATAATATCTACATGTGTTTAATTCGATGTAGTTACGGTTCGACTCCAAACATCGAAACGTGATAATTTAAACATACCATAATCGGACACCAATATTAACCGCGCGAAAAAACTTCACATCCAAATGCGAATAAAAATAAACACGTTATTAAACTCGTGTTGTAATGCGGGGATTTTAACACTAAAAGCATAAAACAATAATAAAATTTTAATATAAAAATAATATAGGTTTTAACACTAAAAAATAATATTGATATATAATAAACAATAATAAATTTCTAATAAAAAAAATAATATATGATGAACCAATAGTAAATAACAACTGTTCACGATTGAATTTGTTAGTATAGTAATGATGGGTAAGGATAAACATTTCCTTATCTTTCCATACGTGTATGCCTACACATGTAAAGCCAATGTACTATGATAGACCCATTGAGCCTAAGTTGGGTTACATGGAAAAAATCATCAAAGCTCATCCTTCACATGTAAATAAAGGGTCACCCCCTTGTACTAGGTTTCGAGATTATTGCAAGTGTTTGATATTGTCCAACCCGACATCACGATGTTTGGACTTTTTACCACCATAGACAAATGTTAATTATTGTGCCTTTTTAATTCTTTTCTTGCCAACCACCTTCCTTGAATGTTATAAAGCAACTCATAACGATGATTTTAAACCATATAATTATATTTAGATTTCATTAAAACCAACAAGTTTTACAAGTGGGTGGCGAGTAAATGGGCGGCGGTCCAGCGGATAATTTTAGATTGTGAAATTTGTCTCTTTGACATAATCGATAAATTAAGTTGGTATAGTCTTTACGTTTACAAATAAAATGTTTTTGTTTTTGTCTGATAAAAGTAGCACAACTATTATATCATTTTACACTAGTTTTTTTTTTTAAACCGACTGTTGTATGTTGAGATTACTTGTTATTTAAGTGAAAAATCTTTAAGAAAAAGCTACATGGGTAGGCAAAAACGAAGTGCATCAATCCTCATGCATCCTACTTTGAAAGATTGATGCACCGTGATAAATATGTGGCTAAAAACAGTGGCGGGTCTTGAACTAAAAACCTGGTAGGACCGGAATATATACGTATAAAAATTTTCAGTAAAATTTACACTACAAAACGAAAAAACTGAGTTAGACATGCTCTTATATAGATATGTCTCGAAACTAAAAAAAAAAGAGTCGAATTAACTCTATAAATTTTGACACACCATCATAAATTTTGACTGTAAAACTGCGCCGTTTTAATTCCAATTTTTTTTAGATATATCTCATTACTTTTTTTTTTTTTGAAAGATACATGTATCTCATTACTAATACAACTAGTTGTATAAAATCACGCGCGTTGCATGTTTTACAGTCAAGATTTAGATGAGGTGTTAATCAATCAATGAATTATACAATCGAGATTCCATTTTAGTTGTAAACATTAAAAAAATAAAGAAATCTACACATAAGGTAACACATAAAATTGGTAACGAAATTACGTAAGATTATGTTATTTATATTAATAGTATATAATATAATAAATTTTTTTAATAAAATAATAGTATATAATATATTAATAGTGTATAATATAATAAAGTTTTTGAATAAAATAATAGTATATAATATATTAATTAGGGATGAGCATACAAGGCCGAATACCGATCCCGTCCCGATCCCGATACCGTACCGAACCGATACCGAACCGAGTGGTTTCGGGATCAGTATCGGTACCCATATTTATGGATTTTCGGTTTCGGTATTATCGGTATCGGTACGGGATCGGTATCGGTATTGTCGGGATCGGTATAAAAAGTTTTTGAATAAAATAATAGAATATAATATATTAATTAGGGATGAGCATATAAGGCTGAATACCGATCTCGTCCCGTCCCGATCCCAATACCGTACCGAACCGAGTGGTTTCGGGATCGGTATCGGTACCCATATTTATGGATTTTCGGTTTCAGTGTTATCGGTATCGGTACGGGATCGGTATGGTATCGGTATTTTAAGGTAAAATACCGATACCATACCGGTACCGTACCGTTCGGTATCGGTATTATCGGGATCGGTATAATATATTAATAGTATATAATATAATAAAGTTTTTAAATAAAATAATAATATAAATAAAATATTAATATTTTTACTATTCATTTAGTTGTATTATTAATATATTGTAATGAATTACATTTTTCCCAAACTCTTAAAATCATATACTTATTTTGAATATTTTCCCTTTTGGGAAGGGAAATTAATGAGCATGTTTGGCTTTTCTTATTTCCACCTCCTTATAATTTATTACTTTTTTAAAAAGTTAATAATTTAGAAAAAGTGTTTGACAAATGAAAATGATTTAATGTTTTAACTTTTCATTTGCCTATAATAAGTTGCTTTAGAAAAGCAAGGAATGTGTAACTTTTGAACCTCTTTATAACTTATTGATGGTTATTTACTTATATGTCCTCCTTATATCCTTTTTGGCTATTTTACCAAAATAAGTTAAACCAAACAATTTTTACAAAATAACTTATCAACTTATCAACACATTGGGGTTGATGGCCCAATGGTAGAAGCAAACCTTTTAGGAACACCTAAGGGGAGGTCATGGGTTCAAGTCCCCACAAGGAGTAGAAATTTGCTGTTAAAAAAAGTTAATTTAAACACTTTTCTAAAAACTCATTTTTAAAAACTCATAAGTTAATAAGTCCTTTTAACCAAAAGTCCTTTTGGACTCAAATAAGTTTATCCAAACATGCCCATGTAACGAGTTAAATGCAAATTTCGTCCCTGAGGTTTGGTCCAGTTTGCCACTTCAGTACAATATTTATTATTATTATTATTATTATTATTATTATTATTATTATTATTATTATTATTTTTGCAATGGAACTTCTGAGGTTTGGATTTTCTTGCTATTTTCGCCCTTTTCACTAACTAGGTTAAAAAGTGACGTTAAGTCAGGGCATTTTTGTCATTTTGCCTAGCTAAATGAGGGTCAATTTGGACATTTCGTTTATGATTATTTTAATTAGAAATATCTTGTCATATTCATCTTTACCATTTTAAAGGGTTTTAAACCCTAAAAATCCAGTCATCCTGCAACCTTGGTTTTAAAAAGCGCGAAGCGCACAAAGTGACGAGGTCTAAAGCCGAATCGCAAAGCGCAAAAGCGGTGGACTTTTCGTACGCGAGTCGCAAGACGATTATATAATTTTTTTATATATACTATAGCTTTTTAGTATTATTTACTCAAAATATAGATACAAATAAGATATACAACCTTTTTAGCTACATGTATAACAATTTTAAGTACAAAAACATCATGTGTACGAAAAGCGCGCGCCTTGAGGGCTTTTTTCCTGCGCATTTCGCGTGCTTTTAGTACATTGCTCGCCTAGCGTTACATAAGGCACACGGGTTTGCGCCTAGATGCGCTTTGCGCTTAAGCGCGCCTCAAGCGCGCTTTTTAAAACCAAGCCTGCAACACCTTCAATCTAACATCAAAATCTCTGTCTGACCAACATCCAACATCACTCTCATTCACCCTAGCATAAATTACATTGCAATAACAAAAAAAAAATCATTAACATTATCCACTCTTCACACCAACAAAGCTTCCCTTCAATAGAGCTTCATAATCCCTCCCCTCATCTCCATCATCCCCTCTCCACACCAACATTCAATCAAATCCCACCCCAAACCTGAACCCATCTTAACTCTGAAACAAAAAAAAGGGGGAACAGAGTAATGCTGGCGACGTTACCGGTGGTGGTGGCGACCTTGCAGGTGGTGACGTTACCGGTCTTTTGGAGACAATTTGACCAGTTATGGTAGGGGTAGGTGGGTGGTGGTGTATGGTGGAGGTAGGTTGTGGTCTATGGAGGAAGTGGGTTCGTGGTGAGGATTGATTGGATGGTGGTGTATGGTGGAAGCCCTAACCCTAATTGTTGATCATTTTCTTCTGTTGTGAGCAATCAATTAGGTTGAAAGAAAGTAGATGGAGATGGGGATGGTTTATGGGGGGTGTTGGGACGATCGGTTGGGTTAGGAGGAGGAACGGGTTGTGGTGGTCGGGTAAGATCCTAGGCTCTGAGGAGCTCTCTGCTTCTCATCTCATGTCTCCTCAATCTGGAACCCTGTCAAACTTCTTGGTAGGGAAGATGCCAGTGTGTAAGTAAACCATCCTCCTTCCTTTCTTTCAACTATAATCTTTCTTCATTCCCTTACCATCCTCCTTCATCTCCTATCTCTCTCTCTCTCTCTCTCTCTCTCTCTCTCTCTCTCTGTGACACCCGACAACTTCCGGTAACCAACTTTTGAAAACTTAGTAAGTCTACCTTAGCGAGTCGCGCATACGTTACACATAACAAGGTCGGTCGAGTCGAATCGCACATCATTAGGGTTTTAACATACGCAAGTCTCGGGTCCCGGGAATTGGTGATCGGGCGGGAACGTGTTATTTATCATGCATTATATGTTTACAATCATTATGTGGCTTGTCGGTATGTGAATATGTGTTAACATATGTTAAAACGGGGTTTAACGCGCAAAACACACGAACACAGAGGTTACAGGCGATTAGGCTTATGGGGAATAGCCCAATCGCCAATATAAGGGCGAGTAGGGAGTGGTTAAGGGCGATTAGGGGCTATTCGCCTGATGGTTCAGGCGAGTAGCAGCCCTACTCGCCTATACTGCTGCGTACTCGCCTGAAATGCATTGAACGATCAAAAACGCCTATAAATACCACCCTTGACCTCTAAAACATCATTTATTCAACCCTAGCCGTTCCATAACCTATCTCAACCCACAAACACCCTCTGGAACCTATTTTTACATCAAAACAACCATTTCCAAGCTTATTCCATCATTTCCTCTTGAATACAAGGTGTGTTCTTCAAACCCAAACCTTTAAATGATTATGTTTTACTCCCTAAAAGTCCAGACCTGACTTATAAATGTTTTTGTCTTTGAAAATCCATTTAAAACCGTTTTTAAACAAACCCACACCTTTACATGTGTTGTATGTGTTATATGTGATTAAAGATAGAATTTTTAGGATTGAATCATGATTGTTTTTGTGTTATTATGATGTTTATGGCTATTACAAGTTAGTATGATGATGTCCTAGGAGTTTGAATGGTTTTGGTTGTGTATTGTTGATACTTGATGTTTTGACCCATTTGAAGGATTTTGGATGATTAAGGATGATATGAGGTGTGTTGTTGATTGTATGTTGTTAGGGTTTGCTCTAGGATGATGCTAGAACAGTAGGATGCTATCGGATAACGTGGTTATGTGATTTAATCTGAATAATTGCTATTTAGGGCAAGTTCTTGCATGTTGATGTGATGTTTACATGCTAAGTTGCTATTTTGGGAAAACGCTCGCATTTCGGAACTGTTAGAACGATGAAAACTTAGGGGTTTTGCTTGAAATATGTTTGTTAATGTGTTAGGATGATTATTGGATGTTCCTACATGTTTCGGATCTGATTTGGAGTGTTCGGCGCGCGAAATTGCACTACAGAACAGTATAGGCGAGTAGGAACCTACTCGCATGAGGCTTTAGGCGAGTAGGCCCCTAAATGCCTGATGTTCAGGCGAGTACAAGCCCTATTCGCCTATATATAGGCGAGTAGAGGCCTATTCCCCTCAACTACTAGCAATTACAATCCTAATTGCCTATACAACTAGCAATTACAATCCTAAATGCCTATACTTAAGCAATTACAATCCTAAATGCTAGTTTGATTCCTAATCGCGTATAATGCTGCTGTATGTATATTTTAACATCCCGGAACATGATTTGACGCCTAGGAACATGATAGGAACCCCGGGATACACCCAATGACTTAGTGACACGTGTTCGAACCTGTTTATGCGTTAATCGGATATTATGCTAGACTAGGTGAACTGTTGTGCGTATTAAGTATTTAATTGCATATGTGGCATGATGTCTTGTATTTATCTAACACGTGGAATGTCGGGTCACCAATGGGATGTCGAGTCTTGTCTTATGTAGTCTTGTTGTCGGTCAAACACGCTTTTCGGGCACATAATGGTCATGGACTGGACTTAGGGACTAATGAACCCGATGGGTTATTAGTCTAACTTGACACATATCTTATGATAGGTCGCCAATAGTTGGGGCTATCATATCTTACAGACGGTTTACTCATATCACGCATACGGTTTACTCTTAAACGGAATACGCAACCTAAGGTGAGTTCACGGCCCCACATTTTACTGTTTATGTTTTCGGGGGAGAAACATGCTTAACACTCTTTTATGACTTATGACTTGTTAAACTCTTATGGCTCATGACTCTTTATCACGTTATACTATGGCTCACTTATCGTACTATACGGTTCATCGAAAATCCCTTGAAACCACTAACATGGGTATATGGCGGGGAAATATGGATAGCGCTATTGGGAACTGACAAACCCCACTCGACGGTTGGACCGGGCGGGTGCATATTGTCTCTAACAAAACAAGGTCTACCGGCGATGACGGTAGCCCATAGGAAACTAAGGGTAACACACGGCTCAGTCAGTAATGGTTTCACCCGTATGAGTATCTCATTCTGCGCCTGGCTGGCGTTCTCATAAGCATAGTAGTAATTGTGATGGTAATGGTTTTCGAAGGAACACTTTAAACGTTTAATTAAAAACCTGTGAACTCACCAGCATTATATGTTGACTCTTTTAGCATGTTTTCTCAGGTCGCTAAGGTAGCAGCTGTCGGATAGGCGCACGAGGTCGCACTGGAGTCGTCTCGCGTCTAGGGTCTCATTCGCACGTTTTGGAATCATGAACTTTTGAACTTATGTTTACTTATGCATGACTTTTGTAAACTCTAAATGCTTCCGCACTGTTTGAATGTTGGTTTTAAACTTATGCATGGTTCTTATTTACGTATGTTTTTACATTTAGACGTCGTTTATTGTGACCGTTGACTTGGATCCTGGTGTGTCACACGCCTCGCGGTAGAACTCCGCAGGTGGAAATTTGAGGGTGTGACACTCTCTCTCTCTCTCTCTCTCTCTCTCTCTCTCTCTTTCTCTCTCTAAATGTGCAGGTGTGTATGTATAATGAGAGATGAGAGGGTGGTTTTAGGGTATTTATTTTCTTTTATTTAAAGTAAACAAAAAGAAATGGAAAAAGAAAAGAAAAAAATGGTAAAAGTCCAAAATGCCCTCAATCTAACGTTAAAAATAAACGGAGTTAGTGAGAATGACGAAAATAGTAAGAAAATCCAAACCTCAGGGGTTCTATTGCAAAAAAAAAAAACATTTTGGACTGAAGCAGCAAACTGGACCAAAACTTAAGGACGCAATTAGTAAATATGTAATTGACTTTCTAATTTGAAAAAATCTATGTTACCTTATTAAGGAGGATACATGTCTAGAAAAGTAATTTTACACCTATTTTAAGATGGGATATCAAGAGACTCATGCTTTAACATAGATATGTCATGTAAAAGTTCCCCATAATACCCCTTATTGCATTATGCACTTGTACTATAACTATATAATCAATTTAGATCACATTCATTACTATCATGTGAGTTGTTTTGAAGTTCCTCACCCTTATATGATTTCAATTAAAAAGACAAAGTGATCTTCTAGATTAATTGCAAAATGACTATAATATAAATATAAATTCTAAAATCATTATATTATACTAAGAAAGTTAAGCTTGAATGATTGTATGAACAAAATAAACATAAAAACATATGTGGGTTGTAAAAAAAACAAGAATTGTAATTTTGATTGTTAAATCTTAAATTTACTTTCAAAAGTCGTCTCTTATGAGAATGAGAGCGAGAAAGAGACATGCTTTACGAAATTTAGCCAAATTAGAATGCAATACACTGTCATGTTTTTTTAGAATTGTATTTGCGCAGCGAAGCGCGCGGGCATAATACTAGTATGTAATAATGGACTTTAGCAATGAGAAATATGTAAATGAATAAGGGCACACATTCACCAGTTGATAAGACAAGGGAGTTTCTACAAAGAACGAGACTGTAATCCCTGGAACCCAAATGGTAAATTTTGTATCTTAAACTCTGACCAAATGAATTCCTTTATGTAGAGGTAGAACCATCTCAACTTCTTGATTCATGAAAGAATGTAATACACAACTGCTCATTATATGAATAGAAACTTTACTAGATCAATAGTAGTATGGTTACTATTGCCCTAAGTTACAATTACTTAGTAGTAACTTTGTCACTAATGATTTATTTCCAACCGATTAGTAGTAACTTAAATACTTAATATATACTGATCTCATTTGGCATTGTTAAGCAATCACTAGTAAGAGTCGAGTTATTACTAATGATGCAAATCCACAACAATTTCCGAAGTATAATTCAAGGAGAATGAGATTTTCTCACGATAAGCGAATAACTCAATCACTACAATGGGTATTGCCCCTAGGACCGATTGGGGGCGCTGCCTCCCAAGCTATTTGTTTAATGTTAACAACAACAAACAACCACATACATGCAGTTGTTAGTACATGGTAGACGAATGGACTTGGAATGATCATCATCGTATAAAAGGGGCAATAATAAGTAGCTAGTAGGTGTTAGTGTAAAGTAGTTATGCCTGATATTGTTTCGTGCATAACTCTACCTTGACGAGAATCGAGTTTGATAATTGACTTATAACAACTTTATTTAAATTTCAATTTGTAGAAATGGCAAAAAATATTAGCAGGAAAGTGACGATAAACTGAACACACCAAAGCCATCATGATGTTGATGTCGCAACAATGAGCTAGATATGGACGTTTTGAATCTTTAACTCCGTTAGGTCGAAACTTTATATAAGTTATCATTTTATTTATTACTTTACCCTTTTATTTTTTTTATTTTTTTGAACGGCAGATTTTATTAGAAACGACTAGCCAGGAGCTAGACAAAATAAAAAATTACAAGGTTCATACAAAATCAAAGGCACACCAATCGCCCCATTCAACATCATACAAACCAGCCCGATTCTTAACCCAATGGAAACTTGAGCTCTTAATATCCGCTAGTAGTCCCGGAATGTTTAGACGTTTGTTGGAGAAGACAACTTCGTTCCGTGCTTTCCATAGCCACCAACATGCTATAAGGACAAGCGCCTGGATCATCATTCTTTTATCATTCGAACCCGATGAGTGCGTGTGTAGCGCAAGTAAGTCACCAATAGAGAACGCGTATATTGGAGGAATCTTTATCCAAGCCGATAACATTTGCCACACGATGGAGCATACGTGACAGGATGTAAATAGATGTTCCGTGGTTTCTTCTTTTTCAGCGCAGAAAGGACAGAGAAGGTTGGGTATATTAATGTGTCGTCTTGAAAGAGCCACACGAGTTGGTATCCGGTCCAAATTTATCCTCCAGCCGAATATATTCACCTTTTTGGGGACCCATTTGTTCCACTCATACGGCAATGAAGTAGGGGCAGTTGGAGGCGCGAGTAATTTCCTGACAGATTTAACCGAGAAAACTCCACTAGTATCGGCCGCCCAGCTCCATTTATCCCCCTGATCGTTCAGCATAAAACTGGACAGCAATGTCGTAATGGACTGCAGTTCCGATTGTTCGTGACCAGCAGCCGGCACGCGATGCCAGAACCAGCAAAAATCCATCCCATCTCCCGATACATTGATCCTGTCACAGACCGAACATCCCTTCAATTGTTCCAGCGCGAACAAGGCTGGAAACTTACTAGCGAGCGATACATCAGCAGCCCACCTATCTGTCCAAAATTGGATGGATTTGCCATTTCCAATCTGACCCACTATGAAGTCACAGCAGTTGACACGATCACGCAAGCCCACTTCTTTTTTTGCAATGTTAGACCACACACCCGAGAGTCCCTTTTTAGAAGGAAGATAATTGCCGTGTTTCTTATTAAAGTGAATACTCTGGATGACCATCCTCCATAACCTTCCATCTTCGTTCTTGTATCTCCACGCCCACTTTGCAAGCAAAGCGGCGTTCATATCTTTAAGAGCGCCGAAACCCAACCCCCCATTTTCAACTTTATCGACCACAAAATCCCATTTAACCCAGCTCATTTTGTTCTTTTCTGCAGAACCACCCCAAAAGAATCTTTTTCTCAATCTCTCGAGCTTAGAAATAACATTACCAGGAGCATGATAGAGCGAGAAATAATATAGAGGGAGTGAGTCAAGGACAGATTTGATCAAGGTTGCCCTCCCGCCTATAGATAGAGTGGATGCCTTCCATAAGGACAATCTAGATTCAAACGTGTCAATGACCGGTACCCAATTGTTGTACTTGTTCATGTTGCCTCCCACCTTGAGCCCCAAGTACGTGAAAGGAAACGCCCCAGCATTGCAATTAATGAGGGCTGCCATATGTTCGTTTTCAGCCGAGGATGCTCCAATACCATAAAAGCACGATTTTCGCAAGTTTATCTTAAGACCCGAGACCAAGTAAAAGCATCTCATGAGCCTATGGATATTTTTGACATTTTGTTCCGACCAATCCCCCAAGATCATAACATCATCCGCAAAGATTAGATGGTTAATGGAAGGACCATCATTGGGTAAATGAATACCCTTAATCGAGCCTACCAACGAAGCGTTAGTCAAAAAACTAGACAATGCTTCCATTGCAAGGATGAAGATAAAGGGTGAGAGTGGGTCGCCTTGCCTCACACCCCTAAAACATTGAAATTCATTGGTCGGTGATCCATTGACGAGGACGGAAGAGCGAGAGGACGAGAGAATTCCTCTAATCCAACCTCTCCATATGTCAGGGAAGTTCATTTGCATAAGGACTGAATCAATAAAATCCCAGCTAATGGAATCAAAAGCCTTTTCAAAATCGATTTTGAATAAGAAAGCCCGGGTTCTTGCACGCTTCACCCAAGAGATGACTTCATTGGTGATAAGTGGCCCATCGAGAATGTTTCTATCTTTAAGATACGCCGATTGTTCTTCAGAGATGATCGAACCAATAACCGTCTTGAGCCTATTGGCAAGCACCTTAGAGATGACTTTGCTAATGCACCCAATAAGGTTGATTGGCCGAAAATCATTTAAGTTGGATGGATCCGCGACTTTTGGAATAAGAGTGATAAATGATGAGCTACATCCACGGCTAATGATCCCGCTGTTGTGGAAGTGTGTCATAACATTGAAGAAATCACGCCCCAAGATATCCCAAAAATGTTTTATAAAAGTGAAGTTAAAACCATCCGGCCCCGGCGCCTTGTCCCCTCCACAATCCCATACCGCATTCTTCACTTCCACAAACGAGAATTCCGTGGTGAGAAAAGTTCCTTGTTCAGCAGATAGTTTTTTGATGTGGCGGCAATGGAAAGTTGGTCTGGCATGGATCGGCTCATTGAATTTACGTTCAAAAAAATTACGGACTTCGTCTTTAATAATCTTGGGATCATCACACCACGCATCACTGATCATGAGGCCATTCAGTCTACTTTTGGAGATCCTGCTATTAATGAAACCATGATAGAAAGCTGAGTTCTCATCTCCGTCAATCGCCCATTTCACCCGGGATTTTTGCTTTATATCTTGAAGTTTATCATTCTTGATCTTCAAGAGCTCATTTTTATGGTGCTGATAATCAATAAGTTCGGCATCAGAGAGATCTCTTGTTTCGCAGATTTTATCAAGCTTCTCGACAACTTCCAAGGCTGAAGTATAAACAGCCTCATCAGCCCGTACCTGCCTTTTGAACCACTCTTTAATCTTTTCCATGATTTTTTTTAATTTTGCCGCAAGAAGAGCGTCCGGAGGCCCCATATGATGAAAAGCACTAACAGAGGATCTAACCAAATCATCAAACCCAGGTTTTTCAAGCCATGAATTATAGAACTTAAAAGGAATGTGACCAAAGTCAACATCCTTAGTGATAAGAATCAAAGGGTTGTGATCCGAAAGCATTCTGGGAAGAACTCTAAAGGTAGCCCTCGGCCATAACCCCCAAAACTTGTCACAAACAAGTACCCGATCGATCTTGCTCAGCTTGTTACCCCTGTCTTCTCTTCTAGTAAAATTACCCCCATTCATTATATATTCAGCCAGATTGGCAGAATGTATAAAAGTATTGAAATCAGCCGCCGAAGTGGCATCAAAAACCGTATTCCGCCGCTCCTCCGGCGATCTAACCTGGTTGAAATCCCCAAGCATAACCCAGATACCCCCAATCGAATCTTTCATACAACCAATCTCTTCCCATAAGGACCTCTTTGCAACAGGAGCTTGTGGGGCGTAAACATTTAAAACGTGAAAGTCATCATCCATACCTTTGATTCTCCCAGAGACGAGAAGGAAATGCCGATGTTTTGTGGTGCCTAATTTGTGAAAAATATTTGGATCCCAAATGCAGGCCAGGCCACCCGATCTCCCATCCGAATTCACCCATTCAGATTCAAACTGAGAGTTACCCCAGAAGCTTGAAAATCTGATCTTACTACCATCCGCAAACATAGTTTCTTGGATTGCAATAAACTGAATACCGTGGTCCTTCTTAATATCTTTGATCCAACCCGCTTTATGAGCATTGCCCACACCCCGAATATTGATAGTAAGAAAATTCATTGAGGCACAATTGTTTGCCCTTCCCCCATGACCATATCACTGATAATAGATGAAAAATTACTAACCTCCATACCGGCGATACATCCGACCTCGATAGTGGCATTAATTTCTTCCAAATGATTAACATCGGCATTCTTATCCTCCCCTGTTATAACAGTAGTGTCTTCAAGATTAGATCCCGGGTCAACAACCGCGTTGTGGCGTTCAACGGTTTCAAGAGATTCAACATTGTGGCATTCATCGGCCACATTGCACGGAACAGTAGCTTGGTCTGGATGAACCAGACTGGGTTGTGGTGTAGGCAGGGGGTGAGGGTGTGGAGGAAGAGGAAAGTGGAAGGGGGTAATGGGGTCCGCAAGGTTATCATTGTCGTCCAAGTTGTGTCTTCTTTTTTTGGATGGTAAAGGTGGGCCGGAACTATTGGGTGAAGTGTCACCAATTGGTGGGCTGGATAAATTGATGGGCCTATCTTTAATCTTGGATCTCCTACACCTTTTGAAACTGGTCCGTGGAGTGATATTGCAGGTGGGCCCAAAGAAAAAAACACCCTCCACATTCCTATCACCCTCATGATTGGAGGGAATGTTGACCTGGGAAGACGTAACATTTGAGTCATTAATGTTTTTGAGATCCTCTCCAACAGGACCCAAAGTATTAAATGTAGACTTTTCAACTCCCGATGTGTCGTTTGATGTATCAACCATTGGTGTATCAACCTTTGGACTTTCCGTCACCGGAGCAATAATGTCCGGCGAACTATTTTCCACAACCACATCTTCATGCGACGTACCAGACGGACCAACCACCTCGACATGGGGCATGACAACCGAATGAAAGGGTGTAACATAGCCACATTTTGGTAGACCTTGTCCACCAAGCAGGAAGTCCGGCACCCAATCTCGCATAACTTCAGCAATCCAAACAGTATGATTATGCCCGTTCAGAGTGACGGAGATTTCATCACGTATTTCAGCACCATAGCTAACCAGTACAGCCACAATTTCGAAGGAAAGACAACAGTCATTAATGCCAACCGGTGGTGGATATAAAACTCTGCCGTAGTGATTCCCAATCCGGTAGAAAGCATCACGACCCCACATGTGCATGGGGACTCCATCAATACGTAACCATGCAATTCTTTGGTATGTCACCGGCTGACCATTCCACCTCTCAACGGAGGAGAACCATTTCGATCTTTTCCCACCATCGTAGTAGGATAAGAAAGCTTCAGAGTATTCTTCTTTGGAAAAATTAAATATCTTACGTAATATCTTACCCCTTTATTACTATCTTTACCCTTTTATTTGCCTTCAAATATCTTACCCCTTTATTACTGGAGATGTAGTAAGGTGTCCTTTTCCCATGAGGCCAGAGCTCGAATCTCATAGTGGACAATGATATGATTTCAAAACTGGGAACTCTTATACAACAAACTACAATCCTCGATCATATCTACAATCATATTTGTGTTAATACATATGTAAATATTATTCTAAAGGGTCTTTGGCCTATGGTATCATAAGGTGTAGCAAGGTGTTCTACCTTGTCAGGTCAAGGTTCAAATCTCATAGTGAACAATAATGTAGATTTTTTTTTTTTTTTGAACAGCTCTCGGCCAGGACTATACAGCGCCAAAGCTCGGTTGACGTGGGATTCGAACCTGAGCACTCCAAGATGGGAACCTCCAAAAAAGTAAACCCCCTTATCTCCACCACTAGGCTGTGAATGTAGATTTTAAGAGTAGTATTAGATTTACCGTTCCATTAACCTCTGTAAACATTTATAGTTCAGATAAGTATTTTAATTTAGTTGACAATAATGATATTAAAAACCTATATTTTTTTTAATGATTTTGACCATTTTATCTACGTGTAATTTAATGATAGTCTATTTTTACTACTATTGGTTATTATAAATTAACTTATGCTTCCAGTGCCAAAGGCATTATAGCCCAGCGGTATCTTGGTGGTGAGATAAGACTTAGGACCATAAGGTCTTGGGTTCGAATCTCACAAAGGTGGTTTTCTCATAATTATGAGTTTCCTCCTGAATTAGTGACTTGGTGGTGGAATATGATCGTGTGGCAACATTGGTGGCACGATGATACTCCAGTGTTCCGTGAGTGATTCCAATTTGTTGGCCGTTCAAAAAAAAAAACTTATGCTTCCAGTTTTTGACTTGGCTAGCCGACTAATGAACCAGTGGAACAACCAATCAATGACCAATTTAATTGCTATCAAGTAAAACGTAGTTCAATAAGACATATAACGCAAATTAAGCTTGATTGTTATTTCAAAATTGGTTTTTATTTTAATGAAAGGAAAATGGATCTTAATACTCCCAACTATTGCCTATTGGCGGATAATACTCCCAACTTTAACTTTCAACTTAGTTTGTTTCATCACTCC
This sequence comes from Ambrosia trifida, assembly GCA_028751855.1. Taxonomy (NCBI): domain Eukaryota; kingdom Viridiplantae; phylum Streptophyta; class Magnoliopsida; order Asterales; family Asteraceae; genus Ambrosia; species Ambrosia trifida. The sequence goes on along the minus strand of CM054129.1, from coordinate 120,881,047 downwards.
CAAACTAACTTAGGTCTAATCTGATTAGTCTTCGTGACCAAAATGTAAAAACCAAAACTTAAGGGGTATTTTTGATCTCTATCTTTCTCTCTCTCTTAATTGCTCACTAAATCGTTGCTTCTGATCCCTTAAACAGCAAAAAAAAATAACAATTTTCACACAGAATAAATGTAAGATAAGAAATTTCCTACGAATCTTGAAGAGTAATTCATACACAAACTAAAATCCGTGTTACCTGAAATTCTTGTAGAGATCTCGTAAACTGAATATATGGGGGGACTGGTGGAGTTTTGTGAAAGGATTGCTGATAAATTAGGGCAAACCCTAATGCGTTGGGGCTGGGGTAGAATACTGCGTGTTCAGATCTGTGTTATACTCAAGGATTTCGATGATAATATATGTTTTAATTGAAGAATCAAGTCAAAATAAATGGTTAAAAATTTAAAGGGTTAATGGAAGGGTGAAGGGTTAACGGTTAAAAATTACAGGTTGTTGTCGAAGGTGTTGTGGTGGTGGTGGTTTATGGGTTTTATTGGTGGTGGAAGGTGTGGTTGTTGTGGTCGAAGGTGTGGTGGTGGTTTATAGGTTTTGTTGGTGGTTTTGGGGACGGTGAAGGTGGTGGGTGGTTGTTGTCGAAGGTGTTGTGGTGGTGGTGGTTTATGGGTTTTATTGGTGGTGGAAAGTGTGGTGGTGGTGGTGGTTTATGGGTTTTGTTGATGGTGGAAGGTGTGGTGTTTGTGAGATGAGGTGGTGGGTGGTGGTGGTTGTCGAAGGTGTGGTGGTGGTGGTGGTGGTGATGTTCGATCAAGATGATGGAAGATGATGATAGAAGACTCTGTTTCAGTTGAATAAGGCTAATGATGAAGATGAATAATAATAAAAAGTTTTAAAAATGTTTCAAAGTTTATGTTTTTACATTTTGGTCACGAAGATTAACCAGGTTAGATCTCATTTAGTTTGGGAGTGATGAAACAAACTAAGTTGAAAGTTTAGAGTGTTATTGACCAAAGTTAAAGTTGAGAGTAGGATCCGCCAATAGGCAATAGTTGAGAGCATTAAGATCCATTTTCCCTTTAATGAAAAATGAAAACAGAAATATTATTTTGTGACAGGGTTGTTATAATATAATAAAACTATATACAAAGAAAGAAACAAAAGTCAAAATATAAATTTAATTTGACAAAACGTGGAGGAATAGTTAAAGTGTTAAACAATGTACGTAAATCCGGAAAATTGAAGGTCGTTTAACTAGCAGAAAGTAGGTGGGCGTGAATTAAGTAGGGTTGGTGGCTATCCATCTGCTTACATTAATTTTATATACATTACATACTACTTGTATTCTATGTCGTATGTATGTACATATGTTGAATTGAAGTGGTCACTACTCCCTACTCGAAACAACGGCCCTTCACTCCATACCTATACGGTTCAATGCACTTGCAAAAGAAGTCGGCCGGTTTTATACACAATGCACGCACTGATTTAAACTCCCAACGTTTTGATTATGGATTACATTACTTGACACCTAGGATGTGTCCCTTGAGGACTTTTATATCTCAATCTTATTTTGACTTTGGTTGTTAGGCGTTAGTCATAACATCATTTGTAACCGTGCATGGGTCGGCTAAAAATATTTAAGTTTTGATTCAGACTTTTTAAAAATAGTATGGTTAATTGTTAATAAATTTAAATAATACTTTGTTACTTTCTTTAGTATAAATTAATGACTTAAAATAAGCGGGTTGGAGAACGTATGTGTGTGCATGCGTACTCTTTCACGGTAAATACAAAATCAGTTTTAGGGTATGTTTGGTATGAGGTAATGGAATGGAGAGGGAATGGAATGGAATGAAGGAGGTAATGGAATGGATAAGGTAATGAAATGGATCATTACCATTCCATGTCTTGTTTGGTTGCCATGTGGGAATGAAACAAATCATTACTTTGTGTTGTTGGATAGGCATGAAAACATGAAGGAATAAAATCGGTGGTGAGTGGTTGTGGTGGGTGGTGGTCGGTGGCGGTGATGGTGGGTGGTGATATGTGGCGGTAGCGGCAGTGGTGGCGACGGTAAAAGGTGGAGGTGGATGGTTGTGATGGTGGGTGGGCGACGATGGTGAGTAGTGGCAGTGGTGGTTTGTGGTTGATGGCGGTGTGTGGCGATAGCATGGTGATGGGTGGTGACGACGATGGTGGGTGGTGGCGACAACGGTGGTGGGTAGTGGCAATAATGGCGATGGGTGGAAGTGGATGGAGGTGATGGTGGGTGGGTGACGATGGTGAGTAGTGGCGGTGAAGGGTGGTGGTGGGTGGCGGCGGTAGTGGTGGGTAAAGGAAATTGTGGTGAGTGACGGTGGCAGGTGGTGGAAGCGGCGGTGGGTGGCTGACGGTGGTGGATGGTAGCGGGTGGTAGCGGTGGTTGGTGACGACGATGACGGTGATGAGTGGTGACGACGGTGGTGGGTGGTGGCGGCAGCGATGGTGGGCGACGATGGTGGATGGTGGCAGAAGCGGTGATGGGCGACTGTGGTGGGTGGTGGCGGTTGGTGGTGGGTGGTGGCGATGGTGGTGGGTGGTGGTGGGTGGTGGCGGTGGTGGCGGTTGGTGGGGGTGGTGGCGGTGGGTGGTGGTGGTGGTTGATTATGGTGTTGTTAGTGAAGGGTGAATGGGGGATGGAATGGAAAAAAAACATGGGGGGTGGATGGAATGGTTTTGAAGGAATGAAATGCCTTGTGGAATGAGTGATTCCATTCCTTTAACCAACCAAACACGCTATTTTTCATTACCTCGTAATGGTCCATTCCATTCCCCCTTCCATTCCATCATACCAAACGCTACCTTAAGTAGAGAAGCGCGAGAATGTTTTAACACTTGTACGCAATGTTAATTAGCTTTTTTATACCTAAATATCACTTAACTTTGTACTTGCAAGAATTTAAACTCATGTTAGAGAACATATTATACATCACACTTAAAATATTGTTACATATGATTATGCGGCCAGAGAGAAAGCTACATACTTTTTTCTGTTACTTGGGGAAACTTAACAAGATGACACTCTTTTATATCGTAAATTGCTCTAGCACAAACACTTTTAGCTATGAACTTTTTAATCTCAATACGTTCAAAACACGTTAATTGTATTTGAGGTTACTAATTTCTTATTCCCAGTGACTTCTTGTAAACAAAGGAGTTTGTTTAGGAAAAATCTAAACTTGTCCCAGATGAAATAGTTTTAAACCTAATAACTGAAATAACTCATTTGCCAACATATTTACATTATCGTTATCCAACTAAAAAACGTATAATTATAGTATACTCCTGACTAATAACATAATTAAATCTTGGAGATATACATTAATGCATAGATAGAGTTAGTCAATATTAACAATTGGTGGACCTTAAACAGTAAACACCACATGATACACATGATGCGTGTCGTTACGCTAATTAAGATTCAACTAAAGACCTCAACAAGTACTTATATTTTATTATTTACACTATCATCTAATTACATAGTATATACACATGATGTTTCATTGCAAATTTGCAATACTAAACATAACCTCGTGATAGTCAAATCTTAAACCTTGGATATTTAAGATCTCCCTGACCAAATCAAACTTGTTCCACTAATCCCTACTTTCTTAAATAACTTGTTTGCTATGGGTGTTGCTAAACGTATTTCCATTCTTTTGATTTTTACTATAGGTGCATTTTCTATTGTCATTTTGTTATCTTTTACTATTAATTTGCTTATAAAAAATGTTTAGACAAGGAGGTACATGCACCAATCGGATTTGTCCCGATTGCTAAGTGTTATGTGTTTTATGTCTAAGCTTGATACAAAATCACTATTGAGCCTGAGGTCTCGCTAGAAGCAACCTCTCTATTCCTACGGGGCAGAGGTAAGGTTGTCTACATCTTACTATTCTCATACCATACCCTAGCTTTTGTTATATTGGTAGGATTAACTGAGTATGATGATGTTGTTGTTGTTGTTATTGATGATGATGATGATAAAAAATGTTTTTTTTTTCTAGTATTCTATAAAACATTTTTTAGTTTTGTTTTAAACTTTATTTTTATTTTTTTAAATAAGTTTTTCTTAAAGTTGTCTTAATTTTTTAGGAAAGTGTTTTTTATGTGTCTTTTAGAAATTTTAACATTCATACAGTTACCATAACGAATCGAAATGATGTCATCGAACAACATCCATACGGTTAACACTATTTATTTATTTGATTTTTGGTTTCAATAAATCGATACCATACAAAACATAATTGAAACTAACCGATCAACATCGGTACTCACACAACCAATATTCATTTTTGTGGTTTTGATTTCAATAACTTCATTTATCATTGAATTTGACTTTTCTTTTGCGTTTGCGTTTGTATATATACCGCATCGGTACCATACCCAACTAGAAACACTCTAATACTTAACCCCGGCTAACGATAAGTGTAACTCAATAGTGATCGTAAATCATAATACATGTCAAATTTTAGACGCAAAATCAATCAAAACTATGTCGTCTTGATTAAATTTGAATAAAAAGTAATTTTTCTTATTGTTTCTATTTTCTCTCCATTAGTTTCTCATGTATTCTTCTTTGATTCAAAATACCCTAGAGTGTGTTCCTGTTTTATTATGAACAGGTAAGATTAATTTTAGTTCTTAGACCTATCTCAATTCTTTCTGTTTGCTAATAAGCTAAAAGGGTGTTGTGCATATATAAATGATGGAAAGGCTTTAATATATACCAAGCAAAAAGGTTGAATAAATATTTATAGTTATGATATTTATAATGGTTGTATGATTAGAATGAAAAAACAATAATTGGTTTGGTTGCATAAATATTTATAGTTATGAAGTTTTATTAGACTACTAGGTGTGGAGAGGGGTGACATTTTCATGATGGGCCGCCACGTAGGAGTGAGGGGAAAGGCATTCTCATGATGGGCCTCAAAGGGGGTGGTGTGCACTATGATGACGGGCCTCCTAATTGTTCAGAATTATTAAAAATAATAAAAAAAACAATTAAAAACCAATACCTTGGCCCGGCTTCAACGGCAATGAGATGCCGCCCATGCCCATGCCGCCCCTAGGGGGCGGTGTAACGAGGCCCGGCATAGCAATGTTGCCCCAATGCCGCCCCCCACACCTAATGGTCTTATTAGCTTCATAGCTTCTAACTTCCAAATGTGTTATCAAAAGGAGGATTTTTAGATAGGTGAAATTTGACAGTTTTAAACTCGTTATAAAAAAGGAGATATGAAAAGTAAAAAATGTGTATTTAGCATTTTAGCCCACCGCTTTGCTATTTGCTACTTGAAAAAATAACATATCCTTACCTTTATCCTTATTACTAGATTATTGTCACACCACGACAATGGCAGAACCATGTGGCATGGATACGGAAGAGAAATGTTTCATAGCCAAGATTAAACAAACACATAATTTAGAAAATAAACATTCATTAGACGGCGGAAAGCATTTTGTTTTAAGTACATGTCCCAAAATGTAATTTTTTAACAAAATAAGGATTTTCGACTAACAAAAGTCCGTCTCGTCTTTATTTGGCCCGTTGTAGCCGTTGCACGCCTTCACATTCTTAGTTACCTGAAAGATATGTTAGGGAAAAACGTCAATATATAAATATATTTGTGAGTTTCACAGGTTTTGACACACAAATAAGTTAACATTCATTTGTAAATAAGTGCCCATAATGAAATAAGAAATGTACTACATATGCTAATAGAATTGCAAGTCCTAATACCGATGGAGTCCCCATAGGCCCGCAACCAAAACCAGACTATTTTACATTGCCCCGCGAGTTGTTTACATAGTAACAACTAATTTTAGAATATCGTCGCACCCTGTGGTCCTTCCGTGTTGATCGCTGATCAACCAGGGTGGGTCTCGTCAAGAACCAATAGTACTATTCCCATATTCTATGGCTACATCCCTTTGTATAAATGGTTACAGTTAACTGCGAAGACTTCACGTCCCATGTGACTTTACCGTTACCCATGTGCCCATCTTATATACCATTTCATACTTTTACATGTTATCGCACATTTAATAATTTCTTACATATCTTTCCCCCAAGTTTAAAAACAGTAAAACATAAAAGGGGCCGTGAAAACTCACCTCAAGCGTGTCACGAAATCAAAAAATAGTCTTTGCCAAGTCCAATGTGAGACCACTTACACATGTCCTAATTTAATAAGGCACTGGTCTCAGAGTGCGTTTCTTACTGGCAAGTTGTCTTTCCCCAACTCCCGACAACACGTTTACATATTCAGTTTAATTAGGAATATACCCTAGTCTTAGGTCCGTTGGTGATGATTTATCCCGTTACAAGTTTCACTTAATCACATAATATAACCGTTGGTATTAATTACCAAGTTAGTTGGTTTCGTCATCGTGAACCCCGATCATTGCCCGTTTCCTTACACGTCATGATCTTTAAACATATTTATCAATATGTATTTACTAACTTGTATTAATATTCCGTTATATCTTCCGACTCGACTCACTTTTATTATATATTTATTTCCCCATAAAAATAAATATACAAAGATCTTGTCGAACGAGATTCATTTCATGTTAAGTATTTATTTTTCTCATAAGTATACATATACTTATAATAACATACTTAACTTATTTTATTTCTTATAAATTCTCATTTTACTTCCAACACTTAGGAAAATGTTTATATATATTTTTCACCCTTTATCATCATTACATGTTCATAAAATATATACCTATTTTCTTACTTGGAATAATTAGTCCGTAATCGCCGCAATAACGTATACTCGTATCTTGTAGGAAGTTGTGCTTGTAACCTTATTCGTCCAATTTATACTTTGTTCGTTTTACACTTTGTCCGATAGCTCGTCGCATTAACATACGTCCGCTTCCCCGATTTCCTAACTTTTATATATATATATATATATATATATTGTAGGAAAACATATTTCTTGCCGTTTTACATATTTTCCCACTTTCGAATATATATATATATATATATATATATATATATATATATATATTGAAAATATATTAGCTTGGATGTTTTATTCGTAAAAGAGAGAACTAAACAATTAGTCCTTGTGGTTTACTATTAGTTTCATCTTTGAGTATTAAGGTTTAAAAGTTTCATGTTAAGATGTTAAGTTTAGTTTTTGTAACATAACGAGTTATAACAACCCGCGCGTTGCGGCGGGACCTTCAAACAAAACAAAAACTTAGATGTAAAAACCGTTAAACCAAACGTGCGCGTTATGAAGTGTTAAGTCTCCAAATTATGACCGAGACGTTAAACAAAAACAAGGAAATAATAACTTAGGTGGACCCACGCACCGTGTCATAGACGACCAATTTTTACAAAATTAAAAAAAACGTACATAGAAATAAGCACATATTAACACAAACATTATGTAAGAAAAAAAACAAAACCTATCATCTGCATTGTGCAGCGTTAAATCCTGTTAAAAAATGTAAAGAAACAGAATATAGATCAATCTTTATCGTCTGACGTAATAATTAGTTGCTGGGTTTATGTCCGCAATGATTTGGTAGAAGAACTAAGATGTAAAGACATCACCACATCTATACTACGTAAAATTTCCACCGCTTAGTTGGAAAGTAAAATAACAAAGGTAAATATAACCACATTATAATTTATACAAGAACACATGACAAAAAGTTTTATAAAACATAATAAACGTGTAATTGTATATATTTAAACAATTAATTAGGTAAAGATTATGTCTTAAAAAACTCAAAAACTCAAAAAGCAAAGATGAATAAAAATAAAATTCATTGTAGTTGTTACATCCACGAATTTGCAATACTCCAAGAGATAAACTTAAATAAAACTATTATAATATATTGAAAAGCAAGAGGTAAGAAAACTGCAACTTTGAAGATCGCAAACTCTTTCATTTCCAATAAATTTCATTTTATATTTAAACTAATAAATATAAAATTGCAAATAAGTCTTATGGCATCACATGTAACCCTCATTGAACATTTGAATCGATTGAGAGTGTGATAGAGAGAAACAGAGTGCGGCGAACTTTGACCTTCTTCCAGTGACAGCAAAACCGTCCGGCGAGTCAGCGGCAGATATATCAACTCACACCCTCTCCATCTTCTGTCATTGCATAAATTAGTGATTGGGTTTCTAATGTGACTCCCTTCGCACCATTCAAATTTCCACTCCCTTCGCATTCATCCCCATCAATCATCTTGTTCTTGTCCTCTCTTGGCGCTATATTGGAGAAATTCAATTAACCTGTTCGTTGACCGAAAAATAAATTAAAATACGTGTAGAAGGGTGAGAAGATGACCGGATTATTTTAGCGGCGGTGGGATGATATAGTGTGTGAAACGGTGGCAAGCGATGAGAAACAGTGGTGGAAGGAGACGACGGTTTGGTTACAGTATTATAAAAACAACGTTCTGTTCTGTTTTGTTTTGTTGTATGTTGATGTTGGTTGTTATTCTTGTCGCCGTAGGTTATTTAACGATTGCCTATAACGGAAATAGAAACTGTCGTTAAGTTACTTTTTGTATGTATATATAATAGGGTATTAGCATTAACGGGGGTTAATATATTACCGAGTTTACCCTTAAGTGACTAATGGTAAACCACAAGGACCAAATGTGAAACTTAATTGGGGCCCACCACCATTAGTGCTAGTACCATTTTTTGTTACAAAAACAAAACTTAACACCTTAACATGAAACCTTTAAACCACAATGACTAATTGTGTAGTTCTCTTAATATTTAAAAACTTTAGTGGGACCCACCACTCACCTCATTATTCACTTTCACCCACTACCATCTTCACCTTTCACTACCACAATCAACCATCATCTCCTCCACTTTTCACCCTAACCAACCTGTCACCTGCTCATCACCGTCCACCAACCCATCACCAACATCCACCCACCAACCTGTCGAAACCCAAACTTGCAACCATCGCAGCCCAACTGCAGAAACGAGTTGTTGGCGGTAGTTCTATTTTCGTGGCTGAGCTGGTTAGAAAGGAGAGAGAAAGCAGATGGGTATCGCTTTTATTTCGAGGTGGATGGAACGTCGTCATAGAGCTTGCAAGTCATCGATGAGGTTGTAGGTTGCCGGAGGTAGAGGGTGATGGTTATGGAGGCCACAGTGATGGTGTGGTTGCAGGTGATGAGTGGTGTAGTTGTGGTGACGTTGTGGTTAAGGTGATGGTGTGCTTGCAAGTGGGATATGACGGTTGCAGGTTTGGGTTTCAACGGGTTGGTGGGTGGATGTTAGTCATGGGTTGGTGGATGGTGATGAGCAGGTGACAGGTAGGTTGTGGTGAAAGGTTGAGGAGATGATGGTTGATTATGGTAGTGAAAGGTGAAAATGGTGGTAGGTGAAGGTGAAGAAGGAGGTGGGTGGTGGGTCCCACTAAAGTTTTTAAATATTGAAAGAACTACACAATTAGTCATTATGGTTTAAAGATTTAATGTTAAGCTGTTAAGTTTTGTTTTTGTAACATAAAATGGTACTAGCACTAATGGTGGTGGGCCCCAATTAAGTTTCACCTTTGGTCCTTGTGGTTTACCATTAGCCACTTGAGGGTAAACTCGGTAATATACTAACCCCCATTAATGCTAATACCCTATTATATATACATACAAAAAGTAACTTAATGGCAGTTTCTATTTCCGTTATAAGCAATCGTTAAATAACCTACGGCGACAACAATAACAACCAACATCAACATACAACAAAACAAAATGGCTTTTATTCAAACTATTCAAATAGTAATAATTATTTTCTTAGTCGTATATTTGATCTTAAAGCATGATATACTTTTTGAATTCGAAATTATTATTAAAGTCGAGTTATTGTAAAACTTCATCTTCCCTACATAAGACTAGCAAACCTTAATGCCTTAGATTCTAGATGCCTTAGACTTTTAAGTCATTTTCCCTTATTAGTATTCTTATACGTATAGGTTGACTTCTTCGAAATTCCCAAGTTTTTTCTTGTTCGCGTTTTGTTGGATTTATCACGCTTAGCAAAACTGTGAGAATACTTATCCCCGTTTTGTTTTCTTGCACTTTTGGGGTGAAACATGTACACCTATGAAACTTACATTTACACATATTCATAATCGTTTTTACATACAATTCATACGTGTTATGAAACACGCCAAATTTTTTTTATATAAAAACATTTACATATTATATCAGAGTTGGTCCCAGTTTACGTCCAAAACTAGTCGCTCAAGCAACCTTTTATATTATAACATATCTTTTACAAACAACCGTTTCCAAAAGAAATTACAGAAGTACTAATTATACAAAGGTGATTTTTCAGTAGTCGATCCGATTCTAGTCTCTAGTCCTCGTCCACTTTATTTCCTGAAAGTATACATGAATATCATATTAGCCATAGCTAAGTAGGTACACATGACAGGTCTTTAATATATTTTCAAAGAACACCGGTCCCTTTTTTTTCCTCCCAGACCACCGGTTTCCTATTTAATACTCTGAGACTACCTGTCTCTATTTTATTTCTTGAGACCACCTGTCTCTATTTTATTCCTTAAGACCACCGATCTCTATTTGCTTTCCCGAGACCACCGATCTCTACTTTATTGTTCAAGATCACCGTTCTCTATATTATTGTATGAGACCACCGGTCTCGAGTTTACCTTCTGAGACCACCGGTCTCTAAACTCATTCTTTTATATATTCATTTCAAATATATATCAAACAAGTTGTAATATAAAGGGTATGTTTGGCAAGGAGCTTTTAAGAGCTTTTAGGAGCTTCAAGCTTCAAGAAAAAGCTCATAGTTAATAAAAAACCTTGTTTGGTTGAATGGGCTGGAAGCTTTTAGGTTAGAGAAAAAGCTCTACAGTGAAAAGCTACTAGTAGTAGCTTTTAAGAAAAAGCTCTACTAGCTACAAGCTTTTAATTAGTAAATGACATAAATACCAATTCTATTTTAAAAATAAAATAAAAACCTTCTTTACAAGCTTTTAATTATGCCCATTTTGGTCATTTTATACATTTTAAAGCTCCAGCTACTCTACCAAACACCAAAATATATTTAAAAAGCTTGCAGCTACCAGCTACCAGCTAATTTTGCCAAACATACCCAAATTACTCAAATCTCATATTACCACTAACAACCATATATACTTTTAAGACCACTGGCCTCTATTTGTTTCAACCTAGTATCAAGCACACAATGATATAATTACTAAATCATCACCAGTAATCATGTATACTTATAAGGGATTGTGACTTACTTTTAGAATCGGCAATAAATTATATGAGACCCAAATCCGTTGCTTGTTAATCATCTCGTCGCTAAGCACACGTATCCTAGTCAACCTTCACTTTTTAAGTTACACTCCTATTTTGTCTTTGTGTTTTCTTTTCTTATCAACTATCCTCCTCCTCAAAAACTTTGCTTTTACAAAAGATTTTGTATTGTACGTGGATAGATATGCTCTCATCAACACTACATGTTTCCAATTTAGAGGAGACGTGTGATTCATCTTTTCTTTCTAAGATATACCGCAGACGTCGTTTAGATGATGTACATCATCTCATCTCTTTATTTATATCATAAAATTATATTTTCCTTTTTTTTTAACACGGCTGCACACACGTGCAATATAACCTTCTTTTCTCTTTCTCTTGTTTTAATCTTTCTCTAAAGTTGTTATTTAATTTAATATGTCTACTACATAAAATATTAGATAGTACTAGGTGCTCGTTAAGGAACCTAGTGTATCGACTTATGATCTAACCCGCAATATTCAGCATATATTATTTTATTTTCATCCACAAAACGAGATGTTATAACTCCCCCCCCCCCCCCCCCGCCCCCTTATTTAGGTTTCGTCCTCGAAACTTGTTTGTACCTTAAATAATTCGGGGGTAGTATTTTCTCATTTCATCTTCGGCTTCCCATGTGGTGTCAGAACCACGCCGATGTTTCCACTGTACTTTCACTTGGCGTATACTTTAATGTCAAAGTTTCTTAACTTTCTGATCAAGAATCACCACCGGCTTTTCCACATAGTTAAGCTTATCATCCACTTCAATGTCATTTAATGGCACAAATTCCGTTTCATCAGCCAAGCATTTTCGTAAGTATGACACATGAAAAGTGTTATGGATTCCATTTAATTGTTCTGTTAACTCTAAACGATATGCAACTTGCCCCACACGAGCAATGATTTTAAATGGGCCAATAAATCTTGGACTCAACTTTCCACGTTTACGAAACCGAATCACTCCTTTCCATGGAGAAACTTTCAACATTACATAATCTCCTACTTGGAATTCAATTGGGCGTCTTCGCTTATCCGCATACGATTTTTGTCGATCTTGAGCAGATTTCAAATGTGCTCTAATTTTATCAATCTTTTCATTAGTTACTTGGACTATTGCTTTGTTTGCAAGTTCTCTTTGACCGACCTCTCCCTAACACAGGAGTATGACACTTTCTACCGTAAAGCATTTTAAAGGGGGGGGGGGCATCCCAATGCTTGAATGGTAACTATATTATTATAAGAGAACTCTACCAGGGGTAAATACTTATCCCAGCTACCTCCAAAATCAATAATACAAGCACGCAACATGTCTTCGAGAGTTTGAATCGTCCTCCGCTTTGCCCATCTGTCTATGGGTGGTATGTCGTACTGATCGACAACTTAGTTCCCATTTCTTCCTGAAATTTTCTCCAAAATCTTGAGGTAAAACGAGTGTCTCTATCAGATACAGTAGATATCGGCACCCCATGCCTTGACACTATCTCATTGGTGTACACTTCCACCATTCGTTCTGACGAATAATTTTCACGAATGGGTATAAAGTGAGCACTTTTTGTCAACCGATCGATAATTACCCATATTGCATTATAAGCCTTGGCCGTTTTGGGTAGTTTCATCACCAAGTCCATTGTAATGTGTTCCCATTTCATAACGGAATTTCTAATGGTTGCATTTTTCCATATGGTTTTTGATGTTCACCCTTGACCTGTAAACAAGTCAAACATCTCTCCACATACTTTACAATATCTCTTTTCATACCAGGCCACCAATACTCCCTCTTCAAATCATTTTACATTTTCGTTGCACCTGGATGAATTGAGTATCTTGACTTTTGAGCCTCACCCAGAATCATTGTTTTAATCTTACACGTCCAAGGAATCCAAATTCTTCCAAAGCAAACTTTAATTCCTTTATCATTCTCTTCTAATTGATGGATTTGCCCGATGATTCTTTCAACGCTTCTGCTTGCACAGTTTTAATTTGATCAAACAAGTCTGAATTCATAATTATTTTTTATGACTTCACCTTGATTGGAGCGTAATTCCCCTTCCGACTCAGGGCATATGCCACCACATTAGCCTTACCCGGATAGTAAAGTATTTCACAGTCATAATCTTTTATGAGCTCCAACCATCATCGTTGCCTCATATTCAATTCTTTCTGATCAAAGAAATACTTCAGACTTTTATGATCAGTATAGATAGTGCACTTCGTTCCATATAAATAATGCCTCCAAATCTTTAGTGCAAATACCACTGCCGCCAGCTCAAGATCATGGGTCAGTAGTTCGCTTCATGTGACTTCAACTGTCGTGAGGCATAGGCTATTACCTTCCCTATTTGCATAAGAAGATAACCCAATCCAACACTTGAGGCATCCGAATACACAACAAAATCTTCTATCCCTTCTGGAAGAGCCAATACCGGAGGCCCGGATCTTTTGTCAACTTTTCCTTTAACAGTTCAAACGACTCTTCTTGCTCCGACTTCCATTCAAATCTTGAATTCTTACGAGTTAGCTTAGTCAACGGAGCATCTATCTTTGAGAAATCTTGAATGAACCGTCGATAATAACCCGCTAAACCCAAAAGGCTTCTGACTTCCGTGGGAGTTTTCGGAGCTGACCACCGCATAATAGTTTCTAGGAAAAATTATAGATTTCGTCTTTTATGTTTGCACCATTTTTCAGTAGATGTCCTTTAACTTTAAAATTGACAAGAATCATCCTTTACATTTTAAAATCTTGCCCTCACTGTCCTTTAGCATTAACTTGGTTAAATTTTTTAGTTAAATTTGGTTACATAAGGATAGTTTTGTAATTTTACCTATTTTTTTAATAAATATCTTTGTTTTTTAATGAACTATAAAAGCCTTTAAAAATTATAAATTCTCATAATTTCTCTTTCTACCTCACTCTCTTCAATTATCTGGTAACATTAACATCATCCCCATTCCAAACCCTAGAACACCATATCCTCCGCCTGACTCCATCACCGGTGAGCCACCCACCCTGGCCACCACCCCAACCTCCCCCTAATCTAGTTCTCCCTCCCATCATCGCTAAAATCCCTCTCCCTAATTTTCCTCACCTGAATTACCTGAACGAGGCTCACCTATTTTGCCAAAATCCATTGTTTTGTTAAAACCCCAAATTGATTGTTTCGAGTCAAGCCTCGCCTGATGAAGATGGGTGGGATGAGATTGAAGAACTCTAGAGGTGCCGACGTCACCACTATGACAACAGAGAAGTTCGCCACTGTTACTTGCCATCCGAAATCGTAGAGCCTTTCCCTCTTTTTGTTTAGGGGAAGTGCACCAATCCCATAACCCTTGCTAATACAGTCATCTTCACCCTCAACATCTGAATCACCACTGGGTGTTTCTCAAATTTGTTTTTTTTTTTTTTTCATTTTTTGGAATTATTAAAAGAAAATTAGGGGATTTAAAGGTGTGTCTTTGAATTTTTTTTCTTCCATATGGTATTGCTTTAAAAAATTTAAGGATGTGAAGAGAATCGTTTGAGAGAAAAAGTGCATACTTGTGTTTGAGAGAAGATTCCTCTGAAGTGGGCTGAAATTAGAGAGAGGGGATGGTGGTGATGGTTGTTGGTTTGGTGGTAGTGGGTGGTGTTAGGTGGTGATGGTGGTGATGATTGTTGTTGTTGTTGTTGGTGGTGGTGGTGGTTGGTTTATAGAAATTATTAGTAAAAGACTAAACTAGCGTTATGAAACCAGATTTAACTGAAAAATCTAACCGAGTTAGTGCTAAAGGAAAATGAGTGCAAGGTTTTGAAACGTAAAGGATGATTCTCGTCAATTTTAAAGTTAAAGGGCATCTACTGAAAAATGATATAAACATAAAGGACGATTTTTTTAATTTTTCCTAGTTTCTATTTTAGTAGGATCTACTAGAATGCCTTGTGCATACACCACGTGACCCGAAAATTGTACTTCCCGAAGCCAAAATTCACATTTAGAAAATTTTGCATACAACTTCTCTTTTCTCAACATGGCAAGAACTTCACGAAGATGTTGTGCATGATCTTCTTTAGTTCGAGAATAGAAAAGAATATCATCGATGAAGACGGTGACAAAACGGTCTAGCATAGGCTTACATATCCGATTCATGAGATCCATAAAAAGCACTGGAGTGTTTGTTAATCCAAATGGCATCACCACAAATTCATAATGCCCATATCGAGTACGGAAAGCCGTTTTAGGTATATCCTCTTCTCGTACCTTTACTTGATGATATTCGGACCTTAGATCGATCTTTGAGAACCAGCTAGCACCTTGTAGTTGATCAAAAAGATCATCAATTCTATGTAGAGGGTACATATTCTTAATGGTTAACTTATTTAATTTACGGTAATCAATACACATCCACATGCTACCGTCTTTCTTTTTGACAAAAAGGATAGGGGCTCCCCAAGGTGAAACACTTGGGCGAATAAAAACTTTATCCAATAGGTCTTGGAGTTGGGACATCAACTCTTTCATTTCATTTGGTGCCAACCGAAACGGAGATTTGGCCACTGGTTTAGCCCCTGGAACTAGATCAATTTTGAATTCGACTTCCCTTTCAGGTTGTACACCTGGTAACTCATCAGGGAATTCATTAACTACATGGACTTGAACAAGTTCCTTCCCTTTGGTTTCTTTATCAGTCACATAGGCTAAAAAATGCTTGATGACCATGCCTTAAGTAACTCTTGGCCTTCGCCGTTGAGCAGATAATAATATTGCTCCTTCTTTCTCCATAGGTGCACACTTGCTCTCCAGTTGGTGACATAAATTGAACATGTTAGGATCTGAGTTTGATTTGTTTTGATTGTTTAAGTAATGAAAGATGAAAGAAGTTAATCTATAAATGGAAAGTGCAGCAGAATGATAAACTATAAATCAAAACAAAGAGAATAATTGTTTTAGAATCGAAAGCTTTCATAAATCTAATGATTATAAACGATTGTACAAAGACTCCCCCTCAGCCTGATCACTCTGTGTAAGTTTGTCTAAGAGAATGTTTTGAGTGATGAATAGAACTAATACATGCACCGTTCTATTTATAGACAATCTAAACAACTGATGACCTAGGCTGACGTCACCTATGGCAGTCACATCTAACAGAATAACAACGTAAAACATCTGATGAAACAAACACTATTATATAGGAAACCTCTGATAACTAAACAGCTGATAGGTAAACCTCTGATGGTCTTGAATCATCTGTTGGAGCCTAAGTGTTGTTGGCTCCAACAGACCTTGAGTCTTCAGTGCTTTGATCAGCAGTTGTTTCTTCATCAGACCTTTGTGATCAACAGTTGTTAGGGTACAACAGATGTTAGAGTCAACAGTCTTTTAGGAGAAGTAACTTGTAAATGTTGTATTTATTCAGGATCATATGTAGCATATTTTGGCTTTTCAATCATCTGTTCTTCTCCAGGTCAGCAGACCCAACAATCTCACCATAGAACAAATGATGCCAAAACTTAGTCCTTATTGTTGATCTTTATTTCTCATCAGACTTTCTCTAATTTGCCCTTTGAAATGTAATTCAAAGTTCAATGAGAAGTTGTATTCAGCATCTCTTTCTAGCTCTAAGTTAAGTAATGTTTGGAGATCATCTGCACATAGGCCATGTGCATCATCCATACTCAACTTTTGAGCCTCTCCATCTGATTTGAGCAAAGTCAATTCATGGGTGTCTTTGTTGACCTTCCATTTTAGAATTTTTGAACCAGAGGATTTGTTGAGCTGCAAGTTTATTTTAGATGAGTTTGGTGATGGAGTTCTCCCAATGAGTTTTCTGAGTTCATTAGTTATGGGATCAGAGAAATAGTGAACTTGGTTGTAGATACCCTCTTTTCTAAATGTATCAGCAAACTTCTTCTGATCTTCTCCTGACATCTCCTTCTGTCTTTTGAACTGTCTCTTGGCAGCAACAGATAGGTCAGATGTGTCAAGTAAGTTGTCAAGTGTAAAGGCCTGTTGAGGTCTCTTAACCATTGGTGCATCAGAGTAAATTGGTTTTCTGGGTAGAGTGGGATCAGTCTTTCTATTCTTTTCCAGATTCTTGTAAGTTTCAACCAACCTTAGCTCAACCCATCATGCAACTGACCTCATTTCTCCATACTTTGCAGCCACAATCTCTTCTCTCATTCTTTTAAACTTCAAAGCTCTGGCTGGGTCTCTGCCTTTTCTAAAGTCAGGGGCAGAGGCCTTCAAAGTAGGATTCTTGGCCAATTCTTCAATTCTGAGAAGTTCTTCTGGAAGTACATGAGTGGTCCAGCCTGCAAACTGTTTCTTGTTTGCTTTGTAAGGCATGGTTTCCAAGATCTGATCAAGTATAGACTCCCATACTACCCTTTCCAAATCACTACTGAGAGGCATGGTGGACATGGAATTGCTCAGGTCTTAGCAAAATCCTCAATCCTTCTCAGTTTGCTAAGCTCTGCTGAATGGATGCCCTGAGCAGTCCTGTCATCCTTCCCTTTGCATTTCTCCTTGATGATCAAATCAGCTTGTTCAGTTTTGAATTTTAAATATTGATCTATGTTTCTAAGACCAGGGAAATTTGGGAGAGATAGGAAGGTTCTTTCAGATGGATCCTCAGTATTGTAGAAGGATTTCATTTCCCCCTTGAGTAGATCAAGCTCAAGAGGATACTGAGCAGCCAATGGTGTGATGGATGGTAGTGGTCTGTGAGAAGTGAAATGAGAAGTGTGTGGTGAAAATGATGTAAGTGGAATGGCTGGTATAGGTGCAGATTTTGTTGTTGAAGTGGAAGGTGGTGAGGTTTGTATATTCTCATCTTGTACCACAAAGGTTGATTTTCTCTTCCTTTTGTACAAGATAAGTGGTGATGGTGGTGTTTGGGTAGCAGTGATTGTGTTAACATCTGTTGGCACTTGTGTAGGTTCAGCAGATGTTTGGGATTGTAGTGGTGAAGTGGGTGGTATGGTTATAGATGGTGTATTGGTGGTTGTGGTAATGGGTTCAGTGGTTGGTTTGGTGGTTGTGGTTGTAGGTTCAGATCTTTTGGTGGCAGCAGTGGTTCTAGTACCAGATGTTTCAGCAGCAGCGGTTTTAGATGGTGGTTACGTGGTGTGTTTTGCAGACATTTTCTTTCTTTTAGAGGAGCCAACATCCTTAACTTCTTGTTGTTGCTCTATCTTCCTTTGCACTAGAGCCTCTGCCTTGACTTCCAATGTGTCAAGCCTCTTTTGCTTTGCTTCAGCAGCCTCTTCAGCAATGACATTGACAGAGTTGTCAACTTCTTTTGCCTTGCTAGCATTGACAGTTTCAGCATCAGCAGTGGTTTGAACATTGGGTTGTTGTAGTGCTGGTGGTGCAGACCCTGGTGAGGATTCAATGGATTGGACTCTATCCGTCAATTCTTGGTATTTTAACCCATCACCTAAGTTAATAGGATCATCTGGATTCCTACCAGTGGTAGTTGTAACTGGTTCAGTTCTAGGAGGTGAGTCCATAGAATAAGAACTAGATGCCCCTTTGTCTTGGTTCTAGGGACTTCCAACTGATTTTGGGGTCACTATAGTGGCCTCATCAGTTGTTGCCTTCAAGGAAGTCTTAGCTATGTAACCACTGTCCTGTTGTGAGACTATGGTCTCTACATCAGTAGTGGCTGCTTCACTTAAAAAACTCACCTTGAGTTACATATAACTCAAGGGGTGTAACATCCTCTGTTTGTGGGCTAGCTAATTGATTTTTCTCAGTCCCAGTCACTTGTTGGTGTATACTCTCAGTGATAGGTGATGGAGAGGAACTAGGAATATCCTGAGTTTTATCAATAGCTTCGAACAATGGTTGCATTGTTGGAAAGACATGTGATGGTGAGGGTTGAGGAGTGAAAAGAGAAGTAGCCCTGGGAGAAGGGCTTATGAGCATATGGTCAAGTGACTCATATGTCTCATGATGTGTTTCCCCTTGGCTTACAACATGATCCTTTTGTGAGGATTCATGAGGAGTTTGGTCAGGTTGAGATATCTCCAACTGTTGTGAGGAAGTAACAACAGTGGTTTCTTGTTGCTTTTGTGCTACAACAGGGGTTACATCTCGTATCTCATCTTCCAGAGGTCCCTTTTTGGTTTTCTTGGGGGGCTTTGTGGATGGATGTTTCTTTTTGGAGGTGGCTGGTGTGGGTTTCACAGCACTGGATATAGTGCCATGATCACCAGGAGCAGTGGGCTCAGCAACAGAGGTTTTGACAACAATTGTTGTCTTATCACTCTTTGCTTGTGTTTTAGAAACTTTGACTTTTGACACTTTTTCTTGGGTGTTTGGACCCAACATTCTTGTAAAAGTTTCTTGTGAAAGACTCTTCATTTGAAGTGATTTACCCTTTTTAAACACCTTTTCAGGTAAAACCTTTTGTAGAATTACACTTAAAAGTCTTGGGTATATCAGAAAAGCATTGTTTGACCCAGACTTGACTCCCTTCACATTTGCCACTAAATCCAGGAACAGAGCCTGGGATAGATTGTAGTCAGATTCTGACAACATAGCATATCCCAAGTACTAAACTTTCAATGGGATTTCATTGAAAGAAGTGGTTTTAGTAGAGAGACAAAGAAGGAGTGTATGAAAGAATAATTTCATGACTGGTGGGAAAAACTTTTTGAAAAGTGTTGAACCAGTCATTTGTGAATCATAACCCCTTTCCTAAAGCTCAGTGTGAAGTTCAGCCTTAGGGAAAGAATCTTTACCTGCCAAGTTGTTCAGAGAGAAGGTTGTGGATATCAGTTGGGGGGGTTATGGTGATATTTGTTTCTCCAATTTTTGAGATAACGGTTGTAGGCTTTTTGTCATGAAGTAGAACATCAGCATTTAACCAGAATTCTTGGAGAGTATCGATGTAGATGGGTGCATCAGCGGTTAGTATTGACAGGTATTTGGATTGGAGAAAGATGTCAATGGTAGTATGGAACGGAATGTTTTCTTCTGTTTTAACCAGATAGGGAAGGTAATTGTGAGTGGCTTTTGCTTGAAGATCCATTGTAATGGATTTTGAGTGTGTGGATGGAAGGAATTAGAATGAGGGTTAGAGGTTGAAGAAGGCGGTTTTAGTATTTTGAATACAATGAGACAGTGTAACAACTGTTGTAGGAAAACATGGTTTTTATAGCCTCTGATGAAACTGCTGATGTGGCCAAAACTCTGCTTTTGAGAGCAGACGTGGCAAACATCTGATGGATCTTAAGTGGTGTACAGTTGTTGCCAAAGGACTGATGCAAACAGCTGTTGAATTGCCAAAGTGTTGATGCTAACAGCACTTGAGGTTTTTAATATATATATATATATATATATATAATGGAAACAGTTGTTTTATCTGATCAGACGTTTGAAAACGGATTTTTCAACTAACCGGTGATAGAGTGGATGAAACAGTGGTTGTTTTATCCTTAACAAATTTTTCAACCAAAAAGCTATTTTTTAAGGATGAATTTTGATTTTCTGAAACATTTTAATGTTTTAATTTAAAACATTTTTGTTGTTTAATCCATGTTTAGCATACCAATCCGAGAGATCAGTTTTTCAAAGGTAGATGTGTCTAAAGCTTTTGTCAAGACATCTTCCAGCTGATCCTCTGTTGGAACATGGTGCAAAGAAATCAAACCTTTTTCATAGCTATCTCTGACAAAGTGATGTCTGATGTCTATGTGCTTTGTGGTTGAATGAGAGACTGGATTTTTGATGATATTTTCAGCAGCTTGACTATCCAGCATGAGTGGAGTCTTTAGTGCAGTTATACCAAAATCCAGCAATTGATTTTGAAGCCACATGAGTTGGGCTGTACAGCTTGCAGCAGCAATGTATTCAGCCTCTGCTGTTGAAGTTGAAACAGCTGCTTGCTTTTTTGCTTTGCCATGATACTAAGGCATTCCCTAGAAACTGACACCCTCCTGATGTAGACTTCCTTGTGGTGTGGCAGCCAGCAAAATCACTATCTGAATAACTTGAAAGCTCAATGTTTCCATTAGCAGGATACCAGATACCAAGTGTAGGAGCACCTTTTAGGTATCTGAATACCTGACAGCAAAGGATAGAAAAAGTCTGATAGCTTCTAGCCTGGCTACAGGAGCAAAGGTTTCATCATAGTCTATCCCCTCTTCTTGTCTGAAGCCTTGAACCACAAACCTGGCTTTATTCTTGACAACTATACCCCTTTCATCAGTTTTGGTTTTGAAGACCCACTTTGTGCCAATTGGACAGACATCCTTTGGCAGTGGTACAAGTTCCCATACTTGTTGTCTTTTGAACTAAAAGAGCTCTTCCTGCATGGCTTCTACCCAACTGTTGTCTTTTAGTTCCTCTTGGTACTTGACAGGTTGTGTGAGAGATAGAAAGCCTGCAAAAAGACAAATATTTGAGGATTGGCTTCTTGTGAGCACACCCTCTCTGATGTTGCCAATGATTTGGTCTGGTGGATGAGCTCTTAGGTAGATTAAATCTCCCTGATATGGTATGATGGCATTTTGAGGTGAAGGACAGGGGTTTGATGACTCGGTTGGTGTAACATCTGTTTGCACTTCTGTAGTACCAACAGATCTTTGAAATGGAAGTGGGGGAATGGGTCCAAGTGGTGTAAAATTGGACTGACTTTTGTCAACAGAGGTTGAACTTTTGTCAACAAATGATTGAACAGTGGTTGAACTTGATGAGGTAGTGGTTTGAGGGTAAGACTGGCCAACAGTGGTTGACACAGCTGTGGCAGAGTTTTGACAAGTGTTTTGAATAGCTGCTTCCTATGATGCAGAAGTGACTTTGTAGTGACTTGGGATCACAACATCAATTCTGTAATCTTGTTGTGGAGACTGTGGAATACCTGCACAGTTAGTTTTAGCAGTAATATCTTCAAATTTGAATTCGTCTAAATCAAACAGTTCAGCAGGATTTGCTGGGATTTTTAAGGATGAAAGTTCATTGAACTTTACATTCAGAGTTTCTTCTATTGTCCTAGTCCTTGTGTTAAACACTTTATAGGCCTTAGCAGTAGAAGAATATACCAGAAAATACCCACAATCTACTTTGGCTGCAAATTTTGAAATGGAATCTTTAAGATTTAAAATGAAACATGGGCAGTTTTGAAAAATGATATTAATGGTTTGATTTTGAGCAAAATTTCCTAAGCAGTCTTTTCATGTCTTGGGTTGATTAAAACTCTGTTTTGAACATAGCAAGCAGTGTTTACAGCTTCTGCCCAGAAGGACAGTGGCAAACCAAAATCTGCTAGCATAGTTCTTGCAGCCTCAATGAGAGTTCTGTTTTTTCTTTCAACCACCCCATTTTGTTCTGGTGTTCTTGGAATGCTGTACTGCCTCACAATTCCTTTTGACACACAGAAATCATCCAACTCCTTATTTTTAAACTCTGTTCCATTGTCACTTCTAAAGACTTTTACTGGCAAGTCATATTGTTTTTCAACTTTGGTGACAAAGTCCTTCAAAATACCTGCAGTCTCATCCTTAGAGTGTAAAAAGTAAGTCCATGTAAACCTAGAAAAATCATCAACTATGACAAGACAAAATCTTTTTCTTCTTAGACTCATGATTTTAACTGGGCCAAACAAGTCCATGTGCAACAATTGAAGACATTGACTTGTTTTGGACTCATCAATGGATTTGTAAGAGCTTTTATGTTGTTTCCCTTTTAAACAGGAAACACAATGCTCATCACACTTGAATTCTTTTGATGAGAGACCTCTTATAAGGGTTTGTTTGGAGAGTGACTTGATTGTTTGTAGGTTGGTGTGACCCAGTCTCCTATGCCACAATTCTGTCTCTTTAGTGGAGGCAGTAGAAAACAGACAGACATTTGCCATAGGATTATCCTTCAACATATCAACTACATACAAATTGCCACTCCTATGAGCAACAAGTTGCGCTTTGCTCTCAGCTATGATGGTATCAATCTTTTTAACCACTTCTGGCCCAATAATCTTACAAGTTTTCTTAGTGAAGAATGACCCATAGCCTTTGTCACTCATTTGTGAGACACTAAGAAGATTAAATTTAAGATTATCAATAAGATTGACATTTTCAAACTTGAGTTTCCCAGATTGAACAGTCCCTGAACCCAACACTTTACCTTTTTAATCATTACCAAAGGATATATCACCCCCTCCATGAGCTAAGAAGTCCAGAAGAAGGGCTCTGCATCTTGTCATGTGCCTGGAGCCTCCACTATCTACATCCATAGACTATCTAAGCAAGCAAAAGCTCCCTTAGCAGCAGCCATCAATGCACAATCACACTTGCACTCACAATCATCACCCCAGGGATCTGAGAGATTCACAACCTCTTCCTCAGACTTTTCATCTGGAACTACTGCATCAACAATATCATTAGTCACATTTTCAGATTCAGTCACCACATCCTCAGATTCCACCTCTTCCACAGTTGTATCCATAGCCATGAAACAAAAATTTTCTGATTCATTTTCAGCTTTGGCTACAAGAGCAAAATTCTCATCTGTTAACTCATCTGGTAAACTGCTCCAATTAACAAAGCCTTGTCTGAAGAAGCTCTGTTGACTGGTCTCTGCAGGAGCAGAGGGTGGAGTAGCAGTCATTGGCACATGTGCCTGAGCAACATGGGTTTGAACATAGTGGATCTGAGGAACAGTGGTTTGGACATATTGGACAGGAACAATGGTAGAGGACTGTGCAAAATGAGCAGTGTTTTGCACATTTGCTCCAGGGGTATTATGGGAAACTTGATAAGTGTTGGTCTGTGGCCTTTGATTTGGATAGATAATCATAGGTGTACCATGTTGACTCCTACATTCCCTAGCAAAATGACCAAGTCTATGACATTTATAACACTTAATCTTTGATTTATCCAACCCCACCTTTGACCTGCCAGTCAACCCTAGAAATCTTCTGCCAGTTTTCTTGTAAAAATTGTTAGTTCTTACACTGAGCATAGCCAATTGGTGCATAATGTCCATTTCTTTCAAATCATCAGGGTCAACATATTTTAGGTCATCATACTCAAAGGATATGTTATCAGATGCCTGGATATCACCACCACTTGCTGCAAAAGCATAGTTGGGTGAATAAGAATCAGAGTTAAAACTAGAGTTAAAACCTGAAGTTATGTCAATAAAATGATCATAACTCTGATCCTTACTATTACCCTAAACCGACTTCCAGCACCCAGTGTTCTGTTGAGCTAGAACATGGCCCATCCGACGTTGCCAGATATTGTATTCAGTTCTGACAAGCATCAGTGGCTTGTTGTTTGTGCCAGTATTATGTGGATCGTGATTGATTGAAGCCATTCTTTGATTGTTTGTAAAACAAAGTCTGTTTATAAAACTGTTGAACGTAAATAAACTGTTACTCTGTTTTCAATCCGACAAACAAATGATATCAATAATTGTGAGCTGATCTGTTTATATTAAATTGATTGGTTAGATCGAATTTAATTGACCAAGCTCTGATACCAATTGTTAGGATCTGAGTTTGATTTGTTTTGATTGTTTAAGTAATGAAAGATGAAAGAAGTTAATCTATAAATGGAAAGTGCAGCGGAATGATAAATTATAAATCAAAACAAAGAGAATAATTGTTTTAGAATCGAAAGCTTTCATAAATCTAATGATTACAAACGATTGTACAAATACTCCCCCTCAGCTTGATCACTCTGTGTAAGTTTGTCTAAAAGAATGTTTTGAGTGATGAATAGAACAGTACATGCACTGTTCTATTTATAGACAATCTAAACAACTGATGACCTAAGTTGACGTCACCTAAGACAGTGACATCTAACAGAATAACAACATAAAACATCTGATGAATCAAACACTGTTACATAGGAAACCTCTAATAACTAAAAAGCTGATAGGTAAACCTCTGATGGTCTTGAATCATCTGTTGGAGCCTAAGTACAATTGGCTCCAACAGACCTTGAGTCTTCAGTACTTTGATCAGCAGTTGTTTCTTCATCAGACCTTTGTGATCAGCAGTTGTTGGGGTACAGCAAATGTTAAGTCAACAGTCTTTTGGGAGAAGTAACTTGTAAATGTTGTATTTATTCAGGATCATATGTAGCATATTTTGGCTTTTCAATTATCTGTTCTTCTCCAGGTCAGCAGACCCAACAGAACAATCTTTTGATTGCAAAATATCGACGCATGGTGTTGGGACAACCAATCCATCCCAATAATTACATCGAATTCACGTAGCACAATGGAAATTAATTCGATGGAATATTCTTCTCCCTGAATATTTATTTTACACTCTCGAGAAACTTCGGATACGACAAAACTCTTATCGCTAGCAACCTCAACTTCTAAGGCATTTACTAATTTACTTCTAGCAAAGGATTTATGGCTAGCAAAATTCATGGATACGAAGGATCTACTAACTCCAGAATCAAACAAAAGATAAGCAGGGAGAGAATTGACTAGAAAGGTACCTGTCACGACATCAGGTGCAACCTTCGCTTCTTCTGCAGTAATTTGAAAAGCCCTGCCCCGTGGCTTTGGAGCTTCCCTCCTCTTCGAATTTTCTGTTGCTCTAGATCCTTCGACGACCTTCCCATCCCTTGCTCTTATCTCTGGGCAATCACTCTTAATGTGCCCCGGCTTATAGCAATTAAAGCATAAACTAACTGGACTAGGGCATTGGGATGTCACATGCCCAATCCTTTCACACTTGTAACAAGCCGAATTCTTATAACGACGTTCCCCTGAATGTCCTTTATCACAGATGCCATAATTACGTATTTCATTCCTTGACCCCCTCTTCGTTATCGTTCCTGATATCTTTTGCTTCTTTGATGGTGCAGCCACTGTTGGGATCTCGGCTTTTCTTTTCTCGTCATTCTCTATCTGCCTCTTTATCTCCATTTCTCTTTCACGAGCCCAATTAATAAGCTCAAATAAGTTTTCACACTTCTAAGGACATACAAACTCTCTTATTTCTGCCTTCAAAATCAGATGGTAGCGATTTAACCATATACGTTATGTGGCTACCAATGAAGGACAAAATTTGGCTTTATTGAAAAATTCCGCTGTAATTTCATCTATGGTCTGGTGCGTTTGATGCGTATGGAGGAATTATTCAACAATTCGATCCATAGCCGATTGTGGACTAAAATATTCTAAGAATATCACTTTGAACTCGCTCCACGTCATTTTTCGTATGACCTCTTTACCCTTTTCCACTTCAACCATATCCCACTAGTCCTTTTCCCTTTCCCGGAGTTGGCTTGTAGCAAAGATTACCTCGTCACTTTTATCACAGTGACTTCTATCGAATATACTTTCCATCTCGGTGATCCACCCGTGACTAATCAGTGGATCAATTTCACCTTTGAACTCCAAGGGCTTACACACCATAAAATCTTTATAAGTACACCGATGCTTTTCCTTTTCTCTATATGGTTCATCATGTTGATTCTCTTTCTCAGGGGTATGTTGTTCGTGAGGACTTATAAATTTTGATAATTCATCTTGAATCAAATTCCTCACAGAACTTTGCATTTCTGCAAGAAGAATCAGAATATTAGATTGAAACGCCTTCCCCACTTCAATCGCTATTTGATCCCTTATCATTTCAGACGAAGGACTTATCTCACGTTCACGTCTTGTAGAGGACTCCGCTCTTTCTTTGTTACTATCAGACTTTTCGTCACCAAAATGGTGACTTTGCTCTTCTTGATTAGCCATAGCTTATACTGAAACATTGGCTTTATTAGTGTGCGTTTTACCCTATGGCATAGCTAGGGTTGCCTATATATATATATATATATATATATATATATATATATATATATATATATATATATTTATATTCCACGCACACTTATATGCATTCTTATCCTACATGTTACATGCACATATACAAGTTGATGCAAATTTTTCTCACTCGTCCTCCTATTCCTTGTTATTATCTAATACCAACATGATCATTACAAGAACACATTAGCACCGTATGTATAACATTACATTGGCCAAGTGCAATCTTATACGTTCGAAACCCATGTTTTATTACAATTATCATATCGTACTTCAAATAACAAGTTTTGGCCCGTTACATTATCCATAACCCCTTTTTTTAGGTTTCTTATAATGAAACCCTTAACATTTCTCCCCTTCTGTACTTAATTAGACAAGCATTGGACCATCTTCGGATCGAATTACACCTTTGTTCATATAGAGCAATAGAAGTTTGAGTCTAAGTATCCATACCGAGTACTTAAATCCCTCAAACCAATGCTTTGATACCAACTTGAAACACGCCAAAAAAAATTTTTATAAAAACATTTACATATTATATCAGAGTCGGTCCCAGTTTACGTCCAAAACTAGTCGCTCAAGCGACCTTTTATATTATAACATATCTTTTACAAACAACCGTTTCCAAAAGAAATTACAAAAGTACTAATTATACAAAGGTGATTTTTCAGTAGTCGATCCGATTCTGGTATTTAGTCCTCGTCCACTTTATTTCTTGAAAGTATACATGAATACCATATTACCCATAGCTAAGTAAGTACACATGACAGGTCTTTAATATATTTTCAAAGAACACTGGTCCCCTTTTTTTTCCTCCCAGACCACCGGTCTCCTATTTTATACTCTGAGACTACCAGTCTATATTTTATTTCTTGAGACCACCGGTCTCTATTTGCTTTCCTGAGACCATTGGTCTCTACTTTATTGTTCAAGATCACCGGTCTCTATATTATTGTCTGAGACCACCGGTCTCTAGTTTACCTTCTAAGACCACCGGTCTCTAAACTCATTATATTGATCATTTCAAATATAAATCAAACAAGTAGTAATATAAATTACTCAAATTTCATATTTTCACTAACAACCATATATACTTTTAAGACCACTGGCCTCTATTTGTTTTAAACGAGTATCAAGCACACAATGATATAATTACTAAATCATAATTAGTAATCATGTATACTCTTAAGGGATTGTGTACTTACCTTTAGAATCAACAATAAATTATATGAGACCCAAATCCGTTTCTTGTTAATCGTCTCGTCGATAAGCACACGTATCCTAGTTAACCTTCACTTTTGGAGTTACACTCCTATTTTGCCTCTGTGTTTTCTTTTCTTATCAACTATCCTCCTCCTCATAAACTTTGCATTTACAAAAGATTTTGTATTGTACGTGGATAGATGTGCTCTCATCAACACTAAACGTTTCAAATTTAGAGGAGACGTGTCATTCATCTTTTCTTTCTAAGATATATCGTAGCCGCCATTTAGGTGATGTACATCATCTCATCTCTTTATTTATATCATAAAATTATATTTTCCTTTTTTTTTAACACGGCTACACACACGTGCACTATAACCTTCTTTTCTCTTTCTCTTGTTTTAATCTTTCTCTAAAGTTGTTATTTAATTTAATATGTCTACTACATAAAATATTAGATTGTACTAGGTGCCCGTTAAGACACCTAGTGTATCGACTTATGATCTAACCCGCAATATTCAGCATATATTATTTTATTTTCATCCACAAAACGAGATGTTACAACTCCCCCCCCCCCCCCCCCTTTATTTAGGTTTCGTCCTCGAAACCTGTTTGTACCTTAAATAATTTGGGGTAGTAATCATGTATACTCTTAAGGGATTGTGTACTTACCTTTAGAATCAACAATAAATTATATGAGACCCAAATCTGTTGCTTGTTAATTGTCTCGTCGATAAGCACACGTATCCTAGTTAACCTTCACTTTTGGAGTTACACTCCTATTTTGCCTCTGTGTTTTCTTTTCTTATCAACTATCCTCCTCCTCATAAACTTTGCATTTACAAAAGATTTTGTATTGTACGTGGATAGATGTGCTCTCATCAACACTACACGTTTCAAATTTAGAGGAGACGTGTCATTCATCTTTTCTTTCTAAGATATACCGTAGCCGCCATTTAGATGATGTACATCATCTCATCTCTTTATTTATACCATAAAATTATATTCTCCTTGTTTTAAACACAGCTGCACACACGTGCATTATAACCTTCTTTTCTCTTTCTCTTGTTTTAATCTTTCTCTAAAGTTGTTATTTCATTTAATATGTCTACTACATAAAATATTAGATAGTAGTAGGCGCTTGTTAAGATACCATGTATCGACTTATGATCTAACCCGCAATATTCAGCATATATTATTTTATTTTCATCCACAAAACTAGATGTTACATGTTATGCATTGAATTCTTGTGCTTTATGCTTAAACATAAACATAAACGTAGTATACATGCAATCATTACAAAATCATTAACTCCGTACAAGCCGACTTTAACAATGGATAGAGCTATTTGGATTGACAACCCGCTTAGTGGAAAGTACCTATGTGTGTGGGAAGTCCTAGGTCATTGTTAATGCTTCAAACTTTGTCACATAAGAGGTTTGATTTTGACCTGTATTGCCTACTTACGTGTTTTCCATATTTGTCTTGAATAAATCATGACATATGAATTGTAAATCTTTTTCTTAAAACTTATATTATACGTACACAAAACTGAGTATGCTCACCAACATGCTTGATATTTATTTCAAACTAGTATCAAGCACACAATGATGTAATTACTAAATCATAACAAGTAATCATGTATACTCTTAAGGGATTGTGTACTTTCTTTTAGAATCAGCAATAAAATTATATGAAACCCAAATCCGTTGCTTGTTAATCGTCTCGTCGATAAGCACACGTATCCTAGTTAACCTTCACTTTTGGAGTTACACTCCTATCTTGCCTCTATGTTTTCTTTTCTTATCAACTATCCTCCTCCTCATAAACTTTGCTTTTACAAAAGATTTTGTATTGTACGTGGATAGATGTGCTCTCATCAACACTACACGTTTCAAATTTAGAAGAGACGTGCCATTCATCTTTTCTTTCTAAGATATACCGTACCCGCCATTTAGATGATGTACATCATCCCATCTCTTTATTTATATCATAAAATTATATTCTCCTTTTTTTAAACACAGCTGCACACATGTGCACTATAACCTTCTTTTCTCTTTCTCTTGTTTTAATCTTTCTCTAAAGTTGTTATTTAATTTAATATGTCTACTACATAAAATATTAGATAGTACTAGGTGCTCGTTAAGACACCTAGTGTATCGACTTATGATCTAACCCGCAATATTCAACATATATTATCTTATTTTCATCCACAAAACGAGATGTTACATGTTATGCATTGAATTCTTGTGCTTTATGCTTAAACATAAACGTAGTATACATGCAATCATTACGAAATCATTAACTCCGTACAAGCCGACTTTAACAATGGATAGCGCTATTTGGATTTACAACCCACCTAGTGGAAAGTAACTATGTGTGTGGGAAGTCCTAGGTCATTGTTAATGCTTCAAACTTGGTCACATAAGAGGTTTGATTTTGACATGTATTGCCTACTTACGTGTTTTCCATATTTGCCTTGAATGAATCATGACACATGAATTGTAAATCTTTGTCTTACAACTTATATTATACGTATACAAAACTAAGTATGCTCACCAACATGCTTTATGTTGACAAAATTATTTTCGTACATGTTTCAGGTTTATGCTTGTTGCCTCTGTTAGAACTTAGGATTTAGATGAAGTGATCGTTAGACTTTGTTGTAATATATGTAATCTCATTTGTTGTAATACAATTTATAATAAATCTTATCTACAGTTTAGTACCATGAGCTTTTGAACAATCGTCATTACGTGGCACCTCGATGTTTCCGCCATCGGTTGGGGTGTTACAAAAATGATATGTCATGATAATGATTGGTTTAAGAGCGTGCATGGTGAGATGATTAATTATCACTTATCAGCTAGAGATTTATCTAGTATCTAAGAATCGTAAGCTACATCTAACCGGCTTAGCAACCTTTGAAATCAATGTTCCTAGCAACACCAATCAAAATATAAAAAAATTGATTTGATAATAACTTTTTAAACATGTCTGTTTATTTCAA
Organism: Ambrosia trifida; assembly: GCA_028751855.1. Lineage (NCBI taxonomy): Eukaryota > Viridiplantae > Streptophyta > Magnoliopsida > Asterales > Asteraceae > Ambrosia > Ambrosia trifida. The sequence goes on along the minus strand of CM054129.1, from coordinate 120,849,720 downwards.
CATGTTTCAATGCTTCCAACAGATGATGAATCATCATTGTCTATTTCTTTTCAACGTATGTTCTGTCCAACAGACCTTTCAATGCATCTGTTCACCTGGTATGTACAGTTGCCATCTGTTAAATTATCCGACTGTGATTTCAAGTTCAACGAACAAACCTTAGTAAACAGTCTTTGCTTGCAAGTTTGCTTGACTTTTGATTTGGTGTTTAGTAAACATAACTTAGTAAAGTTTGTTTATGTTCTCTATAATTGGGGACTAATTGTCTTAAAAAATCATATAGACTACCCGTGTTTTCACACGGGATTGCACCTAGTTATATGTAATGGTGGGTATCTCAACATGATTAGTGACTTGCCTAGACATGATTAATGAATTACCTAAACAAATTGTGTTTTTTTTTTCTGCATGAACAAAACCCACTAAAAAATTCACTTTTTTTTCGTTTTTTGTATAGCATTATGGTGCTCATTGAAAAAATAATATAACGCTCATTAATTTGGTTTAACTTTTTTTTTTTAAATGTCGTATATAAAAGTTACAAACGTTTAAAAATTGTGGGAGGTAGATAAGATCATAAGAAAAAGATAAAGATAAAAATATTATACAAACAAGGAAATATGATTTTTCTTAATGGAAAATTGCCAAAATAAACGGTTGACCAAGCATAATTGCCAAAATAAACATCTGATGCGTCTAGACGTTAGGGACGAAACACTTTTTGCGTCTACCAATCAAATGATTACATGTGTAAAGTGTTCAGACGCTTTAATTTTTAAGGTCCCTGCGTCTAAACTTTAGACGCGAGGCTGTTGTTTAGACGCGTCTAAAGAATAGGTTAGCCCCTTTGCGTCATAATAACATCCTCGCGTCTAAAGTTTAGACGCAGGGACCTTAAGCATTAATGCGCCTGAAGGCTTTACACGTGTAATCATCTGATTGGTAGACGCAAAAGAATGTCGCGTCCCTAATGTTTAGACACATGTTTATTTTGACAATTATCCTTTTCTAAAATACCACGTCAAACGGAAGCATGTAAGTCAGGTTGAGATACGTAATTGTTTGGTTCGTAATTTAGGCTATGAAAAAAACCGGAGGTTGTTCACGATTTGAAACATGAAACCGACTGGTTGTTTTTATTATTGCCAATTTATTTTTTTTTTTTTTTGAAACATGCAGTTACACATATATAAAATCTTCATTAGTTATCTTTTATCACATATTTGATATTACATTAAAATTCAATACGAACAAGGAAATATGATTTTTCTTAAATACCAGGTCAAAGGCGCAAACTTTTAGCCGGTGAGCTAACCAAACCGAAACCGATTAGGTATTTCGGTTTGGTCCGTTTTCTAAAATTGTAATTAACCATTCGACTTATAATTTTCCTCAACACCTGTAAGGCTATGGGGTGTGCTCCCCCTTCCCCTCCCCAACCCAGGAAAATGGTTCCCCCTTCTTTTCCCTTCCCCTTCCCTTTTTTTAACTTTTTTAAAGGGAAAAAGACAATATATATATATATATATATATATTTTTAATTTTAAAATTTTCTTTCAACCTTTAGGTTTGTTTAATTTCTTTTAACATATTATTCTCTTTTACTTTGTATGATTTTTTACAACTGTTACGTTAAGGGTTTTTTTTATTATGTAACAATAAAATTTACATATTTATTTTCTTTTAACTACCTTTTTTTACTTTCCTCCCACTTTTAACATTTCAATTCTCTCTCCTCATTATCTCTTTCATATTTTTAACCAATAATTTTTTATTTATATTACAACTTTTTATTTATATTTTTAAGTACATAAAAGCACTTTTTCATAACTCAACATGGTTTCTCTCATCTTGTAGCTGCCACAAAAAAAATAAACAAAAAAATGTGTTACATTGTTACTACCGTCACATTGTTACATAAATTGTCATATTTTTACTACCCGTTTATGTTACGTTACATCAAACTTCTTTATGAATAAATTGTTGCATGTAACTAATACATAAAAATGTTATATAGAAATAATTTACATGTTATATATCCGTGTAGTTTACAATGTTACATTTAACAAATGAACAAAAACATTTACAGTGTAACATAGTCCGTATAATTTACATGTTATATATCCGTGTAGTTTACAATGTTACATAGTCTGTAGAATTTACATAGTACATAGTTTATAGAATTTACATGTTACATAATTCGTTTAATTTACAATGTTAGATAGTCTGTATAATTTACATATTATATAGTCCCTACTTAAAACTTGATTTTCCTAATATAGAATGAAAAATACCAAATGAAATAGGTTATTGGTGCGTTTCCATATAACATATAAACTCAATTTGTTTCAATATATAAATCCAGTTAATGATTACAAAAAATTAAGTATCACCATAAGCAAAGAAAAAAAAAACTTCCAAACGAACTTCAAAATCCAAAAATTTTGTGCCAAGATTCCCTTCAAATTAATAGATAAAATACTTGTTCAAGCTCATATTAAAAAAAAAAAAAAAAAAGCCAGAAACTTAGAATAACATGAAAGATAAATTTATGTTATTACTTATAAAAATGATATTGTTGTTAAAGTTATCCAACAACAAAGCACAAAAGGTTAAAAACAACTAAATTACAAAGCACTTTATGTTAAATTACAAAAAAAAAAAAAAAAAAAAAAAAAAAAACCTAAAAGCACAGTTTCTACTAATGTGTTACCTAAAAAAATTATATATGTGCTATAATAGAAAAGTTCCTTTGGTTAAACAAATCACAAAATTCCAGTCAATGTTTTCATTTACTAAGCCCAGTTTACAAACTATTATTTTATTGTGTTAAAATATTAGACTAACCCTTCAAATTTGGGTTTTTGTTGGACCATCGGACCACCGTACAGCAAACGACGAATGACGACGAATTTTGACTCGCTTTAGTATGTCAATCCCCTCTTCACTCGCTTTGGTCCGAACGACGAACGACAAGTAGATCTTGGGAAAGGATGAAATTGAGTAATAAAAAGAGACCAAATGCCTTTATACAACTTTGAAATACACCCAAAAAAAAGTATGTACAAAACACCACCACCTTCAACATCGTCAGATCTTGAATTTGTTAAGGATGATGGAAATGGTTGGTAGTGGTTTTAAGTGTTAACGGGTGGTGATAAAAAAACATGGTTTAACTTGAAACAATAAAAATCTAAGATGAGGATGAAACATATCAGAGAGGATTTGAAAAACCATGGTTTTTCTTGATTCATAATATCTGAAGAGAGAGGGTTGATGCTTTTCTAAAAGGAAGAGCATTGATGGTTAATTTAGATGCAACAGATGAGAGATAATATAATAAATAATTGACATACCAAAAATACCCTTACAAGTATCTTCTATGATGAGGATGTGGACTTATCTCAGCCATAACATTGGTTTTCAAAGTTTTTTTTTAACTCAACTGAGTTTTCTGATTATAATTTCCCTATATATATATATATATATATATATATATATATATATAGGGGAGGGTTATCTCGAGAACGCTAAATATTGTGAGAACCGTGAGAACAAGTAACAAAATCAATCAAAATCAAATTTTTTTAATACAAACCTCATTATAATCAAAACACAACATTAATAAATGAATTTTCTTTCCAAATAATTCATCTTTTCTTGCAAAAACACTTTCAAATTAACCTTTTACACATGTGTAAATGAAACAGTTTACACATGTATAAACAGTAAATTTACATATGTGTAAAAACAAATTATTTTCGTATACGTTTGAATTTTTACGCGTAAATTGTGTTTTTGGGATTGTATTTTAGTAATAAAGACAAGTGTAAATTTTTTTTTGAATTTGAATGGTTTTAGATGCCGTTCTCACGGTTCGCACGAAATATAGGTGTTCTCAAATTAACTTTCCCCTATATATATATATATATATATATATATATATATATATATATATATATATATATATATATATATATATATATATATATATAGTGGAAGTATAGACAAGAAACCCTTCCAAATGAAAAAACTCTAGCAAACCTTACACTTGGTCCATATTGTGCCACACCATTCAAACTAATATTTCACCTTATTTTATTCTAAAGGGTGACTTGGACATTTCCAGTATTCCTCTTCTCTCTCTCCATATATATATGTGTCCTTCTTCTCTCTCTCTCTATTTTTTTTTCAAATTCGTAATCAGACTCTCAGTCTCTCTCTACCTTCCCCTCTCTCTACATTCGATTAGCTTCACACACACACAAAGATCTGTTTTGATAGACCAGATCTGGTCAGATCCATCTTGTTCACCATAGATAACCTGGAATCCTCACCATATTCGGCATGAAAAAGACCCATGTGTTCAGATCTGCGACTGATGCTCTGTTTTTTCAGATCTCCGACTGATGTTGCTGGTCATCTCGTTCACCATAGATAACATGGAATCCTCACCATAGATAACGATTCTTTTTTGGCAGGTTGTTTTTCTGCACAGTATGCCAGTCGTTTAAGTATTGGATGCAGGTTAGTGATTTTTTGAAGTGTTTGTTTTCTGTGATAATGTGTGATTAATTTTTTGTCATAAAGCCCATTAAATAGTGTTGTTGTTTGCGTTTGTTTCAATTTAAAGGTTGTTCAATAATTAGGGATGAAAGCAAAAATATATTTATATGGTTGCCAACGGAGTTTTTCAAAAAGATAGTGTGTTAAAGATTTTTTTTACCTTTGATTCTTGAGTTTCTGTTGGTATTGCAGATTTGATTGATACTGGTAACACCATGGCGTCTTTATTTTTTACCTATAGGTTTCTCTTTTGAAGCTCATTAAAGTGAAATACTTCTTATGGATGTCGTTAATTTTTAAAACATAATAATAAGATGTAATGGGAAATATACAACTGTTTTGCAATATATTTTGCACCCATATATAGCATCCAGAATATCTATATTAGTTTCTAATGTTTTAGTGTTGTAGCTTTTTGGGAAAAAATGTGTTGCATTTTGATTTTTTTTAGAATAATAATAATAAGTTGTTACATTTTGATTTGTGAGTTTTGTGTTACGTTTTGATTTTGTTAGGTTTTGGGTTTTGTTAGAAAAATAATAGTAACAGTTTTGGGGATAGGTTTTGGTCGCACACCAAGTGTTCGATCAAATGCTTGAATGAAAAAAAAAACACTTATGTTAGCCTTTTTTATTTTTTTATTATTATTATTATTTTGTTTATGTTAGATTTTTATTTGATTGTGGACATGAGGTTGATGGATCACATGTGATTGATGAATAAATTTGTAGTCTTTTTATGTTAGTATATGCTAACACATGTTAGTAATGCCCCATTATGTGTTTGAGGATCCCAAACTAACATGTGTATCTGTTTCAGTGATGGTTTACATGAGTAGGCTATTGGAAGAAGGCGGCGTTGATGATGTGGCTGTGGTAAGTGATGTTTTTTTTATAAAGATTATAGATTTTTTAATCTTTTGGTGAATAGGGTGTTTAAATAATTTTTGTATTCTATTTAATAAATTTTTGGCAAGTGAAATTGTTATGAACTCGTATAGGGTATATGTCTATTTTTTTTGCGGTCCGGGTCTTGTATGCTCACACACGTTAGTGATGCTAACACATGCTAGTATATGCCTAACTAACAGATGTTAGGGTTCATATGACATACGTTAGTATGTGCCCAACTAACATGTGTTAGCGTTCACATGACATACGTTAGTATGTGCCCAACTAATTGCAGATTTTTGGTGTTGTTTTATACACATGTTAGTGATGCTAACACATGCTAGTATATGCCCAACTAACATGTGTTAGCGTTCACATGACATACGTTAGTATGTGCCCAACTAATTGCAGATTTTTGGTGTTGTTTATACACATGTTAGTGATGCTAACACATGCTAGTATATGCCTAACTAACAGGTGTTAGGGTTCATATGACATACGTTAGTATATGCCCAACTAACATGTGTTAGCGTTCACATGACATACGTTATTTCAGTGAAACATGTGTTTTAGAATACACTAACACATGTCATTGATGTCCCATTATGCGTTTTGTAGAGCCCAGCAAACACGTGTTACTTTTTTTGTAGGTGAAGAGAAGTTTTTGAGTTAAAGATGATGATGAGGATCAAGAACGAAGCATAGCTAGATTTTTTCTATGTTGTTATTATAGTTTTTTTTTTTGAAAATTCACAAATAATTATGTTTGTATTAAACGGTTTTTGATATGTTTTAGTGTTTATTGTTATGATCGTTTTTATCATTTCTTAAATAAATACACATTTTATGTGTTCTTTTAATATGTTCTTTTAGTATATGCCTGGTAACACATGTTAGCGATGTCTCACACGAGGTCAGAATTTTGTATCACATCACTAACGTATGTTAATATTGGTGCTGGAAAAAGTGCCATAAAGTAGGAGAGAGGTGACTTGACAAGTGTCAAATCAACCTTTTAAAACCTAGGATTCAGAAGTGTCAAATCTCATGTTTAAAATTACCTTAGTGCCCTTAATTACATTTTTTATTAGATTGGCCCACATGCTTTATGATTATTATATTCAAATAATCATGGACCATTGATCAAGCTTGATCAATGGTCATAAGAGAGTTTGCAAGGTTTTTCCAAAAGATAGGGTTTCCATATTATCCACACCCTATATATATATATAGGGGAAGGATTAAATAAAAACCCTCCTATTTTGAAGAAACCTAGTAAACTTAATCTAGACCATTGATCTAAAGTGATCAATGGCCTAGATTGATTCTACATTATTTTAATAAATTAATTAAGGTAGATGACAAAAAAAGGGCACAATGGTCAAATGCCATTTTCTGAAAAGCAGATATGACAGTGTGGACCCCACACATGTCACATCATCTCTCTCTTACTTTTTCCACATTCTTATATAAGCTGTCAGACGCCCGTGTTACATATGTAACATATCAGTGTTGCGTACGTTAAAATTGCACAGATTGTATATAATCAATTAACAACTTTAAAACTGAGTTGCAGTTTATATTATTTAAAAAATGCCGATTTTTGTTATTAGACCATATTTTTTTCCGTTTTATTGTACCAGCACCAGAATTGTTGCATACGTAACGATAACTGATATGGTTATAGGCCTTTTGTTACTTACAAAAGTGCTAAAAACAAACAAAAACGGTCATTACAAAGTGTATCAACAACATAATATTGTTCATGTAACACCCCAAAATTTCTAAACCGTATTATATGATAATATAAGCACACGGGGCTTTTAACTATCAAATAGTGACAAAACATGAAGGGGCAAACTTGCCAAGTTGCCAAACTTGTGTTTTTACTAATTATATATAAAAACAAAAGAGATGGAGATGAACTCCATACCCCAAATTCGTTCATCATCATCATCCACACACACCAAACCCTAAAACTCAATAGTAAGCTTGAATCAAGGTGGAATCAAAGGGGTTTTGAGTGCTATAGCCCTAAAACGAATCTTCCAAGCCTAATACACACTAAGGTAACCTTTTATTTGGCTAGATTTGATGGTATGTTTATGCATGGCTATGATGAAAATCATGGGTTGTTATAAAAACGTGAATTAAGGGCTTGTAATGGTTAATCTTGTATGAGGGAACCATAATACATGTTAATTTGTGTGTGTTAAGCAAAATTCTTGTGAGAAGGTTACATCCTTGTAGTTCATGTTATGAAATGAATTAGGTTTTTGGTGGATTGGTTGGAACCACCCTTAAACCATGAAATACTAGTTATAAACTATGAGTTAGATGTTTATTAGAATACTATCAATGTTATCTTGGTCAAAGATGGACACATGAGGTCCTTGAGACCTAAAATCAAAGTTAGGAAAATCACGCCTACCAAGTGTTTGATAAAATGCCTCAATGAAAATCGATTTCACTTGGGCATAGATAACTTGGTGAAAACATGTATGTTGGTAAAACATGACCAATAATGCTTACAAACATGTAAAGACTAGGTTCTAACAACCTAAGTGGTCGTTCACCTTATAGGTGCGAATACAAGAAACTTTGGATAGCCAAGGAATCTCGGAATGAGGTAAAGAGGAAGCACGCATAAGGTAAGTCCCTCGATGACTTAATTCTTAATATGTCTCTAGTATGTTCATATGCTTAATTATACATTTGTATATGCATTTGGGAATTAGACATTGTAATGTCACAAAAAGAAGCATAAATACGATACACGATTCATAGAAGATTGCCTTAGATGAAGGATGTTAATATCCCATTTAGACTATCGGGTCAATTGGGTAAAAATGCTAGATAGACAATAGCTTAGGCCATGAGTTAACCTTAAGCCGGTAACGAAATCGTGCTAGTTGCTTGAGTGTATTCATAGGCTCAATGTTATCTACCTCAAGCTAGTCTAGAAGCAAAAAGGGCGCGAGCCAAGGTAAGTCATATCTATGACTTTGTAGGAAATATATATATACATATATTCTCATGTTGGGTGTATAAATCATGGGTATATCTTTAGATGAGATGAGATTGTGATTTCCAAGGGTCATAAGAAAACATCGTGTTTAGATCACGTTGCAAGTCATAGAGACCGAGCGAACAAGACCGAGAGAAATGGCACATGTGGCCATGGACACGAGGCATCGCAAACCCGATATAAATGACTTGGGCGGAGGTCACCTAGTCGAGTTGAGGCTTGATGAGCATAGAAAAATCATTACTAGGCCTTGGAAATCATAAAATCTTAAAAACTTGGATGTATGCAAAAGTTAACGGGTCAACATATTGATGGACATATAATTCAGGGTTCTTAGGTTAGTAACCGAACAAGGAATCTAAACATATCTTTAATCATGTAAGAGGTACATATTATGACCCATTAACAAGTCCCAAGAATCCCCGTAAATGGCCTTGAAGCTGCACTAAAAGTGTAGCTTGGTGCAAGAAAAAGGGTAGTTTCTAACAGCAGGTTTACCCGCCCGGGTAAAACACTCACCCGCCCGGGTAAAGGTTCTGATAAAAAAAGGGTAGTTTCTAACAGCAGGTTTACCCGCCCGGGTAAAACACTTACCCGCCCGGGTAAAGGTTATGTAAAAATAAAAACTTCATTTTATCATTCTTTCAATACTATACATTCATAATAACGTATTAATGGGTTATTTCCTCGCGTTTAACCCTCAGGTACTCTATTATACTGAATGGATGATGATCAAGAATTGAACAAAGATCCGAACGCACAAGACTCGTCCGCTTCCGCAACTTTTGAGCTAAAATGGTTATAAACTTAGTTTTGGAAGGTGCCATTGAAAACGTTTTCGCTATTAAAATCATCGTACGTATGTTTAAACCATGAGATACATGTGCAAATATTTTGTCAAAAACTCGTTGAGCTCTTAATGACGAAATCTCAAACTTTCAAATTAAGTTTATTAACTCGTAAATCTTCTCATAATACCTCTTTAAACGGGGTGGGTCTTACAAGTGGTATTCAGAGCCCAAGGTTAAACGAGTCTAAGCGTTCGGTTCAAGTATGATCATCAATCCAGTAAGTAATTCACTTCCAAAATGTAATAATCTTGTCAAAAACGATCTATATCATGATTGAACACGAGTCAATCAGAAATGAACTAAGGGAACAGTGTACTAGACACTAACACCCAAGAAACACACCGATTATACGGTCATGGTGGGTCAAGGCTCAGCCGAACCAAGAATTGGAAGACGTGATTGTATGGTTAAGACTGTACAATCGGTTAAAACACAAATAGCTTAATAACGCGTGTATACGAAAATGTATTACACAAACAAAGAAGAATGTTTTTATTAAACAAGATGCATGACCAGAAATTGCTCACCTGGAGAGTATCGTGGTGATCGCGATAAGATCACCGTGTCATGTGTGGATTGCTTACCCTGGCCAGGTAAGTGTTAAACACATGGTGCGGTGGGCTTCTCATGATCTACACGTCTACCCTTCACGTGACAAGGACTGGGTCAGGGGAGAAAGGCATGTTAACTTCTCTAAAAATATAACTCGCAAGGTCATATAACAAGGAAGTATTGCCAAACAACTTAAGAGGCCGGGTAGACCGGGTAAGTAAAACCAATGCATAAATGATCACGGGGTCATAGAGCCAAAGGTATTACCACAACAGTTACACGGACCAAGGTAAGACTTGAACCTTAATGAAAGGTTAAGTCATAACTAAACTCAAACCTTTATAGAAGGTTAATTCGTAAATAGACTTGAACCTCAATCAAAGGTTAAGTCATAATTAAACTCAAACGTTTATAGAAGGTTAATTCATAAATAGACTTGAACCTTAAGCAAAGGTTGTCATAATTAAACTCGAACCTTTATAGAAGGTTAATCCGTAAGAAGACTTGAACCTTAATCAAAGGTTGAGTCATAATAACATTCGTACTACAATAAAGGTTAATCCGTATAAAAGACTTGAACCTCAATCAATGGTTAAGTCGTAAACACACTCAAATCTTAGTTAAGAGTTAACACGCAAATAGACTTGAACCTTAGTCCAAGGTTAAGTCCAAAATACATTCAAACCATAATCAAAGGCCAATTTCCCTAAATGGATTTGGACCTTAACCAAAAGGTTAAATAATGATCACCTTGAGACATGATCGAGAATTTACTCGTAAGTAGACTTGAACTTTAATTAAAGGATCAAGTCATAATCACATTCGAACGTTAGGGAGAGGTTAAACTATAAGGAAACTTGAACCTTAATCGAAGGTTAATACATAGTCAAATTCGAACCTGGATGGGGAGTCAATCAAGCAGTAAAAGTCGAACCTTAACGAAAGGTTAAATCATAAATCAATATGAACCTCATCTAAAGGGTAAAACTTTTAACGAGTCTAAACCGTACTCGAGAGGTTAACTCGTATTCCAACATGAACCTCGTACTGAGGTAAAACAAAAGCCAAGATTCGGTCTAAGCTCGGGGTTAAGTTATACTTAAACTTGACTCGTAATAAATGGAAGTCTACGGGAAAATGTGAACTATGCGTCACACTAATCATAATGAATTCATGGAAACCCACGGGAAATTGTGAACTAAGTATCACACTAAATCATAATGATCCATGAAAGTTCACGGGCAACCAAGAACTACGTGTCTCGCTAAATCTGGATGCAAATGAGAATAAAACCACATGGGGCAAGCGTGAATTATGATTCACACAAACCTGAGCTAAAAACATGGTCTTATACCATAAAAAAAAAGACGTGTTAAATAAAATAAGGAATTAAACGCTAAATAAAAGGGGGATTGTAGAAGACCCTGGAAAACGGAGGTGCATCCGCACCAGAGGAACGATCCTAGCCTCGAGCAAGGATCGTATGAGAGTAAACGAAGAATGATGAGATCTATTAAAGACATGCCAATCACAAATGATGCGAGATAAATCTCATGGGCCTTAACATGTGATGAATGAACATGAAATCTAAACTCTAAATCATATATATGGTTGTGAATCATAGATATGAAGGCAATGCCTTCATAATAAACCAAACGCAACCTGCCGATTCACTATGAATACGAATACTAAGTAAAGAAAACATAAGTAATAGACTTGTGTAACTAAACATGGTAACGTAACACCATGAAACACAAATGAGTGAGAACCATTTTGAGAAACGTTGAATTGATCTATGGGTCAATAAGTCTTAAGGGACATAAATAAACAGAAACGGGTCACGGTTCAGTAACGGGCCCTATAAGGCTTAACCAATGAAGAAATTGCTTTAGAACCAAAGTGTCCCGAGGTATTAAAAAAAAATAGTCCGGAAGGCGACGTGAAAACGGGTATTATATACGAAATAATACCCAGATAAATAAAAGAGACAGAGGAATCGGGTTAAATCTCAAATAAGATGCTTGCGAGAGCTCGAAATATAAATTTGAAAGGCCAGATAAGAAAGGGTAACGCACCCTATATAAATTCTTTCGGTAAGATAAAAATCCTAAAAGCCTGAGACACTGGGGCAAGGAGGTAATAGTTGATCAATCGCCTAGAACTAATTTCAACTAAGAGTGAAACTCACATGCTAAAATTCGGATAAGATAATACCAATGTGAGTTAATGAATGCATGAGACAGGCGAAATGCTATGCTATCTAAGGCATTATGGAGGATTCCATGGAAATGTTCTAACTCTAAATGAGTGATGCAAAATACTAACCTAGCACTGAACTAAGACATATACACGTTGTAAGATCCCACATTGGTTGGGAAAGGGAAACAAACACTTCCTTATAAGGGAGTGGCCACCCTCACTATCACAACGCGTTTTGGCCAGTCCTTCGGGAGTGAGACCAATGCAAAATCGTGAGCTTGTTCACAGTCTAATACGACTGGGCGGGCAAATCAGACAATACATGATAAGAGTTACTTTGGGCTGTTACAGCCAGTTAGACAAAAGTTGGACTTTTTATGAAGCCCAACAAATCTTAACTCAGAAGTTTGATAGACGGTGTGTAGAAACACATCATAAATCACAGTCCTGAGATTGGATGACTGACTAAAGCATGTGACTTATGAAACTAAGTTAATTTGTAGCCGAAAACCCTGATGAATTAACTATTCACAGAATTGGCGATCGGATAGTAACAGAACGAATGATGAACCATTAATAGTCTAATGATAGCTAAGCGATCATTAGAAGGTTCAAACAGGTCAAGTGTAGTCATCACGACTTGGACCCAGAGGAATGCATAAATATAACTAACCTAGTGACAGGTGAAAACACTGTTAATTAAGGCATGCGATGTCCAGGACAAAGAAAACGTGAGGTACGGGAAGGACTCGATGCTTTCTGGTAAAACCATGGCATTATAAGAGGCCTTGAGCCCAAATCAAACAAAAATTAATATCACGTGGAAGGTGGGTGACAATCTTTGGAAAGCCGTCATGAAAACCAAATCCAAGTATGTGCTTTAGCGCATATAAATGATCCTAAGTGGCGTAAATAATCGAACGAATACCCCAAGCCCTCGGGAATTTAAGGGTACGAAAACACGAAGGAGTCAAATCACTGATGCCTGGGCAAACCATGACACCTACGGGTGCCTGAACTAGAATAATTCCCGGCAGAGGTAAATGAATGTGTATACATAAATATAGGGGGTGTAATCTAATTTAATGAAAATAAACCTCGTCGAGCGGGAATAAAATTCAAGATTAACCATGAGGCGCGACCCATGGGAATTCGTAGATATATCCGGTTTCGAGGACGAAACCCTCTTTAAGGGAGGTGGAGTTGTAACACCCCAAAATTTCTAAACCGTATTATATGATAATATAAGCACACGGGGCTTTTAACTATCAAATAGTGACAAAACATGAAGGGGCAAACTTGCCAAGTTGCCAAACTTGTGTTTTTACTAATTATATATAAAAACAAAAGAGATGGAGATGAACTCCATACCCCAAATTCGTTCATCATCATCATCCACACACACCAAACCCTAAAACTCAATAGTAAGCTTGAATCAAGGTGGAATCAAAGGGGTTTTGAGTGCTATAGCCCTAAAACGAATCTTCCAAGCCTAATACACACTAAGGTAACCTTTTATTTGGCTAGATTTGATGGTATGTTTATGCATGGCTATGATGAAAATCATGGGTTGTTATAAAAACGTGAATTAAGGGCTTGTAATGGTTAATCTTGTATGAGGGAACCATAATACATGTTAATTTGTGTGTGTTAAGCAAAATTCTTGTGAGAAGGTTACATCCTTGTAGTTCATGTTATGAAATGAATTAGGTTTTTGGTGGATTGGTTGGAACCACCCTTAAACCATGAAATACTAGTTATAAACTATGAGTTAGATGTTTATTAGAATACTATCAATGTTATCTTGGTCAAAGATGGACACATGAGGTCCTTGAGACCTAAAATCAAAGTTAGGAAAATCACGCCTACCAAGTGTTTGATAAAATGCCTCAATGAAAATCGATTTCACTTGGGCATAGATAACTTGGTGAAAACATGTATGTTGGTAAAACATGACCAATAATGCTTACAAACATGTAAAGACTAGGTTCTAACAACCTAAGTGGTCGTTCACCTTATAGGTGCGAATACAAGAAACTTTGGATAGCCAAGGAATCTCGGAATGAGGTAAAGAGGAAGCACGCATAAGGTAAGTCCCTCGATGACTTAATTCTTAATATGTCTCTAGTATGTTCATATGCTTAATTATACATTTGTATATGCATTTGGGAATTAGACATTGTAATGTCACAAAAAGAAGCATAAATACGATACACGATTCATAGAAGATTGCCTTAGATGAAGGATGTTAATATCCCATTTAGACTATCGGGTCAATTGGGTAAAAATGCTAGATAGACAATAGCTTAGGCCATGAGTTAACCTTAAGCCGGTAACGAAATCGTGCTAGTTGCTTGAGTGTATTCATAGGCTCAATGTTATCTACCTCAAGCTAGTCTAGAAGCAAAAAGGGCGCGAGCCAAGGTAAGTCATATCTATGACTTTGTAGGAAATATATATATACATATATTCTCATGTTGGGTGTATAAATCATGGGTATATCTTTAGATGAGATGAGATTGTGATTTCCAAGGGTCATAAGAAAACATCGTGTTTAGATCACGTTGCAAGTCATAGAGACCGAGCGAACAAGACCGAGAGAAATGGCACATGTGGCCATGGACACGAGGCATCGCAAACCCGATATAAATGACTTGGGCGGAGGTCACCTAGTCGAGTTGAGGCTTGATGAGCATAGAAAAATCATTACTAGGCCTTGGAAATCATAAAATCTTAAAAACTTGGATGTATGCAAAAGTTAACGGGTCAACATATTGATGGACATATAATTCAGGGTTCTTAGGTTAGTAACCGAACAAGGAATCTAAACATATCTTTAATCATGTAAGAGGTACATATTATGACCCATTAACAAGTCCCAAGAATCCCCGTAAATGGCCTTGAAGCTGCACTAAAAGTGTAGCTTGGTGCAAGAAAAAGGGTAGTTTCTAACAGCAGGTTTACCCGCCCGGGTAAAACACTCACCCGCCCGGGTAAAGGTTCTGATAAAAAAAGGGTAGTTTCTAACAGCAGGTTTACCCGCCCGGGTAAAACACTTACCCGCCCGGGTAAAGGTTATGTAAAAATAAAAACTTCATTTTATCATTCTTTCAATACTATACATTCATAATAACGTATTAATGGGTTATTTCCTTGCGTTTAACCCTCAGGTACTCTATTATACTGAATGGATGATGATCAAGAATTGAACAAAGATCCGAACGCACAAGACTCGTCCGCTTCCGCAACTTTTGAGCTAAAATGGTTATAAACTTAGTTTTGGAAGGTGCCATTGAAAACGTTTTCGCTATTAAAATCATCGTACGTATGTTTAAACCATGAGATACATGTGCAAATATTTTGTCAAAAACTCGTTGAGCTCTTAATGACGAAATCTCAAACTTTCAAATTAAGTTTATTAACTCGTAAATCTTCTCATAATACCTCTTTAAACGGGGTGGGTCTTACAGTTCATCTGCCTAAAACATACTACTAAAGAAAATATATTACAGTGAAACTGTATCAACAACAAAACATAGAATTAAAGATTCATACCCCCTTGCATGCAATAACCCCGACATCCCGCACTGCAACCAACAGTATTTGACGGCATCCGATAACCATACTTTGCATAAAAAGCCCACTGTTCCTCAGTATAACCTATACCCTCCCATTCAGCCCTAATACGCCGACCTTCCGGATACGTGAACGGCAGCATGGGTTTGTTAAGTTTAGGTTCATATGGTTCTTCATATTCAGCCCCTAGGTCTGATTCGTAACCAACCGCCCATTCAGGTGTGTGATTTACATCATGCACGTCATCCTCCGGTGTCATATAGTCTTCTGGTGGCGGATATTCTTCGGGGAAAACGTAATCATAGGCCGCATTCCAATCGAAATCTTCATCACTTTCAAACCCACCGTCCGCCTGCACTACGGGTATAACCGGTTCTAATGGCGGAATGTCCGGGGCAACGGGGGCGGCGGGTTCATGTTCGGCTCCAACGGGAGGGATGTCCAATCCAACCGGTGGGGGTGGTTCAGGTACAATTGCAATGTCCGGTTCATTTTGAGGTGGCTCGTGTGCGATTGGGTTGAGATGCTGACGGGCCTCAAAAACCTCCCAAGGGGGAGTGCTGGGGTTGGAATTCATGATTCGACTAAAAAAGCACCTGTAACATATGTTATCACAGAGTAAGTGTGGACATTTTAAATATGAAAAAACAAAAAAACAAACTAATGTTGTGTGCGGAAAACAGCTTATTTAATATACAATAAGGAGCCATGGCAAAATCGAGCGTTACGTGTGTAAACAGGCGTTTTTTGTCTGCAAACACATACAAACCTTTGTAGTCTGCAAACATCAAACATTCTGACTGCACACAACACACATTGACACCAAAAAAAGGATATGCTACACACGTAACACCTTAACTTGCACACAGATATGGTATAACTAAACACAGATAAAACACCTTAACAAATGATTCTTTAATAATAAAAATGAATCTTTATAAAGAAATACATAATACAAAATAGAGGCCATACAAAAAAGGCATTTTCTGTAAAAACAGATAGGTAACATAAAAAAAACTCATACATTCGAAAACAAAAAAAAATAGACAGACATGGTGCAAAAACACACGAGTGTTACATGTGTAACAGGAAAACACAGCAAAAACTTTTGTAGTATGTAGTAAACATAGAGCATAATTTGATATGCTAGAAAACATAGAAAACAGAATTTGACTGCAAAAAAACGGATATGCTACACACGTAACAGCCTAACTCAGCACAAAGATTATACAAAAATATAGACGATAAAAACACCCTAACTACCACACAAAAGTACTACGAACATGAACACAAAACGAAAAATCATTCTCGATGTTTAACATTATAAATCACCAAAAAAAAAAAAAAATAGATGCTAAACACACAAAAAATCAATAATTATTTCTAACTTAAAAAAAATAAAAATATTAAACCACCTAACCCCCAAAAGAAGACATTTCCTATAAAAAAAAGTGAAATATTCATGGTCTTTTTTTATGAATTAAAAAAAAGCAAATTAAAAATAAAATCAATTATTATGCTTACTAAAAATGATGACGTGAATCTTTTGGAAAACAAAAATAACAATCTAAAAAGACAAATAATAACTCGAAACACCATTAATATATAAAAAACACTTAACTTGCAACACCATGGCAAAACAGACATTTTCTGTTACGTGTGTAACATATGTTTTTTACTGCAAAAACAGACAAAACTTTGTACTCTGCAAAGATCATACATTTAGACTACATTAAAAAAAACATACTTTGACCGCAAAAAAAAAAAAAAAAAAAAGATTTGCAATAACTAAACACATAGAAAAAAAAACAGAGAGCAAAAAAACATACTTTGAAACCTCCTAAAAAAAGATTTGCTATAACTAAACAATGGTTCTAATAATCCACAAAGAAAATTCATTCAGGAAACAAAATGATATTTCAAATTGAAACAATCAAAAAATTACCCACCAAACAACCACACAAAAAAAAAAGCATCTCTGCCAAAAATTTACCCACCAACAACCACAAAAAAAATCCTCCCAACAATCCCACAAAAATTGAACCCATCAAAACCCACAAAAAAACATACCCCAAAACAGGGATAAAAAAAAACAGGGGTCCCCCAGGTCATGTGTAAAACCTCAACAATTCATTCTAAACAACAAAAAATTATGTTATAATCACTTTTAACAAAAAAATCCACAAATTATTTCGAATTAAAACCCCTAAAAAATAAACCTGAAATTAAAAAAAAAAAAAAAAGAGGATAACCGGTTGGGGTGAAAGGGATGATGACGATGATGAATAGTTAACTGGGGCCTTCAATGATGATGCCACAGTTGGTTGTGACGATCCTGTGTTGGTGCGAGATGATGATGATGCTGGTTGTGATGATCCTTTGGTGCTTCGAGATGATGATGATGGTATGGTGGTTCGAGATGATGATGAAGGTGGAGGTTAATGGTGGTGTATGATCTTTGCTTCAGATCTATAATTATAGAGAGAGATGATGATGGTGAGGGGAGAGGAAAATGCATAATAATTTGAAATGGGAGAGAGAAACAAGGGTTATATATGAGAGGGGTTGGGCTAAATTACTAAAATAACCTTTGGTTAATAAAAAATTAATAAAGTTCATTGGCTATGTGGAGCATTGTGGTCCACTAGATAGGTTTGTGGGAGTTTCTTCATTTTAGGAGGTTTTTTGTATATACTTAGCCTATATATATATATATATATATATATATATATATATATATATATATATATATATATATATATATATGTATATATAGGGTAGGGATCCTAAGAGAACCAACCCCTATTTGAGAACTGAGAGAACCATTCTGAGCCACACATTTCATATTTTTTTTTTTTTTTTTGCTTTAATCGCACATTTTTATGCAAGAAAAAAAATTTTTTTTATTTTTTTTGAATTTTTTTTTCATTTATACATATGTGTATATGACAATTATACATATGTGTATATAGCAATTATACATATGTGTATATAGCATTTTTCAGCTATACATATGTGTATATTTCAGTTATACATATGTGTATATAGCATTATACATATGTGTATAATGCAATTATACACATGTGTATACTGAAAAAAAATACAAAAAAAAATAAAAAAAAATTTTTTTCTTACATATAAAGCAGCGATTTTTGCAAAAAAAAAAATAAAAAAAAAATAAAAAAAAAAATTTTTGCCTTAGAGAAATGTGTGGCCCAGAATGGTTCTCTAGTTCTCAATTTGGGAAAATGTTCTCATTTGAACCAAATCCTGTATATATATATATATATATATATATATATATATATATATATATATATATATATATATGTGTATATATATATATATATAGGGGGCGGTTATTCTACAAAAATAGAGAATCGTGCGAAGCGTGCGAAGGATATTTGTACATGATAATTACGTAATGTTTTTTATGTTCATGAAAGCATTACGTAATTATCATGCATTTGTACATGATAATTACGTAATGTTTTTTATGTTCATGAAAGCATTACGTAATTATCATTACGTAATTATCATGCATTTGTACATGATAATTACGTAATGTTTTTGTATGTTCATAAAGGCATTACGTAATTATCATGTACAAAGTGATCCTTCGCACGCTTCGCACGTTTATATTACTTTGTATTTGATCCTGCCCCTATATATATATATATAATATTACTAGGGAAAAGGACAAAAAAATAATATTATATTGATCGGGGAGAACGGAGTGACACCGATGGCGCTGAGGGGGGGAGTGACACATCAACTCCCCTTCCTCCATACCGTGCCCACACCCCTTCGTCTAACAGATATAATCAAAACCAGCAGACCAGACTGTACCCTCCTAGTTTTTATAATGCAAAATCTTTTGTTTCAATGTGTATTTCAAACAAAAAAAAATTGTATATCACTATTCTACAGCACATAAGCAAAAAAGCAGGTTTCCTGGTTGTTGGGGCATGTAATAACATATCCTCATTAATATTATCCAAGTAATTATAGAACTAAAAATACCAACAATATCTCATAAAATCTACTCCATCACCAGTAATGTAGATAAACTAGTTACACTCCGCGAACATCATGTTTAATCTTCAACGGCTCGTGGTAGGTTGTTTTCGTCTTGTGTTCCATAGTAGACCCAAGGTAACATTGATTCAAACAAAACTGCCCATGCGCTTCGGTTCGCAACCTCACGTGGAGGTGGAGGAGGTGCAACGACGCGGACATTTTCTTGGTTAGCATTATTTTGCATTTCTACCAACCTTGGATCAATCATAAAATTTTGCAAATTTTCTGGTGGGATTGTTGGCGTTGAATCCGAGAAATCAGATACCATCAAGTGTGAATACCTGCAAGAAAATCATAATCAATTGTAAATTAGTGAATAATGTCAAGTTTTCTAATTGCCATGAGAACCCGTCAAGGAAAACTCACACGCGTACCCTGCTAACCAGTAGAACCATGTAAGAGTTCAAGAAAGAAAGTTTCAAATTAAAAAGTGCATACTTACTCATTCTTGTCGGACGCAAACACTTCCTTTCTTACACATGCCCAATCCTGACCTTCACTTTGATTAATATCCATCTTTTCGATTACTGATAACGCTGTATCTTTGAGAAAGTTATGCAGCTCAGGTAGTCTCCATATGAGATAACTCTTTTCAACATATATATTAATCAGATGATCCAACGAGTCACTTCCCGTTTCATCTTTTCTAAAATAACTATGGTTGACTATCTTTGACCATACCTGTTCTTTCAAAGGAACTTTGTCCACCAACTTCCTTACAACAGAAGGATAAAGCATTAAAGCTTGTTCCATAAGATCACTCGAAGTAGCTTTCGTTTCTATTTCTTTCAACTGTTCTTCACGTTCAAGATAAAACCGACAAATGGTAAGAGAATATGAAAAGTTTGGATATAACCATATTGAATTATCACCAGTATATTCTTCAGAAAACCTCTCTAACCATTTATACTCCTCGGCCCGTAATGAGAAATAGTCGATACAAAAAAGCGCCCCCATTGGATCATCTGAATCTAGAGAAATTAGTAACTTGCATATTTCTAAGGCAGAACGATGGCAACCGCGCCTATCCATGTTTTTCATGTGAGCAAATAGCGTAGTAAATAATTGCCTATTTGTCTCGTGTTCATATTTCAGTTGACAGTTAACTTGTAAAGGAGTGAATAACAGGTGCCATGCACATTCTAAGGCATAGAGAGCTTTTGCAGTTGCATCTGCAGACATTTGAAGGTCACCAGAATGTTTGTAATATTCGGCTAGAGTTATGAGTGAATCTATATGATATGGATGGTGTAACAGTATATTTGCTATGCCGTTCAGATCGTGTGTTGCTTTGGCGGCTTCAAATTGTCTTTGAGCTAGGCTGTAGGTAGATGAATATACATACCTATAAAAAGTCGGGCCAAAAGGACTGTCAGATTAATAATATAACGAAAGTCCAAAACAAATACAAACACACAAATAAACAATGAATTATGAAGAAAATGATAAGAGGGGTGTGAATGAATCAGCAGTTATTGATACTTTGATAGGGCACCATTGATGTTTACAAATAATTTGTACTTCATTACTATGTAGATAAGTGGATTTCTAGAAGATTTTAAAACTTTAATAAGTTTTTTTTTTAATTATTATATGCCTGCTATCTCTTATTTGACAACTTGGGGGTGGACCGGTGGTTGATTAAGATACCATTACACTCATAATTGTCAGACAACTTGGTTGTGGACCGGCGATTGATTAAGAAACTATTACACTAATAATTGTCGTACATTCAAATATACATAGTTTCTGGGAAGCCCTATCTTTAGGACTTCTCAGTTTCCTCCCCCGAGCTTCGTCCATAGGATGTCAATCGTGGTGGGTTGGCAGGTTGAATCACTGAACCTGAACACACCCTTTGTATTTATTCATGTAAAAACATCAACCCTAACTTGGATACGCTTAGAATCATGTAACCCGTATACATCATGCTTGACCCATTTATCTGAACGAGTCAAACAGGTTGTAATCAAGTTGTATAAGTGTTAACGGGTTGGTGGGTTGTAAAAAATGAGTTAAAAGGGTCGTAAATGAGTTGGCACTTGGCAGAATGACAGGTTCAACTAAACGGGTTGTGCCTGTCAACCCGAACACGACCTGTTTAATTAAATGTGTTTATGTCAACCCAAACACAACCTATTTAATAAGCGGTTTAGATATGGCAATCCAAATCTAACCGTTTCCGTTTCTTGTTTACGTTGTGTTTCGAGTCATGTTAGAAAATTGCCACCCCTACCCTTCTGGCCCAATGTCACACCACCCAATCACCCATTCTATCCATTGTGACCGATCGTTCGATCCCTTGTTAGTTCCTAGAGCCATCTAACCAGCACTATATTATTATATTAAAAGTAATCGCATGTGCTCAATTATAGAGTGACTAAGCACTAACATCTTTTTATGCATGACACCAATAAGAATAGTCTCAATCCCTAGGACATTTCATAATCAGTTCCAACAACTTCATAGAAACATCATAATGAAGTCATTGCTATAGCTTCTAAAGAAGTCGTTGATTAGAGATAAAGATCATGTTAATGAAAAAAATTGTGAATTTTTATGTGAATATTTGTTTGGCACTTTGGCAGTTGCCCATACTACGAATAAAGGTGTGTGTTGTCAGTTAATGTGTAAACCATATTAGTTGATGCAAAGAGCAGCTAAAGTTCATAGATTTATAAACACAAACTTACCTGAAATAGTTGCATCCATCCTTGTGTTCTAAAAGCTCCATAGATAGAGATCCGTCCCACCTAGGCCAATGGTCTGAAGGAGAAATAATAATCGTCTTTCTGTAGGAATGATTAACGCGTCTCCCTGGGCGACTCTGTCTAGAACTTCCTGCTTGATTACTTCTTTCAAATGCACTAACTACTTTTGAACCAAATATTCTCCTCAACTCATTATCTGCACTAAGAAATCTTGGATCCACTTTCAACACGTGTGTTTGGGATCCTTTCCCTGCGCCATTCACATTTTCCGGTTTCGTTTTTGAAGACTCGCGTTGACCACTGGATAAGTCAACTCCAAAAGACAAATCTTCTAACACAGTGTCTAAGGAGTCCACATCGCTTGTTCGTGATGATAACTCCTTATTTTTCTTCTTCTTCTTTTTTTTAGATTTTTTATTTGATGCTGAAATATTGGTAGCAATGGTTTTATTAAAATTATCTTCTTTTTTCACTGTAGTTGACGCATCAACATCACTGGAGTCATTCTCCTGCATTTGACATTGATCATAGGATCATATAAACAGTAAAAGTTGGTTAGCAATCTTCAAGCTTGGATCGTTTCGAGCTCTGTTTCTAAAGCTCAAGCTTTCCTTGGGCACGGCCCGTTTATTATTTATTAATTAATTTATACACATTTATAATTACTTTCATATATTTTTTAATAATTGTAATATTTATTTAGAGTAGGGATCCTAAGAGAACCAACCCCAATTTGAGAACTGAGAGAACCATTCTGACCACACATTTCTACAAAGGCAAAAAAAAATTTTTTTTTTTGCTTAATCATCATCATCATACTCAGTTAATCCCACCTATAGCAAACCTAAGGTAGGGTCTGAGGAGGGTAAGATGTAGACAGCCTTACCTCTACCCCTAAGAATAGAGAGGCTGCTTCCAGTGAGACCCCAGGCTCGATGTGGTTTGGTATCAAGCCTTGGACATAAGGCACGAAACACTTAGCAATCGGGACAAACCCAATCGGTGCATGTACCCCTTTGTCTTTTTAATATCCACGCCACCACATGATGCATGATTAACCGTCCGTCGTTTTTAACGTTATTTTCACGAAATTAGTTAACTAACGTTAAAACTAGTGCAACTTTACTTTTGCCCCCCAAGGGCCACACATATATACATTATATGCGCACACCGTAAGTGGGGCGTATATAAGAAAAAAAATATATTTTATTTTTCATTTATACATGTGTATATTACATTTTCAGTTATACATATGTGTATATTTCAGTTATACATCTATCTATATATATAAAAGAAAACGTATATGCTGACGTGGCGTGCAATGGAGGCCTCAACCTCCCCTTAAGAGTGTCACGTGGCATCATAATTGAAAGATTTTAGTGTTTTTAAACTATTTCTTTTTTTAATTAAAAAAAAAAAAGAAAAGATAAACATAAAACCCTAAATTAAATTGAGTTATTTTAGGAAAAAAAGAATTTAAAAATAAATTTAAAATTTTCTCTCTCATGTTTCCTCCCATAATTTTTAAACGTTTATATCTTTTATATACGGGATTTTTTAAAGAAAAAAATCACACCAAATTAACGAGCGTTTTATTATCTTTCCAACGAGTACCATAGTCCTATATAAAAAACGGAGAAAAATCGACTATTTTTTGTGGGGTTTCGTTCATACAGGAAAAAAACAAACAAAGTGTTCATGTTATTCATTAATCATGTTTTTTCTTGTAAACCAGGTTCTTATCTACGATGTTGAAAATCAGCCCAATCGCCATGTTATCATTGGAATTTTAGTAGGTATACTTCATCAAGAGAAGTTAGGAGAAAGAATCGCGCAACACTGCAACACATGGTGTCACCTTATAGCAAGGTTATTTTTTTATTTATTTAATTACAAGAGTAATAATTATTACTATTAGTATTAGTATTATTAGAATGATTATATTTTTCAACCCCGGGACGCTCCCAGAAAGGATTGATAGTTGCTGACGTGGCGTTCAAAGGTGGCCTCAACCATCTCTTGATTATGCCACGTGGCATAATGAGATGCGATGATTACAACTTCCAACTTAAGTGTTTGTTTAGTTGATTAGGTTAGGAATTATAAGAGCCATTAGAATGTGAGAAATTAGAGAGATGTGATGAGTTTTTTAATAGTTGCAGCTTACATAAGTAATTCTTTAGATGATTACTGATTAGGTTTAGATTAGGGAATATGAGTTATTACTGATTAGAATACTATGAACATGCAATGATTGAGAGATTTTGTGATTAGTTAACTTGAGCCATTTGCAATAAGTTATCACGTAAAATTGGATTTTTCAACCCCGGGACCTTCCCGGGGTAATCAGCTAGTATGTGTATATTGCATTATACATATGTGTGTATTGAGAGCCAGTTTCACCTTGACAAAACAAATGAAGTAAAGAATCCTGTTGACTTATTGCATTATACATATATGTGTATTGAAATTATACACATGTATATTGAAAAAAATAAAAAACAAAAAAAAAATTATTTCTGTATAAAAAGCAGCGATTAAGCAAAAAAATGGCCTTAGAGAAATGTGTAATGTGTGCTCAAGAATGGTTCTCTCAGTTCTTAATTTGGCCAAAGGTTCTCATTTGAACCAATTCCTATTTATACATAACATAATATATATTATTTAGTTATTACTTTTATTTTATCATAACAATATATATACAATAATAAGTATTATATAGATTTAGCATATTAAATAAAAAAAACATAAATAATATCCCATTCTGGCTCGCAAGCCCCTCGAGGAGCTCGATAAGTAAAGCTGGGGCTAAGGCTTGTTTATTAAACAAGATTATTATTAGACTAAGTTCAGCTTGATTAGAGCTTGTATCGAGCCAATATCGATCCAAAATCAGATTGTAGCACTTTATCTGGTAATAATGTACTGATTGATTGATCATCCTGAGAATGAAAAACCTAAATCAAAATTTAGTTCAAAATAATCATGAATAACATCAACTAACGAACCCTAATTCTAATTCCTATCCATCCTAAAATTAATTAAAGAGCAAAATTATAATTGACTAGTCAATCAGCAATCAGACATCACTAAATGAAGACAAAAACAATCGGTGATGATTTAAAGACGCACCTGATGTTGCTCATTGTTGAGGAGATCGAAAGGATTAATAAAGGGGCGGGAATCCGAATCCGAATCCGAGTCATGATCGGTGGTGTGATTGTTTGCCGATTCTTGTTGTTGTTGTTGTTGGAGCACTTTCCTCAACGCTCTAGCGGACATCGTTTTTTTGGTTGGGTCTGCTACCAACCTGATTCACGACTTTTAAAGCTTGTAATATTTTATTACCAGTGTTAATA
The DNA here is from genome assembly GCA_028751855.1 of Ambrosia trifida. Classification (NCBI taxonomy): domain Eukaryota; kingdom Viridiplantae; phylum Streptophyta; class Magnoliopsida; order Asterales; family Asteraceae; genus Ambrosia; species Ambrosia trifida. The sequence goes on along the minus strand of CM054129.1, from coordinate 120,823,908 downwards.
TCCGCATGTCGTAGCGGGTGTCCTAACTGATATAAATTGATATAAAGTTTAGTTTTGATACCTATTTCGAACCACAACTCATTCCAGGTTTCTAACGTTTTATTCTTTTTGTCGAAAAATAGTCGTAAAGCCTATAAGGTCACAAAAACATGCAAAGAAAGGTGACACATTTTCATATGTTGAGCCATGTTCATTAAACCATGAGAATTTTTAATCAAAAGTAGGTTTATCTACAACTCTTGACTACTCAGCACAACTGGTTGATGGACATCGCAATGAAGAGTTTGAACGGATTTCACCCGGGTTCGACTCCAAGCGAGGGCAAAGGTTTTCCCATTCCAAGGGTTTACTGCGTATCTGGGGCAGTCCGGCAAATGGGTTCGGGTCAAGGGGAATTGGCCTAAGTACCCAGGGGCTCGGAGATCGTTTCGTTGGCCGTTCAAAAAAAAAAAGGTTTATCTACAACCTTATTAACAATAATAATATCAAATGTTAAATATATCTAACACCCTAAATCTAGGTAAAAGTGACATGCTCTCTTCAGCATTATTGTTTTAGACAATTGCCTAGAATTAAAATAACTGATTGTGAAATAATAAAACACACATTCAAAATTCGTTATATCATCCTTTCAAGTTTTTTTTTGCAGTTTTCAACAGGAGATTCAAACAAAACTTAATAAGGTATGTTATTGGAACCATCATATAATTCAAATGACATAGTTTTTTTTCTTTGAAATCTACATAAAAGCCAACATCAACTTTAGTTGTTATAATCATCTATTATGATTTATTATGTTTTAATGATAAAAAAGACCCATATAGTTTAGGTTGCACAATAAGGCCAAACCTTGAACTTTTGTCAATTGCAACATCATAACTATTTTTTCAATGCAAAAAGAAATGAAAAAAAAAAACTCCAACAGACAATACACTCATTCAACTCTAAAATTTTCTAAAGATATTTACTCCCTTTAATATATGGTAACCGCATTTACTAAATTAATAAGATGTCACCTTCACTAAACGAACATCATGGGTTGTAGGAGACACCCACCTATTGTGTTATGCGCCTTTTCACAATCCGAACACCCAAACATAACATAGGTGAATCACATGTCTTTTAAAGTAATTTTATTGATTCCATCTTAAGGCATGATTCGATCTGGAAAAAAAACCAATCAATTGGATAAGTTCAAAATATCATTGAGATAGCATGGATTGCAATTAACTATTAATTATAGAGGCATAACTTTACAATAGGACCAATATCACTCTTAGCAACTAAAAACTAAATCTATTTATTGCACCCATAGGAACATCTATTTGTTAATAAACAAAGCGAACGAAAGAAGATAAAATATACCGTCGATTTGTTTCTTTGCAAATTGTGGCCAATGTCATTCAAATCAGAAGCTACATGTATAATAAACCACATTTTGTAAGCACAACAATAAAGCTCACCTATACTTTAATTTACATAAATTAAAAGAAAAAATGAACATGACTAACGTGCACAACATACACTTGTTTCACCAACAAAATCTTGGTTGCTCTTGTAAATTGGAAACTTTTTTCAAAACTTTGCATTGGGTGTGTTTGACCTATTCAATCTGTTTGATTCATACGAATTTTATCTATTCCTTTTTGTTTTACCCATTTGACACTTCAAAAATAATAAACCGAGTAATTCATTAATTTAAACCATTTTCAAATTACAATACATTCGTGGATGGAAAAAAAGGCTAATTGCGCATAAATCAACAATTAATGTATATGTATTTCTTGATATTGCAACATCTAAATGTATTGTTTTTCATAGACAATAGTCAAAAAAGAAATATAGTATGATCACATAAAATAAACAAAAAAAAAAAGAATAAAAACCTGAGCAGATGAACCATAAAGTCCAGTTATCTTTGTTTCATTGATAATCACCTCAAAGAGTTCCAAGAGCATAATTAGCCCAAGTTAGGCATATAATCCCACATCTTATAAAATACAAATGCCTCTTTATATAGACCCTTGCATAAATATAAGAATAATAAAAATATAAGAGTTAAATTAAACATATAGAGAGTGACATGCCCTTACATAAATACATTAGTAATAATAATATAGGAGTTAAACATAAAGAGAGTTATTATATGAATGCATGTATGTGGAAAGTCATTAATTGATATACTCATAACATGGTACAAGTGGGTAATGTAATAATAGGGGTACTATGGAAAAGTTTTACATGACATCTAGGGTTTAAAGCATGAGACATTTGGTCTCTCATCGTAGAAAAATGATAAAATTAACATGTTACCCACCTTTGGTCTTTAATAAAGTAATAGAGATTTAAAAAAGTGTGTATACTCCAAAAACTGCAACTCAAAACATAACACATAATTTGGGTATACAAAAGTGTTTATACGGGTAAAAAAAAGGGGCCAATGCGTAAAAATGGTCAATTTATCCTACACACCAACATAACAAAAATAAGGGCGAGAAAGATACAAAAAACACAATAGATAACAAAATATGACACAATGAGTCACACAATATAACACAATGCTCAAGAAAAAAAAACACAATAATGAAAAAAAAAAAAGACACAATACTACATAAAAGACACAATGATATACTATAAGTTATAAAAAACTACAAGCTAAAAATCCAAAACAACAAAAACCTAAAAACTAAGATCATAGGGTTCGATAAGATGACTCCAAGAATGAGTTCAATCATAGTTCGTTTGATACCCTTTTTACGACTTCCTATTTTTCTTTCACTATGCATTTGATTCTAACCCAATACCTAAAATCTTATTTTCACATCCCAAATACCGAACGCATACTAGTAAGAGAATGTGAGAATGTGTTTGGTTGCATAAGTGTACATACACATTGGTCATGAAGAAACGCAAGTCCAAACCAGTTAGTGTACAAACTAGATGGTTCCACAGGTGTCCTTAGCTAAAACTCATTAATAGGAAGTGTTAACCTGCAAATCAGAAACACCGTGAGCTCGTCGGAATTTATTAGCTCAAGCCAAGTGTGTCTTGTCGCTGATATCACATGAGTTTAACCTTTTGGCCAAAGGGCCTACTTTATAGTTGAGAGTGGTGAGAAGGTTATAATGAGTTGTCAACACATGGAGGAATCCGATTGGTTCCCCCTACCCTCGACACGTGTCGTCTGCAGAGGTGGAGATCTGACCGCGGGCCAATGATTGGCCAAACACCGTTTTCAGGATGTACTATTGTCTCCTCTGTTGGCAATCGTTTGTGGAATTTAAGGATGACGTGAATCTGGGACGTCTGATTGGCCGAGCTACTCTGTCACTATACTTTTTATTTCCCCTGCCCGGTGCGCGATCGTGGGGTGACGTCTAGTACAAGCGTTTATAGGCCTTGATTGGCCAGATATCGTTGTTTGTGCCTCCTGTCGGCTCCAGCCCGCGTCTTTAGTACAGGGATTGACACCTGGCACTCCTATTGGCGGATGCTTATTGACACCAAACACTCCAGTACAGGCGTTGCCAGACCTTGGAAAGACACCTAGTCGTATGTCCCGTGACTGTGATTGGACCATCAGAGGTCGTCCTTTGTATTGTTTGTCCCCTGTAAGTTTAATAATTAACACACGAGAGAAAAAAAAAACAACATTAAACAACGTTAAGTTTTTTTTTGGAACGGTCGACGGTACATACCCATAACAAAGCCCCGCAACATTCAAGTTCGGTCCCTGGGCCCCCCTAAGGTCCAGCCCCTCATTTCAGAATAACCACCCTACTCTAAGTGGGATTCGAACCTGTGAGTCACAGGGCAGGAACCCCACAAAGTGGGTAAACCTTCTCACCTTCATTGTAACCACTAGGATACAACATCATTGGCATTAAACAACGTTAAGGGGTTGTTTGGTTGATTAAGTACTGAATGGTTTGAATGGTTAAGAGCTGAATCATTCAGCATCCCTTATTAGCTTAATGGTTCAGCACTTAATCATTTCATTCAGATTGTGAAACAAACAGTATGAATGCTAAATGATTCAGACCTGAATGATTAAAAGGCTGATTAAGAGGCTAATTAAGAGGCTACCAAACAGTCCATTAAGTGTGGCATAGAACTACAGGGCGTGCAGTTTAGAAAAAATAATAAGCAAATATTTATTTTTTTATGTATATGATAATGATGTATTCTCCAAAAATAACTCAAAGGTGGCAATTTTCATTTCCATAACACCATCATTGTGTATTTTTCAATTTTGAGGGATGAAAAAATCTTGATACATTCCCCAATTTCACAAAATCCAGTGGCTAAGTCAAGCAATTGACGAGGATATATTAATCCATTTCTGCATGCATGCATCCATCACTCAATCTTTTAATTTCTTCTCATGTTGTATTCCGGTATTACTCGTGTTTTTTGGATCGAAATTCTTGAATTAATCTTTGAATCAATAATCATTGAGATCACAATTACCGACACTAATTAATGAAGAAGATACTCGGAGAAATTATAGCGTTGGTTGTTAATAATAATAATAATAATATTGTGATGGGTATCCTTAAATACTCACCACCATTTTCATGGACTACCTTACTTGCTGCTCTCTTTGTTTTTATCAGTCTCACCTTATCTATCTTCCTCTTGTTCCAGCACCTTTCTGCTTACAACAACCCTGAGGTACTCTCTCTCTCTCTCTCTCTCTCTCTCTCTCTCTCTCTCTCTCTCTCTCTCTCTCTCTCTCTCACACATATCATGAGGCTGTAATGTGCTATAGGATCAAATGTATTAGCCTAAGCTTTGTCTTAGTGTTTGTTTTAGGTGTATAACTCTTTTTAGGGGAGTGTATAGTGCTAAATTTATTTTCATGTCTATTTATTGTTAGCAATGTTGCAAAACAAGGCCGAGTTGACTGATTACTCCCCGAGTACTCACTCCAGGGTAGGTCGCCAAGTATAACCGAGTTGGCCGTGTACTCCGAGTACTCCCCATCTAGGCCGATTTGACCCCTGATTAGGCTGAATACTCGCTCCAGGTAGGTCGCCGAGTACAAGCCCAAACCGAGTTTTGCAACACTGATTGTTAGTATAGATTGTATAGTTTACTCATAGTTTATGCTAGCGGTAGTTTACTACTATCACTATAAATACTTTTGTATGGTTGCTGCTTTATATGATTAGCCACACTTTATGCTATATGGAATGATTACTATATTATATACTTTACACATAAAAAAAGATGGTTTTTGAAGTCGGGGTCTCAGTTGGAGGAGCAGTCTCTCTATCCATTGGGTTAGAGGAAAGGTTTGCACTCTTCCCACCCTCTCCAGATTCTACTAATAGCTCTGTTATGAGTCGGATTTTGGTCGGATTTCGAGTTTTATGGAAGTCGTATAGATGGCATTATAAGCATTCTTGAGCAGTCAAATCTTACAAAGTTTATTGCTTTTTGATTGACAGGAACAGAAGTTTTTATTTGGTATTGTACTCATGGTGCCGAGTTATGCTGTCGAATCTGTAAGTTGTTATAACTGACTGACTTGTCGTTACACTAGAAACAAATGGCATTTAAGAACTAAGAAACCTGTGTTTCATTTGTGTATTGTTGATCCATACGTCGTGTGTGCTGTAACTAATGATAGATATAGATGTTAAAGGTCTATAATGCTTAGCAGTAAACAGACAGGAAGATTTGAGGTAAGCAACATAGGAGTAGAGTTTGCGTATTTGACAGGCAAATCACATAGAGAAAGTTAGGATGTCGAATGGGGTCATGGAACCTGCTAACATGGTTTGGCTGAGTATTGGTCGGTCCCATGAGTTTTCTCTAACGGGTTTTCATGCGTACCACAAACGAACCACGAATGCATATTATAGCTATAACTTATGTGTGCAGTTTGTGTCGCTGTTGAATCCATCGATTAGCCTTGAAATCGAGATACTAAGAGATTGCTATGAAGCTTTTGCAATGTATTGCTTTGGGAGATATCTTATTGCATGCTTGGGTATGTGGCTTCTAATACATGAATGCCTTTCCTTAACTTGTACATATTATCATAGTACATGAATAATTTTCCTTTCTTTCTCGTCAGGCGGTGAGAAGCGGGCGATTAATTTCATGGAGAGGGAAGGACGTGCGGGTCAGAGAAGCCCGTTGCTAGATCAAACTTCTGAAAAGGGAATCATCAAACATATTTTTCCAATGAATTTGTTTTTAGAACCATGGAAACTTGGTCAGCGAGTTTACCAAATCATGAAAGCTGGAATTGTTCAATATGTAAGTTTTCTCATTAAGAAAACAGTTATATTTTAGTACAGTTTTGATTCATTTATTCATTTGGAAGCTTATGATATTTCTAACAGATGATCATAAAGGCTGTTACATCTGTTTTGGCTGTGTTTCTTGAAGCCTTTGATTTATATTGTGAAGGAGATTTCAAGTGGGGATGTGGGTAAGATAACTGTTTTAAGGGAAAATCACATGAATGGCCATGTGACCAATCAACATACGCCACGTGTAATTGAAAGATGGGTTGATAATGGATAAAAAATCATCAATGGCTGATTTATGCTAATTAAGCGCCATTGATGATGCCACGCGTCATCTTGTTATTGGTCGTCCCATCCAATGGCGTCAAGTTGCATAGTTCTGCACTAGTGACAAAGTTTTAGCATGTTCTTTGCCATTGGCGATAGTGGCGGATCTTGAACTTTTAAATAAATGTGTGTGTGTGTGTGTGGGGGGGGGGGGGGGGAGAAAAAACAGGGAGGGTCAAACTCAATACATTAAAGTTTCGGTAAAATTTACACTACGAAGCGAAAAAACTGGGGGGACGGGCGATTAGGGTACAATTGCGGTCCTAGTGGCGATTGTTTATTGTTTGAATGGCTGCATAGGTATATGGATATTTTCAAAGAGCTTAATCAAATGGCTATTCAAGTAAACTAGTTTGGTCAAATGGTCATTCTCGTGATTTTCCCATTGTTAACGGTCCTTTTTCTCGTTTTGGGTCAACCTTGAGCATAGACTAATGTCAAGTTTATCAAACTTGTTAAATTATTATGCAGGTACCCTTACATGGCTGTTGTTATAAACTTCAGTCAAACATGGGCTTTATATTGCTTAGTTCAGTTTTATGAAATCACAAAGCATGAACTGTCACATATCAATCCCTTGTCCAAGTTTCTAACGTTTAAATCAATTGTATTCCTGACATGGTGGCAAGGCGTCGCTATTGCCCTTCTTTTTTCTTTCGGGTTAGTCAGAAGTCCAATTGCTCAAGAGTTGCAATATAAATCAAGTATACAGAATTTCTTCATTTGTATTGAGGTAATTTTCTTCACTTATATGTACTTTCAGTTAGAGATGCTCATGGTTCAGTTTGAAACCTTGAAAGTTCAAACTGCCCAAAACGGCAATCAGTTTGGTTTCGCGGTGGGTTTTTTTTTTTTTTTTTTTTTTTTTTTTTTTTTTTTTTAACTTTTTCCGGTCACCAGTCCGTAGGATTTTGAGCCATGTAGCTTTTTATATTTACTTGGGTCTTTAATTATTTTAAGCCAAACTATTATTAACGGTTTGGTTTGGTCTGGTCTAATTTTCAACAGTTTGGTTTGGTTTACAATGGTAAATGCCTGGTTTGGCTCACGCCTCATGAGTTGACGTAAAAACCATCAAAATCGGACCGACACACTACTTTGGATTCACATGTTTTGAATGTTTTCTTATGTTAATGTTTTGAAGTTTGACTGGTGTTTGTATGAATCAAGAACAGATGGGGATTGCTTCTATGGTTCACTTATATGTGTTCCCATCCGAACCGTACAAACTAATGGGAGATCTTTATATGGGCGATTTTTCTGTTCTTGGAGATTACGCGTCTAGTGACTGTCCTTTAGACCCTGACGAAGTTAGGGACAGTGAACGTCCCACAAAACTACGGCTCCCGCGACCTGCTGATGATGTCATGAACAAAACCGCCATTCGAGAAAGCGTTCGTGATGTTTTCGTCGGTGGCAGTGGATATGTAAGTTTTCTTCTGTTTTGTTTTTAACTAATTCACATTTTTCATCCATATGGTGTTTCAAAGGTTGTAGATGATGAGCATGTTTGATCAGCCCTTTAATTCTCAGTTTGTTTTGTTATCGAAATGGAAAAGACTTATGCTGACCCGATTAAACCCATTCCACCAACCCATTTGGGTCGTTTAGATAAGTGGGTTAAATGGGTCGTGTTCAAGTTACACAAATTTAAGTGTGTCACGGGTTAGGGTTGATGTTTTGATACGAATAAATCTATGGGTCATGTTTTGATACGAATAAATCTATGGGTCATGTTTGGGTTCAGCGTTTTAACTTTTAACCCACCAACCCAGTACCTAACAACCCGACACAGTTGACACCCTTGATTTTCACTTTCTTCGTTATATTTCAATCATTGCTTAATTGGTAACCTGACAATATCGTTTACCGACTTTTAAATACAGATTGTTAATGATCTGAGGTTTACGGTGAACCAAGCAGTGGTACCTGTAGAGAAAGGGATCACAAAGTTTAATGAAAGGCTGCATAAAATATCTGAAAACATAAAGAAGACAGATAAGGATCATGGAACAAGAGATGACAGTTGCATTACTAAACCAAGAGTAATACGCGGAATCGATGATCCTCTTCTATACGGGAGTTTTAGCGACAGTGGTGACGCTATGAAGAAAAGGCATCGCAGGAGCTATACGAGTGGTGGTGAGAGTATTACTGACCAAAGCTTGAAGTTTGGTCGGTATGAGGTTCGCGGAAGTAGGTGGGTTACGAAGGATTAGTAGCGTTGGTCAACTTGAAAACGACTCGTTTCACATGTGAAATGATGTTTTGAAAAGGTTGTAACATGAATGTAGCAGCCATTTTGTTTTCATGTAATCAAAGCGTTTTTTTTTTCTGGCTTTACTCTTTAGCAGTATGAAGTTCATGTTGGTACATTCTGTCACTAGTGCCTAAGCGGTTATTTGGTCGCTAAGAAGCATCCAAATGTCGTGCTCCTTCCGCAAATGTGTGCATATGATGATAACGATGACAACGATGATGATGATGATGGTTTATGTTAAGAATAATAATCTGAAGTAATGTATATGATAGGTTTCTTTAGCCTTAAAAACTCAACTTACCTACTCTTAAATATCATAACTTACACCAATAATTGCTAAAACTTTAAATGAATTTGAGCATTTAACTTTTGACCCAGGATAGTGAATTCGGATCATAAATCCAACAACACTGAAACAAGTTAGATGTGCATTGGTTCGGTCCATGTGGTTCGTTTTGGAACGAGGTATAACTGAAACTGAACCGTCAGTTATTAGTTTGAGTCATTATTTCAATCCGATTTTATCGATTAATCGAGTCTCGATTCATGTTTTCTCTCTTCTAAATCAATATATTGTCATTCAAACCCTGATTTCAACTTCTTATTCCCAAATAGATAAAAAAAAAAAAAAAAAAAAAAAAAAAAACAAATAGAATGAATTAAGCACTTTAGTTGGGGCACAAGTCCCATGCACCTACCTACTCACCCCACACCCCTTGCAACTTTTTAACCTTGTGGAATGTTGGCCCCCTACCACTCTATCAACAAACCACACATCCATACATACACACAAACAATGGGAATGAAGGGGCACCCAGAGAACAACAGCAGTGCAGTAGGTGGTGGTGGTGGTGGGTGGATGAAGAAGAAAACGACGATGGTGACAGTGGTGGTTTTGGTGGCGTTAATGGGAGTGATGGTTGTTCAAAAGGTAAAAGACAGACGGTTGTTTAACCTTGTCATCAAAGACAAAGATCGCCAAATTATATCCCTTCACCTCCTCTTGCAGGTAGTTAGTTTCATAATCTCTTTGCATACCATTCAAATAATTCGGTTTTGATGGTTTGTGAGTCTATAGGTTCGGTCTGGTTTGAAACGTGGAACCAACCATTTACCTTTTTATTATTTAACTAGGATTTAGATCCCCACGTTGCGACAGGAATGTAAAACCTTGATAAAAAGTGAGCGTTAAAATGGCATCACCCTGCGCGTCGCTGCAATGGGAAAATATTTTAAAGGTGTAAAAGGATTAAAAAGCCGTTAAAGCAACCTTAACACCTTGTATGTTTGTGATTCGATATCATGTATATTATTATGCACATCTCGGAACGAAATCTACACCTAAATGTAGAGGAAAATGAGCAAGTTAACATATTTTAGAAGTTGTAAGTGAACATAAAAATTATGAGTGACAGAGTGAACCATGTGTCAAGAGGTGGTTGTAAATAAAAAAAATGTTAAGTACAGGTATAATGAGTACAGTCACTGAAAAACAACCATACAGTAAACAAACCCTGCATCACTTCCTTGCAACTTCATAGCTTGTAATAAAAGTTGCAGTGAAATTCCTCACAATATTTGCATACACAAACTCTCATAAATGTTTTATATACAATTTCATTTTTTTTTTTTTTTGGTTAATTTTTTAAATACGTAGATATGTTATGTGTATTATAATCATGAACATTTTTCTATACAAATTAATGTTATGAAAATAAAAAGATCAACTCAAACCGCCAAAGCAAAACCTAACCATTAATCCGCCAAACCGATACCGATTTGGCAAACTAGCCAATTAGCAGTTCGGCCTGATTTTTTTATCAAAACCGACTGAAACGGACAATGAACACCTTATCGTCTCAAGTTTAATATTTGTATACGTTGATGGCAGAAGGAAAAGCAATATGCTAAAGAAAACAAGAGGAAGAATCAAGATTTGAGTGCAAAACTAAACTCCCTTAAAACACAAAAGATTGAGCTCAGTAACAAGATCATGGAGATGCGATCCACCATTGTTTCCATGAGAGACGAACAACGTGTTCTGGAGTTGGCAATTGATGAAAAACAGAACCAGATCAAACACAAAGAATCTGAAATCAAAGATTCAAAAAGCAGCCTGCAAACCCCACCTAAAATCTGGTCTGTTAGTTTGGACGACCCATCAAATCAAGAGGTTAACTTGACCAATAAGGGCAATGTCATGAACCCAGATGCTGCAGGTTCAATGGACCATAAAGATGATTCAAAGACTGAAGCGCACAATACCACTGATGGTCAAAGTGGAAAAAGTCAACTGAAAGCACAACCTGATGTGGGCCCAACCAAAGTTCATCATGAGGCTAATAAGACTAGAAGTGAAGCTGATAGGATTGATGAAGATAAAGCAGAGACCGAGACACAGACAGAAGCGGATTTAGATTCTTCTAAAGATGCCACAAAAGCGGCAGATCAAGATTACAAGGAAGAAACAGAAGAGTGATGAAGATATCATCATATCTTTAGTTGATGTATTGATTAGAAGCAACGACTAAATTGCGCTTTTATGTTTTCTTATTCTGATGAATATTAGTTAAGAGTGTTAGACCCTGCTCAATTTTAACTATTAAACTATTCGGATTGACTGAATTCAAATTCTTGAGCATAAGTAGAACACATACTGAAAACTGAAACATAGTTGTTATTTAAATACGCGAATGGCAAAATGTGCGCATAGCATCTTGAAAATGTGTAAAAAACTTGAGGAACCCGGAACCAAACCAAAGCTGAATTCCAGAAAATCTTACATTGACACACAGAATTTATTAGCAAAAAGGCTTCTGGAGCAAACTTCAACCTCTTAGTTCGCTGCTTCCACCAATTTCTGCAATACAAACACGAACAAGAGTCAAATTTTGTTCGATTTTCTAAAACATTTCCACATTTCAGTATAACGTCAACTTTTCAGTAATTAGAGTTGTGGGCACAATAGGCTATTAGAAAAGAGCTCAGAGTAGTTTTTTTTTTTAAACGGTTAACTCACACACCCTCTAAACCTACAGCAATGTCAACAAAAAAGGGTTAGGTTAAGCAAAAAAAAAAAAAAAAAAAAAACTAATGTATTCAAGAAACTGGAATATACCTCATCTTTCTTGCCTCCTGAAAAAGCTTTGTATCCACCAAAGATAACCAATCCCCAACCAGTTAAAGAGATGATGACAAACTGCAAAGAGATAAGTTCAAATAATCAGTTAATGACCAGTCATGTTTAGTAAGATCTAACTGTTCCACAAGAACATATAGAAAATGAAAAAAAAATAATAATAAATGAATAATTGGGAAGTATAGATCCAAATAAATACCAATCAAGGTTTAAAAGCACGGAAACGAGCCTCGAGGCGTTTTCTGTTAGCCTCACGAGGCATAAGCCTCGAGGTGGACCAAGTCGTAAGCCTCTAGACATTACTGATATATATCTCATAAAAATCACAATTTAATATAAAACAAACATCGAGAATATTATAAAACCTAATTTAGTAATAAAACAAACATCATAAAATAGTTCATGAGACACCAAGAATCTTTATCAGCTGATTGTTTTATATGGATTCTGAAAATAACACATATCAATTTCATATTTCAACCTCATTATTCATTATGCAATGTTTTCTTTCCAAACGGATGGGAATGATGAAAGTAGCCTTTTTCTGAGTAACCATTTTCACTAGCGTATCAGACACATTCCCATCATTAACGACTTAAACTAATGGGATACCTGACACCATACCGCGTACGGTCTCTATATTTATTGTCACTCACCTACGCTAATGAAAAATTTAGACCTTAGGCGAAAAATACCATATGTTATTTTAGGTGACCGTGGGAAGAGGGCCAGCCACACATGCATCAAAACTATCAAACAAAAACACACCGTACCCAAGTGAATGAAGCAATATGGCGTAGTACGAGTGAGTGTGGTCACTCTATAACTTATGTCAGTGATAGTGAGAGGGGACACCTCACATGGCGTGCCATTCGCTACCGCATGGTCTAAGAGTATACACATGACTAAAGATTCACACATCTCATCGATATAGCCGTAAACAGACTTATATGTGTATAACACATTAATCACAGAGGTCTAACCCTAACCCTGTCCCTAGCAGAAAAGAAACAATAATACAATGCACATATCAGCCCAATAAAGACCCAAATTCATAATATTTCACCAAATTAACTAATATTTCAAAACCCTAACACAAGAAAATAATATCCAAATAAAAAAAATGAAACATAAATAAGAGACTGACATGCTCTTCCTTCCACTTAGACGGACTCATCGGATCCTTCCAGAAGTCAACTTTAGCAGGTCCGTGATGATCTACAAACAAACACACACAATCAGGTGATATATATATATATATATGATTGACTGATAGAAATGTATTTTGTGAGTGTGTGTGACGTAATGTTACCGGCGGCTCCAGAGAGACCACGGCGCTGGATAAAGGAAGCGGCTTGAGCCGATCTAGGAGCCGAGAGACGGAGAAGAGTTGCGGCTTGACGAGCCGCCAAAGTTGACGCCATTTTTTAAGCTCTGAATGAATTGTTCGTCCGATCGATGGGTCTGTGTGCAGGATTTTAGGGTTTGAATGTAGAGAAGATGTTGATTACGGTTTGATGGTAACGGCGTCGTTTGTTTTTTTTTTATTTTTTTATATCATAAATTGCAAATCTCGTCCTTTGCTTTTTACTTGGTTTGTTTATAAGGCCTTAAACAATCAGGTTAAGTAAAAAAGGAACCTTGTTAAAGTAGTGTCGATTTCATTTGTGTGTGTTATGGAACTAGTTCGTTTCTTTATGCAAGGGGGGATGAGGCATAACCAGAAATGTTTTCAGGTATCCTACTATCAGCACGGTAACATCGCTGCTGGTGGTGCTTGTAATGGATTCGTGGAGGGTTTTCGTGAGATTTTTAACGGATGGGTTCACTAAGTTTGTCTCTGCTTCTTTTGTCTTTTTCTCTATTTTATTTCCTGTTGAGTTCTGCCTCCAAAAAACTATTTCAGTGAATTGATGTGGCAATGCATGATTGGTATAAATCAGTGAAGTTGAAAAAAAAAAACAAGTGGAGCGTCCCCCCCCCCCCAAAAAGATCGGGGTTTTTTTGTATAATTTGGTTATATCGATTAGTTTGGTTTCAGTTTGGTTACTCGGTTTTATGGTAACCCCTGGTTCTAATACGAATTCTCAAGTTGAACAACCGTGGACCAATTTCGCGGAAAATTTGTATCAATCTTGTTGGCACTTGAATAATAACTTGCAATGCATGTCTTATTGGTGGTTGGTTTTGAAGAAGTCTTTGGATAGTGAATACTAGGGATGAGCTCGGAACGGTATTGGTACCAACCGATACCGATCCCGAAAAATCTCAAAACCTAATACCGATACCGAAAACATACGGTACGATATCGGTACAGTACCGGTATGGTATCGGTATTTTACCTTAAAATATCGATACCATACCGATCCCGTACCGATACCGAAAACCTCTAAATGTGGGTACTGATACCGATACCGAACACCCTCAGTTCGGTACGGGATCGGTACGGTATCAGTTTGGGATCGGTATCGGTTCGTATTCGGGGCTATATGCTCATCCCTAGTGAATACAAGAACTAAACATCTTTGTAACCATTAACCATGATATATGTTTTGGTCATAGTTAAAAGAAAAATACAAAAATCACATGTCAAATAGGAACTAAGTGATAGATAATATAACAATAATACATCTTAAAATCCATATGATGCAAAAATATGTGGAGAAAGATAGTTTAAATCATTAACACACAAGTTCGGTAACTTTACGCTGTGTTCCCGAGTTTACTAAACGGGAGAAAAGAAAAGAAATGAAAGGAAAGTTGTGTTCCCGAGTTTCATTAAAGGAAGGAAAAGAAAGGAAAACAAAATATGTTGTGTTCCCGAGTTTCATTAAAGAAAGGAAATGGAAGGAAATGAAAAGAAAACTAGTTAAAATTTTTTAGTTTAGTTTTCCTTCTGATTTGGAAGGAAACGGAATGAAAGAACATTTATCCTTTCTTTTCCTTTCCCTTCCCTTCCTTCAATTCTTTTCCTTTCTTTTCCCTCTTTAAGTTAACTCGGGAACACAGCGTTAGGATCAAATGATTGACTTCAGTCAAACGAAATGTCATGGGTTGCATTGGAAATTTCAGAACCGTACAATCTATATTTTGGCCACACTTCTAGACTTCAGCAGAAATACAAGTACAAAATTGCATGAGATTATCAACAAGGAAAAAGAAACTAAATCTAGAAAAAATATCATTAGTCAAGCTTCTTAAAAGAAGCTTCAAATTAAATCAAAACTTAAAAATCTTATTAATGAAATCTGACTTTTCAATCAAAGTGGTTTAATAAATTTCTTTTTACATTCACTTTAACTATTTTATTGACGACAAATTGAGATGTTAAATTACTAAAATACAACATTAATCCCCCTATCAATAGAGATTTGAGAGTCCAAATGATCATGACTCTAGTTTTTGACCAAAATGATAGGTATCACAATAAAGCACATGACTAACATAATTGCAACAATAAGGATGACAATGACGGTGATGCAAGCACATTGTCTCCACATACTTCGCGACTTCTTGGCTTCTACTATTTGGTCAGTCTCAAGTCGAACAAAGGAACTTGCATGAGTGTAACACCCTAACCGATGGCGGAAACATCGAGGTGTCACGTAGTGACGATTGTTCAATAGCTTATGGACTAAAAGTGTAAATTTGAATACATCGATTAAATAGTTTATTACATTGAAATGAAATACAATGATACAATGATTCTAAAGCATCAAGTCTAACTAAAATACAATAAAGTCAAAGATTAATTATAAATCCAAAAGCTTAAAAGAAGCGTCTCAAAAATCAAAATAACCTAAAACATGTACGAAAATAGTATATGTCAATACAAAAATGTATTGGTAAGCATACCCTGTTTGAATACATATAGTAGAAAAAGAGTTTCGCAATTCACGTGTTATACTGTCTACAATTTAGTGTTCAAGCTATGTACAAATGCTACCCAAAATCAAACCTTTGGTTAATGAATCAAGAGTCACATATATATAGTATTCGCTCATAGTAGGCGATGAATAATCGTTCACACATAACAATAATTAAGTACTATTTATTGCTATGCTAGGCCGCCCAGAGGTTAATGATTAATGTCATAAGTACACACTATCAGTGAATCAACAAGTAAAACGCATACAAGAATTGCGATTGTGAATATATGATAAAACATGATTAAGTGAGTGAAGTAATAAGCGTACATGAGTCACCCCAAAAATGTAAAACATGAAAAAGGGGAAAGATATACTCACCGTTTGCGAAAGCGATCAAAATCCAACTTAAGCAGTCATGAGCTAAGTAATGGGAATTCCAAGGAATTCAACCTATAATGTAATAGAATACTAATAAGGAAAAAGTCTAAGAGTCTAAGGTAACTAGGGTCTAAGGCATTAGGGTTTGCTATGTCGATTTGGGGAATTAGAGTTTTTTTTATGATAAATCGAATTAATATAGAAGTTGTATATTCAAAAATAATATACCAAAGTTTGTAAAGGTGGTTTAGGTAACATAATTTTTACCAATTTAATATTTAGATAAAATATGTTTTTTTTTTGAATAATTAAGGCAAAATAATTTAGTTAATTACTTTAACTAATTACTGTAAATAATTACAATAATAAAAAAATATTTAAATAAATAATTATGAGTTACACAATGATCCACAAATGATAATAAATATTTTCAAACATAGGAACATTTATATTTTATAAGAAAAGTATTTAAAAATAGATATTAAATAGTATAAATAAATAAATGAATATTAATTATGTCTAATTAAACATAATTAAATCTAAAAATACAAGACATGATTCAAAAATGCTATTTTGATATAAAATAGATACTTTCTTATGTAAATTAATGAAAGTAATTTTCCCATAATTTTTATAAACTTATTTATATTTAAAACTGATTTAATGAGATTAAATCATGTTTAAATATTTAAAAATAGCAAAATTAATAAAAATGAATGTTTTCTAAACCAATAATTTTTATTTCAGTTCATGATGGTGAAAAATAATTTCCCAAAAAGTTTGAGATTAAAATCATTAAAAATGAATTTTTAATCAATTATTTATGATTAAAACAGTTTAATTCAAGAAAAATACAAAATTAAATTATTTTCCAGAAAATAAAAATGTAATAGTTTTCTTTAGGGTGTCAAGATGTTACACCTAAGTTTTCATAGTATTTGGATCAATAATGAATTTAATATGAATATTTCAAATTCTATGCATATATATATATATATATATTTAAAGAAAATAAGAAAAATTAAAATTAAAAAGGAATAGCCCAAAAAAAAAAACCTGCTGATTTGCATCCAAGGGGACTCGAACCCGAGTACCCTCTATGGAACAACACCATTCCAACCACTAGTCTAAGTACCAACTTGTTGATTTATTTGAAACAAAAAGGCTTTTCAATAATAATACCTACTCATCTTCTTCTTCCACAAATCCTATGAACCCTAACCCTAATCCCCAAAATCAATTACCCGATTTAGGCAAGATTTATCCCTGAATTGATAGGGCTTTTGTAAAGGATCATTCAAGGAACAAAATGGCACAAGAAAAATAAACTTACAATCAGAAACAAGATCGAAAAGGTGATGAACAGGTCTGAAACTTTGGACCGCATTTTGAGCAATCTGTTCACGTTTTTTGTTTCTTATTTTTGTGGGTTTGTGGTTCCTAATGATGCAGACAACGAATGACAAGCTCAATTTATATTGATACGAGTTGAAACGTGAACATTAATTAGCTTCCAAAAGTTCGACGGTTACACATTAATTCAGATGATTTAGACTCTAAAAAAAAACGTATGGCACAGCATAACGAACGAAAATGATTGATAATTGAAACCGAACAAGTTTGAAGGCCATTAATGGGATATTAAGGACCTGCCGGAACACATGGCCGCCGCCGGCAACCATTCGCCGGAAAAAGCGAGCTGCATCAGAGAGAAGGAGAGTTTGTTTGATTTAACTTTCACCAATTGACAACTTAGGTCCCTCAACTTTGACTAGGTTAGATATATTAGGTTTTTGTTAACTTTTTTTCTTATAAAAGGCTAACTAAGTTAACCTAACTTAACTTCAAAGCTTTAAACTTCATAAAGCATGGAATAATTTTATAAAATTCATTCCAAATATTGTTTCAAAATGCGCGTTTGATTAAAACTTATACCTGATCCGCAATAACTATAGGTGATAAATTTTTAATTCGCTCTAAATATTAAAATTAAAAACGACGCAACTTACAGGGACTGTAATGGAAGTATTTATAGGACTATTATTGTCAATTAGATGAAAGACGAGGGTGACGGATGTCACAGTGAGCCACATGACTTTCAACATGTCGTTGTCCGTGTGCCTGTACCAACATAACCATGCCGAAGAACATCCGGTATAGTTTAATAGCGTATCATCATCATCATCATCATACTCAGTTAATCCCACCAATAGCAAAAGCTAAGGTAGGGTCTGAGGAAGGAAAGATGTAGACAGTCTTACCTCTACCACGTGGGAACAGAGAGACTGCTTCCAGTGAGACCACCAGCTCAATAGTGATTTTGTATCAAGCCTTAGACAATAAGGCACATAACACTTAGCAATCAGACAAACCCGATTGGTGCATGTACCCCCCTTGTCTTTTGGCTATCAACGTTACCACCTGATGCATGATTAACATATATACATTATATGCGCACAGCCGTAAGCAGGGCCATAGTTTAATAGCATATATAGATATATATTTAGAATATTGTATAGCATTGATGATAATTATCTCTATCCTAAAATAGAGGAACCAATTGTAATTATAAATACCTTTGTAAATCAATAGAAGAGATCAAGGGTTTATCCTCTAATATGGTATCACGAGTCCAGGATACCTAACCCTAGAAAAATTTCCTGTCGTCACCTTTTCTTCATCTGGTCAATCTTTTCTGCATCGACATTATTCCCCTCCTGCAACATATTCTGTACCAATCCAAACCTCCTATTTTATTCCTATTCACCACATACTACTTCCAACAATGAATACGTCACCACCTACCACACCGTCAATCACCATAGACTCCAAAATTTACCCCGTCACAACTGTTTCAAACATTAAAAATTATGTACCCATTCTCCTGGGAATAGAATCATCCCAATACGCATCATGGGCGACCTTGTTCACAATTCATTGCAAGGCGTTCTTGGTGCACGATCACCTCTCCCCTCGACCCCAAGACACCACTGCCACATCTTCCTCTACTAAACAAGACGATTGGGATCGACTTGACGCCATTGTTGTACAGTGGCTTTATAGCACGATCTCAAACGATCTTCTTCACACCATAATTGACAAAACCGCCACCGCCTATGACGCCTGAAAAGCTATCGAATATCTATTTCAGGACAACCAGGCCGCACGTGCTATCCACCTTATGCACAAGTTTTCAAACACACGCCTTGACGAGTTCTCGAACGTGTCAGCGTACTGTTAGAAACTCAAAACAATCGCAGACCAACTGCCTAATGTGAAGGCACCCGTTGATGATGACTGGTTGGTGCTCTAGTTAATCGCCGGGTTAAATGAGCAATATGAAGGGATTGCAACTATCTTGACCAACATGAAGCCTTTACCATCCTTTTATGTAGCCCGATCCAAAATTATCCAGGTGGAAACACGCAAGGCCGAACAGGCGTTACAAGCATCAAAATCAGCTGCTGCGGGGTCTCTCGGCTAAACTAATCGGACCCCGTCTTCTTATTACACTTGATCTGACGACAGACAGCAGGGGCGCGACAACCGTGGGGCGGACCTGCCTCAGGAAGACGCGGCAGGGGGGTCGTTTTGGCTCCGGTCGTGGCAGGTATAACCCGCCTTACTATCCACCTTACTTTAACCCATGGTACCCTCCCTCTTACTGGATGCAGCCGAACTTGAACTGGCCCAACAACAACCCTTTGTCAGCCCAACAGCCAATGCATGGCCCAACCCCCCATGCCCTTACCCATCTACAAATCGTTCCCCCTCTACTGGACAGGCCTAACACACCGGCCTGTTAGGCCCACGACCCCAACACAATAATTATGATGCGTACAGCCCCACGGATATTGAACAAGCTATGTACACCATGTCTCTACAGCAGCCTGACCCCACACAGTACATGGACACGGGCGCATCCTCCACCATGATTCATGAACAAGGTGATTTTCACTCCTTTACTAATTCTTGCATTAATAAAAATATTATAGTAGGAAATGGTAATACTATTCCGGTTATAGGACAGGGCACCAAATACCTACCCAAACCTTTCCCACTCTTTGTCCTTAAAAACGTCCTTTATTCACCTAAATTAATTAAAAACCTTATATCTGTCCGCCATTTCACCACGGACAATTCTGTATCTGTTGAATTTGCCCCTTTTGGTTTTCTTGTGAAGGACCTCAAGACGCGGGCTCCACTTCTGCGATGCAACAGCAGCGGTGACCTCTACCCTCTGGTGCTAGGGTCCTCCACTTCACATCCTTCCGTTTTTGCCGCTATCTCTGCTCCGCTTTGGCATCAACGTCTCGCCCACCCCGGACGTCACTCTTTAAATTCAATAAAAACTAGTTGTCTTGTTTCTTTTAATAATTCAAACAATAATGTATGCCAAGCATGTGTATTTTGAAAAAGTATTCGTTTACCTTTTTTTGCTTCTACAAATGTTACTATTCAACCCTTTGAGGTTTGGACCTCCCCAATAATTAGCTCTGCTGGTCATAAGTATTATGCATTATTTTTAGATGACCACACAAAATTTCTATGGACCTACCCTCTAGCCCAGAAATCACATGTCTTTACCGCCTTTACCCAATTTGCCACCATAATAAAAACCCAATTTGAATGAACAATCAAAACATTTCAATGTGATAATGGACGGGAATATGTTAACAACTCTTTCCAAAAAAAATTTCACCAATAATGGCATCCTATACCACTTATCTTGCTCATACACCTCCTCTCAAAATGGCAAAGCCGAACGAAAATTCCGCACCATTAATAACATGGTACGCACTCTCTTGGCCCATGCATCCCTACCCTCCTACCTGTGGCACTTTGCCCTCGAAACCGTCACCTACTTACTTAATATCCTACCCTCCAAAACCACCTATAACAAAACACCCACTGAGTTACTCTATAACTCCACCCCAACCTACGACCACCTACGGATGTTCGGATGCCTATGCTACCCTCTACATCCATCTACCACTATACACAAACTTAACCACCGTTCACATCCGTGTGTCTTCCTCGGCTACTCGAATACACATCGGGGATAGTGTTGCTTAGACCTAACCACTAAACAAATTGTCATCTCTCGTCATGTTGCCTTTGACGAAACAACCTTCCCATTTGCCCAAGCTATCGGCCCTACACCTACCTATGAGTTTTTAACCAACTCGTTTCCCACACATATCAATCCTCTAATATAGTTCAGTTAGATTCTTCTTAATTTCAATAATAGCATCAGGTCTTTCTTGAATTTGAATTTCAAGGAATGTGTGTATGGTTTGTTCTCGACCTTTATCATTGATCGGTTTTTGTAGAAATTCTTCACCATTCCCACTAGATATCAAGTTGTCAATTAGTTCATCGTTCGCTTTCTCACCAGTGATCGCTTTTTATTGGTCAAGCATCTTTTCCCGAAAGTCTCCTTGTACTCGTTGTTTATTTGGGACATTAATTCTTGAATGTCATCCATCATGATCTTAAGCTTCTTACCCAAACCAATAAAAACTGATGTGAGTGTTTGATCAAATGACGAACCAAGGCCACAACCTGGGATCTTTCGACGTTCAACATTAGACTTATCAAGGGCCTCTAACTTGCCCTTCATGATCTTCACAATCTTCAACAAATGTGTAAAATCCGAATCCATCTTAGATCTTAACTCCAACTGTTTGGCATTTTGGACCATCTTTCTTTCCTCGTTCAACTCTTGTACATTCTTGTAGAGCTTCTCGACGACCATCATGTCATCCTTCACATTCTCGACATCCTGGAAGAACTTGTCGCGATCAATTGGTTCATTTTCGACACCACCACCAACCTCCATGACATCAACATGATATGCTTGTGTCTTTAGGTCTTGATATTGTTTAGAGGAATTGGAAAACAACTCCTTCATGTTTTCAGATAGATAAGGAAGTTGAGAGGTGGGTGTGTAGCGTCTTCTCTCTAATGGATTTTAAGCAAGAATTAGTAAGAAAAAAAATAACAAATGTTGGCGTGTTGCAATGGAGATATAAGCTTCACTATAATATTATATAAGAATGTCAACGGCTATGCACTAACATCTTTAAGATTATATTGTACTATATAACTTGTTAACCACTAATCTACACCAAAGACTTACTCAAACATATTAATACTTAAATTAAATGCCAACAAGTATTAAGTCTCCCACGTTACGGCGGGAACATAAAACGATGCCAAACAATGTCACATTGTCGTCAGCGATCAAGAACCCTGGAAAAAATCGTAAAACAAAAGAAATAAAAACGAAGAAAATAAAACCGAACAAAATGTAGACGTAAAAACGTTGAACCATGCACGTCCATGGCGACGTGATAATAGGCAAAAGTTAGACCGAAATGTAAAACACAATGCGGTCGTTAGATGGAAAAAAGAGGTAAAATGCAATGCGGTCGTTATATATAGTTGATGACACAGGTTAGTGCCAAGTGCCAACATACTGTTCAGCCGAACTGCCCTTTGATTTCTGCTCTCGTATGATCATCCAATTAGTCTTCTGTTGCTTCAGACATTAACCGTTGCAGCAGTGTTATCCTTGATGTGCAACTCTCTGAGTGGTCTTCTATTCTTGATATTGCAGCAGTGTTGTATATATACCCATATAAAACACACCAAACTCACACAAGTACTAGCCCAGCCCTCACATACAGTACACATATCCACACGAAAACACACACCGCGAGTTTATGTCAACCCGAACCATCCAAATCACAATATTTGTGAACACAATCAAGTTTCCCCATTACACACACGCCAAGACTCACACGGAATAACTAGCCTCTCCCTCCCTGCGATACGCATATCTTCGCCAAGACACACACCCCAAGACACTGGACCCAAAACACACGACCCGAGAATAACTAAAGGTTGATTGATTAACTTCCTGCAGCATCTTACAGTAGATTCACAGACCCCACTAAGAATTGAAACAAATAAAATCGGTTTTGTTGATCCAATTCGAATCCAACTTCTAAGTTTTGAAACTAGAATAACCGGCTTCATTTAACTCGAGGAACACGGATTCAATTCACAGGTCATGTTTAAGTTCCGGAGCAAATTTTATAACTTTTAAAGACAACACATATAAAACATACACAATCATATAATAATCTTTTCTAAAAATATTCGACTACACTTCAGACATCATTCAACCCGACCTGTTTGACCTAGTTCCCTACAACTACCCTTTACAGTTATACCCACTTGATCAAGTACAATGTGATAGTGTACACAGTTCATACAGATAAACTTACAGATGTTTCATCTAGCTCATCTTCATCCTCAGACGAAGGCAAAGGTTCTGAATCAGAAACCAAGTTCATTTCTTGGTTCACCAGTTCTGCAAGGTCATTCCTGTTCAAAAATTTATACGCATCTATAATCGCCATAAATAAAGACTCACTCCGATCAATTTCACCATATTTTAGTTTGCTGTATACGCGCTTCACCCCCTCCAACATCCCAGCTTTCCCGTAACAACCGACCAGGTATATATATGTAACAACATCTGCTTCCAAACCTTCATCTTGCATCCTCATGAACATCTTTAACGCGTCGTCAATTCTCCCCGTGCCCCCATATACATAAATTGCAACGTTATACACAAAAAGATCCCAACCCGTCTCAGTTTCGATAGAATTTTGAAAAAATTCCAACGCATACGTGTGCAGACCGACTACAGAAAAGACGGCTGTCACGACAGCTTGTTTGGAGTACGGTTTACTTTCCTGGTAGGCAAACTCGAGCTGTTCAACCGCTTCAGTTGGAATCCCACCTTTTTTCAACACGGTGAATAATACTTTGAATGTTCCCATTGTGGGCGACAGTTTTTGAGTTACTATCATTTCATGCAGCATTTCACCACACTCGATTAGATTCCCGCTAGTGGCGTAGCATGCCATTGCCTTGTTGAACGACGGACAGTCAGTTAACAAGCCGGAATCTTTCATTTCTTTTGCCACTTGTATGGCTTCGTCGATCATGCCCATGTTCTTGTAAACATACATCATGGTTGCAAAAGAAACCGCGTCTGCTTGATGGCTTTCTTGTAAATAGTCGAAGATCGATTTGGCTTCGGATACCATACCCAAATCTGCATAAAGATTGAGAATGCTGTTTGATGCCACAACATCGGGACCCCCTGGTAACTCCTTCATCTTGTTGTAGATTGTTCTTGCTCCTTCAATGATTCCGGTTTTACTGTATGCTTTGATCAAAGAAGTCAACACGACTTGGTTGACCGACAATCCAGATTCTTGCATAACCTGGAAATACCGAAGCGCTTCTTCAAGTTCACCGGTTTCTGCAAATCCGTTTATCAAAGAACCAAATACAACCTCATTCGGTTTGACCCCACAGTTGACCATTTCTTGATAAACCTCAACCGCATCAAAAAGCCTGGTTAACCGAACATAACTTGCAATGATGCTGGAGAACGTCAAACACGAGGGTCTAAAACCTGCTTCTCGCATTTCCTTCAAAAGATATCGTGCTTCATCAACCAAATCACCCCCGGAAAACATCTGAATCAAAGAATTGTATGTGCATTCGTCTGGCCAAATCCCTTGACTTTTCATACCTTTATACAATAGAAAAGCTTTATCATAAAGCTTTGCAATCCCGTACGCTTTGATCATAACATTATACTCCACGACATCCTTCTCTCTTTCACAACCAAACACATACTCGGCCTCGGCCCACAGACCCTTCTGAGCATACGCATCAATAACCGCAGCATAAGTCTTTGACGACAATCCACCGTTCTTTTGACATTTTTCAAACAAAGACTTCGCACGTTCGGTTAACCCTTCATCTACATACATCTTAACAACTATAGGAACCGACTGTCTATCAATGGAAAAGCCCGATCTCTCCATTTCCTTAATCACACTTTCAACTTCACGAACCATTCTTCTCTCGCACAAAATATCAAGAACCGCTCTATATGTAACATCATCAGGAAAAAGACCCAACTCGCGTATCTTCCTGTAGCAACAAAGAGCTTCATCTATGTTCCCAATATCAGCATACAGAGACAAAAAAATGTTGTAAGTCTTCGTATCGGGAGATATTCCTCGTTCTTCCATCTTACTCAACAAAGACTCAGCCTCCGACAAATTCCCATGACTCCCACACGTAAAGATCATCGTGTTAAAAGTAATCGTATCCATCGGGACACCTGACCGCAGCATCTCAGCAAAAACCTCAGCTGCATCTTTCAACCGACCAGCTTTCCCATACAAATCAATCAAAGTGTTGTAAGTAGCTGTTAACCTCGGCTTCTGAACATGATTTTCATCATCAGAACGAACCACACTCTTCGTACGATCTCTCCCCCCGGTCCTAAAAAGCTCGGTCAACAAAAACCGCGTCAAACTAATCGGTTCCTGACACGACCCAACCTCTTCATCCAACTCCAAATCATCCAACTCAACTTTCCCAACACACCAATCTTTATAAAACCGATCAGCCCGATCAAACTCCCCTCCATCCTTCAACACCCTAACCACCGTATTCATCGTCACCTCATCCGGAAACACTCCCCTAACCTTCATATGCTTAACCCACAACAACGCCTCCTTCACAAACCCCGCTTTCCCATACACATCAACAAGCATCCCATACGTATTATTCGTCGGCATAACCCCTTTCTCCGCCATCTCAACCCAACACCGCCTCAACCCGTCCCATTCCCTCGCTCTACCAAGCGCACGAAGCACCACGTTATAATGTATCACATTCGGCACATAATCCGTCTGCGATTTCATCCAATCGAATACCCGAACCACCCGTTCCCAATTCCTTTGTTCTTTAAGAATAACAGTCTGTTCTTTAGGATTCAGCTGCCCATAATACAAACTTAATGTTTTATCTACATCCTCTTCTGAATCTAAAGACTTTAATATTGTGGGCAATACACCTCCATATCTTTTCTTATTGTTTTTACGGTTAGGGCTTTGATTAGTTACACTATTGTTAATATTATTCATAAAGTTGGTAGCTTTTGTAGGTAAAGAGTGTGTTTTTGAAGGAATTTGAAGGATATTATTAAACCCTAGATAAACCCTAATGGGGAAATTAGGGTAAAATCTTTGAACAGAAAAGAAATTAAAGGATGGAGGAAGGGTTTGAAGCTTACGTGGCAAAGAAACCCCATGAAAAGTATGGGTTTTGTGGAGATTGTCTTGGGTTATTTCTCTGTAACTGCATATTTGAAGCATTTTTTAATGGCGGCTTTTGGTTCTCTGTAACTGCAAGGGGTTTATGTAATTATGTTTATGTTTTATTATCACCTGTAATTTTAAATTAGGTTTTTTTTTTTTTTTTTTTTAAGGGCCCTTTAGTTATTTATTTTTCTTATTTTTCAAAAAGAAAGTTATTTATTTTTCTTTGTGGTGTTTTTTTAACACAAATGATTTCTCATCAACAAAACAATCAAGTTAGTTAAAACAATTTTTTTTTATGACGGGTGTCTGGCCTCGACGAGCTGAACCGGACGCCTGGCCTCGACGAGCCGAACCAAGACAATCCGAATGGCCGAACTATAATACAAATAGACCAAAGGCAAGTTGTTATGCCTTTCGGAACAAGATAATTAGGTATGAGGTCCGGAAGAGGAAGTTCCCGATCGGAAGATGAACGATCAGGATGACTGAACAAACTCTGACACGGCTGGACCATTGGTTCATACATCTGCATGACGGATAAAGACGTAACAATAGATAAAGTACATCCGCTGACACGGCTGGACAATTGGTTCATACATCTGCATGACGGATAAAGACGGAACAGTAAAAAGTACGGCCGAACCAATATTATATATGTAATCCCATACTGAACAGTAGTTGAACAGTAGATCTCTCCCCCTATAAAAGAAGAACCTCACTCCAACAAACACAACAACAGTTGGAACTAATCCTACTCCTCTACTACCGAATCATGTTCCAAACCACTTTCCAATCCACAACTCATAACCAGTAGCATATTAAAGACTACTGGAATAACCCAATCATTCAAACAAGCTCCAAATCCCTTATAACATTATCCTCCCACTATCAGGAGAGTATATTATCCCTTCATTACCATACCTTCATTTTACAAGCAACATACACACACTGGAATCGGCTTCCATGCGGATCGTCCACCACCTCTTATCGATCACCACCATAACAGTTCCAACATCAAAGATCTAACAACCAGAGATTCAACCAGCAATAAACGATTTATTATCCATGTGGAGGTCCGAACAACGGCAGTGATGCGGCCAAGACCTTCTGATCCGGACGACAAACCGTGTCACCAAGACCGTACCTCAACATTTTTTTTTTGAAAGGTAGTTAAACCAAGCTAATAGGTAACAGCATTCACCAAAACATACATGAGCTGATGAGGAGCGGGTACAAGAACTAGCAGATTCCTATATCACCTGGTTGGATAAGGGAAAACATGATAAAAAAGGCTCAAACGTAAAACGAGCATAACTTAGGCTACGATTGGAGTTACGGGGCCCACAAGCAGGCGACGGAAAGGTCTCTAAAAGCGGATCTTGTGGCTAATGTCGTAGGCAGCTTGGCTTAGCTGTCAGACCTTAATTCATCAATTGTCAATCCTTTCCACATTTAAGAATAACGCGTAAATCAATGATTTGCGCAATTTACGTCTTTATTTATGTCATGAACTTTATTATTTTTCAGTCAATACCTGAAAAATTTAGAAAATCCTTATATAAAGGGCTATAATGTAATGTTTTCTTCACTCAGAAATTCTATAAAAACTTTTCTTTACGAATTTTATTCTTTGTGTTGCTTCCTCTATGCATCATGAACCATTCTATACACCAACAAAACTAACTGTGAACCGTTTTAAATCTAGAATGGTTGGTTTTGACGGTGTAGACGCTTTGAAAAATTAATATATTTCGGTTTAAAGATAAATCTACTTGGTCAAAGTTGACGTCTTAAAAATGCTGGAAGCTAAAAAGTTGACATCAGTTCCGCCGTGCATTTCTGGGCCATTCTCTATAGTCTATTCGCAAATCCCTTCAGCTGCTATAAGCCCAAACCCTTTTTTATTCTCTTTTCTTACTTTTCTTTATCCCATAATTGGAAACTTTTCTTTTTTCATTTTTCTTTTCTTTTTTACAGATTTTCAAGTTTCTTTCTTTCTTATTTTTACGTTACGAATTTTAACACTCCCGTTGTATTATCATTAACCGCAAAATACAACACCAACACGAAGCGCGTGGTTAAATACTAGTTAAAATAACAAATTAAAAATCGTTTTAAGTTTTTTTTAATTGAGAGTTTATGTAGAAGGTACATACTAGTAGCTCAACTCTAGATATGTAAAGCTAAAAATATTCATTGTATTTAAATATGATACAAAGAGCTATGGTGTATTGTCTCGTATACGGTTACATTTTTTTCGATTTTGTGTGGTTATAGTTATAGAAGACCTATGTATTAGAAGAAAAAAGAATTAGATGTTTATATATGGAAAGTGAATTGTCTATAGCTTTTGAATAAGAAGAATGCTTAAAAAAGCTATGGCCAATTGGTCATAAGCATCGACGAATAGTGTTGCAAAAAATCTAGAGGTTCACGGATGGTTGAATGCCTATATGTCTGTATCAAGATAAGAAGACACATTTTTTTTGCGATGCCATGGGAGTCAGGCCCCGTGACCTAACTCTGGTGTGAAAATAAGTAGAGTGACATTTCTAGAGTGAGCAAGTAGTATAATGTTAATGCAAGAGAGTTAATGGATATCTTCATCATGATTGAAATAGTTGTAGCGCAAAAAGGTTCATTTTATTAATGTGTTTACTTTAGCGACGATAAATGTTGTGATGATGGTATCCCTTGTTGGCTACATCATATGGTTCAAGTATGGGTGTTCATCGGTCATTACCTCTTGTCATACGAACACAACACAACACTTATGGTCTCATTGTGAATCTATTCCGTAAATCTAAGACATCATTGGTCCTCAATCAATGACTCTCAGACTTTGGTCATGGTTTACCTTACACGTCCAGGCATACAATGATCCAGTCGGCCAGGGGTCACATTACCACTTAACAAGTATTCTAACTTGGTGAAATGTAAATTTGTGGGTATTAACTAACTTCAAACAAGTACTAGTCATCTTACATGATAACATAATTTCGATTTACCCCTTATGTCATACCCTTTTGTCCACCTTTCTCCCTAAAAAGTTCTACAATTGACTTCCAGTATAAATCAACTTTGTTTCAAGTTCACAATTGAATGTGGTAAAGAAAGTTAGATACTACACTTGCATAAAATGTGGTAAAATACAACGTGGGAGTCAGATCTCAACCTTAAAACTACAATCATTACAAAAGTCCTGGTCCAAATTGTTGGACCAATGACCATTCTATCTCTTGGAAATGAACCAGCATCTAACTATACTCATGTGGTAAACAGGTCCGTGAGGAGTTCCCGTATGTATAGTTTTAATTCTCTTCAAAATAGGTAGCCATATCACAATGCTGCCAACATACTCTTCTTTGTAGCCTCTTTTTTCATCTGTGCAGCTTTTCCACTACCACGGAAGTACAAGTACACTTGCTGCAAATCCAAAACAAACCATTTAATATTGAAAAAAGAAGACATACCAAAAATACATATATGTGTGCACGCTTTTTATTCAAATTACCTGAATAACCCATACGCTGATGGCTGTTTCAAGAGCAAAAAGCCCGAATCCAATGAAGTAGATGCCCTACAAGTGAAGACCAACAATGACCTTAACCCCAATTCAACAAATGCATTATGCAGTTTTCGTGGTTCTTAACACATTGTTGGTCCTAAAATGAACGCCCACTTTATGTGTCTCTGTGTGTATATATATATCATATAACTCTATAGAAACATATAATATATGAAGCACTTACAGCAAGTGAAACATTCCAGGTTAGATAATCAAAAGCTGACAAAATTCCTCTGTAATATGCAACCAATCATCAAATATGAAAGGTTATTATATTTTAAGCAAATATACAAAATGCAGTGAAAAAAACTTACGTTAAAGATTTCCCTTCAATAATGACAGGAGGAGCGATTGCAGCGAGACCACAAAAGGTGATGTGACACTACATGAATAACAAAGGTTTCACATACAAAGAAAAAGCTATGGTTAATGGTTTAGTCCCTGAAATGAATAATTTATTATAAATAAAAGGAGCATAATTTACAGTGTAAGTTAAGAAAAAGAAACCAAACTTCAGTGCGCTGTCCGTGCTGTAAAAACAAAATAATAAAAAGAATATTATGATTATCCTAAAAAATGTGTTTTTTTTTTCACAACAAGACCGAATCTTAGTATACCTCATGGCTCGATACAAAGGACGATACCACAAAAAGTATGACCCGGGAACTCCTGTTAGGATGTAGATGACAGCAAGTAACCATATTAAAATACCTGTGAAAGTAAGAGATTTAAGTATGGGCCATGAATTATGACATATTTGAAACAACAAGACAAAATAAGAAAGTTATAGGGAGACTGTGTAAGTTGCTTGTAGACAAGTCTTGCAAAACGGGTGGGGCGGGGCAGTACTAGGTTCAGGTCAAAACGAGCCAAAGTGAATTCTAACCAAATGGGCTCGCCTTGAAATGACTCGGTTTTTTTAAATATCAAAATGGGTTAACCTACTATATTTGCTTTTATGGCGATGGCCATGGTAGTGGTGGCGACACACAGTGGTGGTGGATGGTGCTCACCAATTTGGAACTGTTTTAAGTTAGCAAAATTTTTTTATAGTGAACCATTTTGATCCGGATTTGATTAGACCCAACTTGACCCATTATGTAATTTTAGTAACCCAAAGAACCCATAAACAAACTCGATTTACCCAAATCAACCAATTTCTTGAAGAATGGGTCATAATCGTCGGTGTACTTTCAACATACCTTGGCCTCGAGACCAGGCAGCAGTCACTGCTACAAAATTCCATGCAAGGCATATCATAAGGCCTGCAATCATGATTTAAAAGTCTAATGTCTTGTTTACTATGCATATGGAATTATAGATGACACTTCATACGAAACATCATCATCATCATCATCATACTCAGTTAATCCCACCTATAGCAAAGCTAAGGTAGGGTCTGAGGAGGGTAAGATGTAGACAGCCTTACCTCTACCCCTAAGAATAGAGAGGCTGCTTCCAGTGAGACCCCCGGCTCGATGTGGTTAGGTATCAAGCCTTGGACATAAGGCACAAAACACTTAGCAATCGAGACAAACCCGATCGGTGCATGTACCCCTTTGTCTTGGACATAAGGCACAAAACACTTAGCAATCGAGACAAACCCGATCGGTGCATGTACCCCTTTGTCTTTTGGCTATCAACGCCACCACATGATGCATGATTAACCGTCCGTCGTTTTTAACGTTATTTTCACGAAATTAGTAAAATAACGTTAAAAGTAGTGCAACTTTACTTTTGCCCCCGAGGGCCACACATATATACATTATATGTGCACACCGTAAGTGGGGCGACACTTCATACGAAACAAATATAGTAAATTTAAAGAAAGAAAGATTCATATTTACATACCCAACCATGACCCAAACGCAACATATTGTATCTTTTGTAGATGCATAGGGATTTCAGTCGCAATGTCATGATGAATCAAAGGATAAAATGGTGGCCAGTTTTTTTCCTTTATCTTAGCTGCATAACGAAATATTATGTTAAGGCTTCAAAACTTATTAGTGGGTCACTATTATGGGGCGTTTCGTACGTTGGAATTCAATAGAACTGAAATATGAACAAAATTACTAACATGTTTGGTATGCAGAATTCACTGGAATAGAAACTGAATTCAAATGATAAATCCATATTCTTTTGTTTTTTTTTTAAATGATAACATGTTTGGTTAGAGAATGAACGGACTGGAATTGGAATGAATTCTTTCGAATTCCTAAGCAAAGGAATTTAACATTCCTTCCAAATTGGGGAGGGATTAAACCAAACGAATCGGAATCTCCCATTCCCAATTCTTGAACCAAACGCCCCCTAAAACGCATTACCTTGTGCAATTGCCTCCTCCCTCTTCTTTAGGTCCTGTATAGAAAAAAGTGATACATAAAGAAAACATCATGAGTATATACATTTTGGTCAGACCCTGTTTTGACCCTTTACTCCACCTGTTTTGCTAGGCTTGACTATAACAATATACATACGTGCATGATTTGATGTTTCTAACATAATATTAAAGAAAATGCACCTCTTCTTTCTTTTTCAATTTAGCCTCTTTAACTTCGAGTTCTTTTTCCTTGGCTTTCATATCCTAGCCTCGTGATAAAAATAACAAAAATTAATAAAAACTAAAAATAAAACAAGTGATAAATAAATCATTCAAAGCAATCTAGAATCCAAAATCCTAATCATACTGCGGTGTTATCAAGAGTGATCTCAATCGTTGTACCACGTTCTTGGGGAAGCGGCTTTAGTTTTGAGTTTCCACCATGATTCGGATTATTCCCCTAAGTAGTTTTTCAAGAAATACACATAATAATAATTATTATGATAATAAACCACCATAATTTAAATATATGAAATGAATGAAATTCTAATGTATAAAAAAAGAGCAATAAGATAATGAAAGGTTGAATTACCGCAAAAGGTTTAACATGTTCCCCTTCGTCGAAGGGATTGGAATCGTTACGCCTACCCATTAGACGAAAAGAATGCAACAATGTATCGTTATTTGCAATGTGTTTTGAATGCAATGCTTGAAGAAATTAGGGAATGGAATATGATTGCAGTTTGTTTGCTATGGTAGAGAAAAGAAATTCCAAAGTTTTCGCGGGTAAAACTCTTTTATCAACTTTTAACAACTTAATAATTCGTACGGTTAACAAACATGATCATCATACATCGTTGCTTATTTTAGTTGGGCTCATAAATAAAATAGGTTGGCCATATAAAACTTTAAAAAAAATTGGATTTTCATTAAAAAAAACGATGATTTAATATCTAAGGGGTATTAATTTTGATTTAGGGGTTTAGGTTGGCGGGTTGAATGATGAATCGATAGGCTCGAATGCGAACTATATATTTATGTATGTTAAAGACGTCAAAGATAATCTAGACACACTAAATCTGTCTAATCTGAACACGGCGTGTTCGACTCATTTATATAAATAAGAAAAAAGGTTAACGGGTTGTAAATGTGCTAAGCGGGTTGGCAGGGTGTTATATTAGGTTATAATGGGTTGTAAATGTTGAACTATATAATTACACGGGTTAAATATGCCAATCGCAGCACGCTGTGTTTAATTAAACCAGTTAAACATGTCTACCTGAAAATGACATGTTTATTAAGCGTGTTAGATGTGACAACTTGAAACCTAGTTATATACGTATTGTGTTCACATCAAGAAGGGCCGAGCCAAATTCTATGCTTAGTGTTTATTTACAAGTCGAGGTAGATTAAAAAAAAGACAAAAACAAGCTCGCTTCAGGTATTTTAAGGAGATGAACTCAACTAGTTACCACCAGACAAATTTTACATATAGGGTATGTTTGGCAAAATTAGCTTGAGGCTGGTAGCTGTAAGCTGCAAGCTTTTTAAATATATTTTGGTGTTTGGTAGAGTAGCTGGAGCTTTTAATAAAATGTATAAAATGACCAAAATGGGCATAATTAAAAGCTTGTAAAGAAGGTTTTTATTTTATTTTTTAAAATAGAATGGGTATTTGTATCATTTACTAATGAAAAACTTGTAGCTAGTAGAGCTTTTTCTTAAAAGCTAGTACTAGTAGCTTTTCACCATAGAGCTTTTTCTCTAACCTAAAAGCTTCCAGCTCTTTCAAACAAACAAAACTTTTTATTGAGTAGGAGCTTTTTCTTAAAAGTTTGAAGCTCCTAAAAGCTCTTAAAAGCTCCTTGCCAAACATACCTATAATCACAAACGAATTAAGTGAAGATGTATCAGTTTGGTTAACTACCAAAAACTACAATCACACAAAAGAACACAAATTCCGCCACTAAATATTTAGATGTTCTTATTTGTATGCACTATAACGCTAAAAACAAACCAACATCCATTAGACCATGTGTAGTGGGGGTGAAAAACATAACACCCCCTTTTCTGATTGGTCTACGTGGCTGCTGAGTCAGCATGGGACATTAATACAAAATGGGGTGTACGTAGTGAGTGGGGGGAAAGTTTTGGGGCGCTAAAACATATACAAAACAAATTAATGTTGCTGCCCTTTTAGTAGGCCTGTAAACGAACCGAACGTTCATGAACTGTTCGGCGGGAAGTTCGTTTATGTTCGTTTAATTAAACGAACGAACATGAACACACGTTTTGTTCGTTCATTTATGTTCATGAACATTCGTTTATGTTCGTTTATTTATGTTCGCTTATGTTCGTTTGTTTATTTTTGTTCGTTTAATTAAACTTTACTTTATTTTTATTATTTATTTCTCTTTTGTTATAGTAACATTAATTCATATTATACTATATACAATATATTTGATATGTTCTAAAAACTTAAACCTAACCCTAACATTCTAAACATATCAGCCGCTCTCCACACTTCACAACTTCACCTCCCTTCTTCTTCACACTCTACAGCCCTACCTTCTTCCACTTATGGCTGACCAGCTCCACAGCCCCGTCTCCATTCTCCAGCCTCGTACCTTCACAACGCTGCAAGTATGACCCACTTTCTCTTATCGTTTTTTTTCTCTATAGCTTTGTGGGTTTTATCATTTACCACGATTAGAAGCTAGGCATATGCTATCTACCATTGATTGTTCTGACTAAAGCTGATTGATGTAAGTTCATTATTTTTCCGGCTATAACTCATCTTATACATGGTCTTAATTAGTGTTTGTTTATGTTCATTTATGTTCGTTTATGTTCATTTGTGTTCATTTATATTGATCATTTGTGTTCATTTATGTTCATGAACTGTTCGTTTAGGCTTAAATGAATGAACATAAACGAACACGAACACAAAAATGTGTTCGATTATGTGTTCGTGTCCGTGTTCGGTTAAAGTTAAATGAACAAACACGAACATGCCTGTGTTCGTTCGGTTCGTTTACAGGCCTACCTTTTAGAACTTTTGACCGTTCAAACATATAGCGTGGCATTCATTTGTTGGTTGTGAAAGTTGGTGTATGGCGCTAACATAATAACGTCTGGGCTGAAAATTAACACATAGCGCCCCCATGTAATGGTGTTGGGGGCGCTATGTTACACAAAACGCTGCAGATCACGCTCCACTACAGGTGGTCTTATAAGGAACAAAAGTGTTACGAGTGAGTGGATAAAAAACAACTGTAATTTTTGAATATAATATAAACGACCATGATTTTCACCAATATCACTTCATTGAAACATAATTTTGTAAGTATCACTTCACTAATTCTTTTGTTTATTTTTAATAAAAAAATAGTATATTCAAAAGTAAAAACTTTTTTTTTTTTCCATTTAAACATAGTTAAATATAGAGTTAATTGTCAATTTAGTCCCTGAAGTTTGTCAAAAATTGTCACTTTCATCTAAATCTTTTTTTTTTTGTCAATTTAGTCTCTGTGGTTTCATTTTTTTGCCATTTTAGTCATCTGCACTAACAAATTTGGATGAAAGTGACAATTTTTGACAAACCTCAAGGACTAAAATGACAAAATAATGAAACTACAGGGACTAAATTGACAAAAAAAAGATTTGGATGAAAGTGACAATTTTTGACAAACCCCAGAGACTAAATTGGCAATTAACTCTTAAATATATTTAAAAGTTTAAATTATTTTTTCATTAAAAAAATCAAACCGTGACAGAATGGTAACATTATTTTAGCCCAATGGTTACATTTTGAAACCCCAAATTTTTACCCTATCAAACCCTATACTTTCTAATGCCAAAACCACATGATCATCTCAGAAATGACCCGTTGGAATCAAAATGAGGAGATCGCGGTAGTGATGTCGTAACAAGACGTCCAAAATCGTCGTAATCGTCAACCCCAAAACCGTCGTCGTTCAGGGGGGGATACCTTTTGGAACAATGTGTTGGCGGAATTCAACCAACTATCTGTGTAAACGGCCGCACCGCTGATTCTCTATCATGAAAGTGGGCGGATATCAACAACTGTGACCGATGGATCACCCTCTTTGCATCCACCATGGCGGAGCACCCTAATCTTGCCGATGATATGACAATCGAACTCACACAAGTCGACTATGCGCTAGGTACCGCATCCATGTTTCGGCATGACAATTATTGAGTTTATTGAGTTAGGTTAAATCGTTATGTTTGTCCTTTAATTATGTTTATCCTAGTTTAAGTGTGTGTTTATGTAATTTAATATTTGTATTTCTTTTATATTAATGTTTAATTTCTAGCTTAATATTTATTTTTTTATTAATTAATTTGTTTTTACCTTTAATTAATTAGTGGTGCAAATGAGCCGAGCAGCTCGCAAGCTACTTGAGTTCGACTCGGAAAAAAGTTCGAAATGAACCGAGTCTTATCGAGCCTGAGCCGAGCTTGAGCTTAAAACAAAGCTCGTTTATTAATCGAGCCCAAGCTCGAACCTGGCATGTTAACTCGTCAGGCTCGTCGAGCCTTATCAAGCCTTGATATAATATTAGTTTTATTAATCCTTAATAATATTTACCCATCATTTAAAGCTTGTTTACTAAACGAGCTCGAACCTAACTTTATTTATCGAGCTCCGAGCCTATTATTTACATTATTTTTATTTAATATATTAACTAATAGATAGTAAACGAGCCGAGTTGGAGCCGAGCTTGAGCCTAAGAAATTTGTAACGAGCCGAACTCGAGTTTTGAAAACAAATCTCCAAACAAGCCGAGCTCTAGTTCGAGCTCTCAAAAGTTTTTCAAGCTCGAGCTTGAGCCTGGTCGAGCTTTTAACTTTTGTTTGGCTCGTTTACACCCTTACCGTTAATATTTGGGTGGGTGGGGGTGGGGGGATTGAAAATAATATTCAAATTCAAAAAATAACCCTCCCTCCTAACAATGCGATATGCTTACTTCTGTAGTTCTTTATACTCCCTAGAATTTTGTTATTTGTAATCATCGTATTATATTAAAAATAACATATTGATACTTTTGATATAAGACTATGTGTTTGTTGTGTTGCGCGAGCGAGTGGGCGTGACCACCTCTAAACAATCGCTCCGGCAATTGCTCGCGTGGGAATGTTATGGCTCGCTCCAGACCATCGCTCGCGTCCCGCTCAAAATCCAAGACAATAGCGCCGTGACCGTGGTCGCTTGTGCTCGCGGTGACTTGCTCACACGGGGCTTGGCGTGAGGCTGTTGTGGTGTTCGCGTGTCCACAACGGACAACCTAACATAACATAAAACCTACTATATATAGCATTTCTGGTGTACTTAATAGTCAATGGGTGTTAACTGGCATCTGCGAATTGGTAGGACAATGAAATTATGGACTGTTTGGTTTCAGACGTGGATAAGGTTTCTGATTGCACTAATTGGAAAATTTGCAGACCACTTTGTGGATACTGGATGGATCCAGTTAGACTGATATTAACCCGTCATCGTAGGTGTAACGCTCTTGTCCACAACTTTATGGTCTTTGATACATGGCCGTACTTCTTCATGAGCTTACTGTAGTTTAAGGTGTTTTCCTTTAATATTTGGATTGTTTTTTTTTGAGGTACAAAGTTTAAATCACGTACATATAGGGTAGGAGAGAACGTGGGACATTAATCTAGCAATTCAATGAAGCTTAAATGATCCTTAAACCTTGATATCACTTAACAAAAACAAGCAAAACAAGTGGGGAAAAGGGCAACAAAAAAAATAACCATTATTGTTGAATTTTAGTCAACTTCTCCCACAATTTTTTAATGATTATAACTTTTTTCATATATGTTAACATCTATAAAAATAATTATACCATGAAAACACGCAGCGTAGTCTCTTTGTTTTGATTAATTTATCAGAACATGAGAGATTCTTTTCCTTTCCATGCATAACTACGACTCATTTTGAAATCAACTTTCTTTCATTATAAAGAAAATTAACGGGCAGACGGGCAACAAGTTGCGCTGCCAACCCTTTCTGAATAGCAAATCCTAATCTACCAAAAACGTATCCCTGCCCATCCGAAGCCGAGACACTACTATGAATAACCCGTTGTACCCTGGTCAGGAAACGGGTAGCCTCTGGTGCCAATGAGCCAAAGGTATCAAAAGCCAAGGGTACAAAAACGTGTTGGTTCTCCTCGCAAGCTTTAGCATGTTTTTTGCTCTCCGCACTGCTTGCCCTGCTACGAAGCCACTATCCCTTAACCCAACTAGGGGAGATACACCCGTCAGGTCAACACAAGTATGCTTCCCCCCGGCCCACCCAAAGACAAGCAGATCTGCTGGTCGTAGGGTGTATCTCCCTTCTGCTGGATCCGAGAGGAAGTTCACAGGGCCTCCTTTTTGGCTGAGATCCCAACACGTCTTAAAATGTCCCACAGAATGTCTCTAACCCAATCATGCCGATATTTGAAACCGGGTAACTCCTTACAATAAACCGCATGTTCCCCGTATTCATCCAGGCAGGCCTTACGACAAATTTTTGCACAGGGTTTTGGGATTATGTACCAATACATAATTACATAACATGCATTTTTATCATAAACAAGTATAACGTTACGTGATTTTGTGATGTTCCGCAAGCATGTATCAATACATAATTACGTACTTACTAGACAATCTTTTTTTGTGGCACCTTGCTATATATTTACATGGGCGAAGCTATTGACGTGTGCGAATATACACATAATTTTACAATGAAATAACACACGTTTTCCTTTAATATTTATAAAAATGGTTTAGACCTTAATATTAAAACACACACAATAGGGCAAGTGTACCCTGTCATATATGTAGTAATGTACAGATAAGAACCAGATATCGATCCATGGACGCGTGCGAAGCAATGGTACTAAAACTCTATCCCCGATTTACCAGTAAGAAAAGAT
Source organism: Ambrosia trifida (assembly GCA_028751855.1). NCBI lineage: Eukaryota > Viridiplantae > Streptophyta > Magnoliopsida > Asterales > Asteraceae > Ambrosia > Ambrosia trifida. The sequence goes on along the minus strand of CM054129.1, from coordinate 120,784,611 downwards.
AGTTGAAAGTTTGTTCATAACTAAATTAATTCTAAAATATCTAAATAACATATGTAAGACTCCAAATACAAAATATAACTATATAAACTATAATATACCAATCCTAGCATGTCATCTACATATAATAAGTAATACAGGCGTGTGATCAACATTCCCATTTTCCTACAGTTAGTGTCCCTTTCGGGCATCCTAACATGACAACTATATGGAAAGTTAACACGAACAACATGTTAACCACCTCAAGTCGTTTATTAGCGAGTAGCTGATATGATCTCATGTGAATCTTCCAAAGATAAGTTAGTCATCCGTTAAGAATTTTCTAACCTCACTAATCAAAGAAAGCAATACCGAACAACAACACAACCACCGAGACTAGCATAAAGTAGAGCATTTCACAACCTATTCCATTTTACCAACTTTGAACACAAATCTACTAAGATTGCTATTTCTACCAAAATAACTAGCAAAGATCATCAACCGTGTCAAAGATCAGTAATGGCACCATCAAGCTTTTAAAACCCTTTTACGCGCCGGTAAGCATTTTTAATCATTATTCGACTGACTTTAACCAAACCAATACGCGGTTACAGTTTCATGGTGTAAACTTATTAACAAGTTAACTAGTCTACTACCGGACGATTAAACGGACGGTTTTTCAACATGTATCCGCCTAACACATTCGATAATCATCAAAGTCATTCAAACACTATCACAAATCCAATAACAACGAAACAAGGTTGCGCTATGATCATCAAGATCCATACATGAAAAACGCCAAATTTATACAAAACATGATTACATACAAACGATTGTTTTTACTACTAACGATTACTAGATATTATCCCTAGACTATAATGTAATACATAAACAACACATTCAAGCCAAAATAATCAGATGTGAATCAACTTAAAGTTTAATAGATCAAACCATAAATCTTGAATGTGATGGATTGGATAACGCTTGATGATCCGGAATGAATCCCGAGCTTGTTAGACGGCCTTTCGGCAGCTTGTTGGTCCAGAAATCGCCCCAGAATCGCCCAGAGAAAACCCAACATTTGATCAGTGAGTTGTGCTCTGTTTTTATAGAACTTTAGATATTGTGCACGACCGTGCGCATAAAGTGCACGACCGTGCACTTTAACTTTACGAAGTGACGTGCAAGTGGGCAAGTGGATTGGCTGTTCCTGGAAATATCTAGATATTCCGCACGGTCGTGCACCTAGGGTGCACGGTCGTTCGGGTCTAGTGGTAGCCGGGTAACTCGAGTGCACTGGCTGTGCACTTGACCGTGCCGCCTTGTGTCTGAGCCAAGCAAGTCCGCACGGGCATGCACCTAAGGTGCACGACCGTGCACGTTTTCTAGACTTAGCTGATTTTTGCAGAAACTTTTCGTCTTGTCCGTATTTCGCCCGGTTTCTTCGACTTTGCTCGTGGGACGTCGTTTAAGACCTGCAATAAACATATGAAGCGGTTAAGTACCGGATTCATGCAATTATGGTCGAAAACGCGTAATTTGGGAGTTTAATCGGGGATTTAAATATGTATATTTTAACGTATATCAGCTATACCCCTGGCTTGAAGGACATGTGGCAGAATTTTGTGATATCCTACACTTCACACGCAATGGGAATTTTGTATGGTAACCTTCCCCATATTTCTATTATCTCTTTGTTAGGGTGCTTGGGGCACTTTCATGAACCCCTTGGTCAGTGGTAAAGCATGAGAATTTGGACCGGGGGTCAGAAGTTAGCGGTCACGGTACGGGATCTAATTTTTTTTAGCTATGGTTCGGGTCGGTGATTCGATTTGGGTCGAGTCAAACATTAAATACAATAAATAAATATCAAATTTCTAATATTTTTAACAATCAATTGAACAAAGACACTAAATATAAAAAATGAGACAAATGGTTGATACCTGGATGAAGAATTACAGTTCAACTTGTCGACCTTTATGATTTTGAATACTTCAACTATGGATAGGGGTGCAAACGAGCCGAGCTAAGCCCGAGCTCGAGCTCGAAAAACTTATGGGAGCTCGAGCTCGGCTCGTTTACTATTTATTAGTTAATACTTTAAATAAAAATAATATAAACAATAGGCTTGGAGATCGATAAATGAAGTTCGGCTCGGGCTCGTTTAGTAAACAAGCTTAAATGAGGGGGTAAATATTATTCAATATTAATAAACCTAATACTACACTAAGGTTCGATAAGGCTCGACGAGCCTGACGAGCTTCACATGCTAGGCTGAGCTCGGGATCGGTTAGTAAACGAGCTTTGTTTTAAGCTCAAGCTCGGGCTTCATAAGGCTCGACTCATTTCGAGCTTTTAATCAAGTCGAGCTCAAGTAGCTAAAAGATAACAACTCCATCGCTTCCTCATTCAATCTACTATCCCGCTCATGTATTTGTTAGGCTTAGGACTTTAGGATTTGAGCTTTACATTTACTTTGTTTTGGGTTAAAGTTTTAGTTTATATAACTATTTTTTAAAAAAGGGGAATTTGATTTTAATAACCTAAACTATTCGAAATTGGCCGTTGGCATCCCAAACTAAAAAATTAGCCATATATAACCTATACTATTAACCTATTGGATTCGGGTACTAAATTTGGGTTAAGTCACTAACCCAGTCAGATTTGGGGTGCCACGTCAGCACGCCACGCCAGATTGCGGGTGCCACGACAGCATGCCATATTAGATTGTGGGTGCCACGTCCGTAGGGGGTGCTTAACGGGTTTAGGTCGCGGGTTAGCGGGTCCAACCCGACCCGAACCCAAAAATTTTACATGAATCCGAACCCGAACCCGAAAATTGTGAGATACATATGAACCTAAACCCGACCTGAATATTCTCAGGTTGACCCGAACTCGACCCGTTCAACCTGATTTTTTTTTTAAAAAAATAATGTATTAAAATTAAAATTTGACTCAATTACAAGTTTTGTCCTTTAAGTTTATACCATTTTTCAACGACTGTCCTTTAACTTTAAAATTGATTGGTTTTGTCCTTTATGTTTCAAAATCTTGCACGTTTTGTCCTTTGGTGATAACCCAGTTAATTTTTTTCGTTAAGTAGAGGGTAAAATTGTCTTTTTACCCATTTATTTAAAAAAACATTTTAAAATTAAAACAAAAAGAATTTTATATATTAATACCTCTCTCTCTCTCTCTCTCTCTCTCTCTCTCTCTCTCCTCTCTTTCTCTGCTATTTACCAGCACCACCCACCTCCATCCACACTATCACCACCCACCTCCATCCATACTATCATCACCCACCTCCACCTCCACACCACTTGCCACCGCCACCACCCATCCCACACCAACCACCGCCCACCTGCAGCCACCACCTCACCTCCCTTCTCCACCACACCATCGTAACCCCTCTTCTTCCGCTCCCTTTCTTGTCAACACAACCACGCAGCATCCTCCTGCATCAAATTTCACCCACCCCACACCAACCACCGCCCACCACTCTTCAAAATCAAGCCAAATCTGATGAAAACGAAACCAAATCTGGCCTTATAGCTGGTAAAGTTGAGATAAAAGACGGTCTTCCAGATGAAAACGAGACCAAATCCGGCCTTACGTATAAAGCAAAAAAACCCAAGAATAAGAAAAGGAAAAAAGAGAACCCGGATGGAACTGAAACTAAAAGCAACTTTTAGCCTTGAGAATGAATCAACTTTTAGCCTTGAGAATGATTTGGGTCAATCATACCGGAAGCCCAAACCCACCCAAAAGTCCCTTCACCCCCAAAAGTCGACCCCTTCACCCCCAATTCTCTCTTCTAAACACCACAAGCCAAACCTCCAATTGCACTTCAATGGCGGCACCAATTGCAGTCCCTTGCAGCTCTAGAACTTTACGTCTCCACCGAATTCCGTTCCTTGGCCAAAAACCCACATCCACAACTTCACAGTCAACCCTTTCACCCCCATCCCACACCTAATCGGAGCCCTAATAGAACCCTAGTCCCACCGGCTCTGTGCACGGTGGTCAGAACACTTCTTCGAAACGCCACCACAACCATCATCACTGTCTCCTCTTCTCTCTCCCTCTCTCTGCTCGATCCATCTCTCCCTACAGCCCCCCCCCCTCTCTCTCTCTCTCTCTTTCTCGTCTACGTTTCTCTTTCTCTCTCCCCGGTTCTTGCTCTCTCTCTCTCTCTCTTTTTAAACAGACGAGAGGTTTGGGGTGGTGGTGGTAGGTGGTGTAGGGTGGCGGTGGCAGGTGGTGAATGAAGGTGATGGTGGTGTGGGGATGGAGGTAGGTGGTGGTGATAGTGATAAATGAATGTGAGAGAGAGGGGTATTAATATCTATATATAATTCTTTTTTTTTTTTTTTAATTTTAAAATGTTTTTCTAAATAAATGGGTAAAAAGACAATTTTACCCTCCACTTAACGAAAAAAATTAACTGGGTTAGCAACAAAGGACATAACGTGCAAGATTTTAATACATAAAGGACAAAACCAATCAATTTTAAAGTTAAAGGTCATGCCTTGCAATTTGGTACAAAGTTAAAGGACAAAACTTGTAATTCAGTCTTAAAATTTTACTACAAAAAACACAAACATATATAAAACATTTTTGTTTTATTTATAAAATATCATACCAATTTCTATTTTAAGTTATAAGTGTAGCATAAAATACCTAACCAATATAATTTATAACATAAAATATATTGTAAAAAACATATATATAGTATAAATAGGATAAATGGGTCAACCCGCCAACCTGCCCAGGTTGACCTGAACATGACCTGAACCCATTTAGACTAAACCCAAACCTGCCAATTTCGTGTTAGGTTTGGGTCGTGTCAGAAATTCACACCCCTACATGTTAGCCAAAACACTAACTGAGTTAGTGACTTAACCCAAATTGGGTATCAGAATCTAATAGGTTAATTGTACAAGTTATATATGGTCAATTTTTTAGTTTGGGGTGCTAACGTCCAACAACCAATTTCGAATAGTTTATGTTATTAAAATTCAATTCCCCTTAAAAAAAAAAAACAAAAAACAAAAACGGGGGGTCGAAACAGATATACCAAAAAAATTCCATACGGAGACTATATTCTAGAAACTTCTGAGCGAAAATTCAGAGAGGTCGGTCGCCCCTCCCCCCTGAATGCTGTGCCTCTGCCCTTGGTTGCAACATCACTCTGAAGTTCTTGAACCAAATATCAAATATGGAACGGAAAGTGTAGTTTTCTTGCAGATTGGTGTATGTTTGTTAGCATTATACTGAATTGTAGATGATGATCAAAGAAAATTACCTAAATTTGAAGAGACCATTGATTTGCTGCATTTTATTCATATAGCTTTCTGATTTGATGCATTTTATTATTCTTTGTAGTTTGTAGTTAAATGATGAACAATACCTTTCAAAGAACATTTTTCAATAAGGTTCCATCTAAATTTACAGCAAGTTGTTTACAATAATAACTAACTGTCCACCTAAAGCATTCCAAAAGTAAAAAATACATAAAAAAAAATATGCCCAAATACATCAAAATATAGGTAAAAGCTACCATCACATGTATAGGTTATCTTATTGGCAATACTTTTTTTTAACGGTCAACAAATCAATCCCGAACACTTTTGAAGTACCCACTGGACAAAGGAGTACTCCGAGAGTAATCCGGGTCCACCAGTAATTTCACACTAGTTCGCGGGGAAAACCCGCCGCCCAAAAGCCCACTTCGGTAAAACCCGACCCACCAGCAACATTTTGGTGCCGGTAGGACTTGAACTCCCCACCTCCCATAAGAAAAGCAAGGAGGGTGCCATTCCACCGTAAGGGGATTGGCATCTTATTGGCAATACTAATAAAAACATCCAAGAATATGATTACTCAAAACTCAACCTTGATACTTTTTTTTATATCATCTTTCCAAATTTAGCAAATCAAAAGTTAATAAGCAAAATATTAGAAGTTAAATCACTTTTAGTCTAAATGAACATGACTAAAAACTTTTTAATTGAATCATTCCAACCAAATTAGGTAGGATATGATTTCTCCAATGACTTCAAACACCCTTGCTTAACAGCCTTCATGTGCAAAAGTCATATGTAAGCAATACTACGAAAACTTTTGATAGTCCATTGATTCAAGATCTTTAACAAAACCGGATTAGTTATGCACCTTGGAGTCTTGAACTGGCTCATTGTAGCACCATTGCCAATAAAATGTTCCATGATCTTCTTGAAGGTGCCGCGTTCCACAATACAAAGCTCTAAAGGTCCTATTGAGTTGCTTTTCCTTGAGACAACATAACCATGATCCACAAATGCTGCATCTATTTCCTTGCAACATTGAGCTAAAATGTGGTCACTGACTTCACCCTTGATCTCCCAATACACCACATAGTGCCCAGGCTGGTTAGAGATATTGGCATGGCTTGTGAAATCAACTAGCTCGGCTTCAGACTTGTTTAGTGGATGTGAACCCTTCTGGACCGCGAATTGGAGGTCCTTTTCTGTGTTCTTATCAATATTTATTGTTAGGATTAGTTTTCTCCTGCATAGAAAGTTTAGTTTTGGGGTTCCTTCGTAAAAACCAGCCACTTCTACTACATCTCCTAATCTGTATCTGTAGAGACCTGAAATTGGAAAAGTAAATGTCAGTTTTCTTCAATAAACTCTACATACATGAATGCTGCATTGACTTCAGTAGTTGTTAGATTTTTGTTTGTCAAAAGAAACTTGTTTTACAGTTTCTTGATAACAAATGAGTCTATATGGTAAAAAAAAAAAAAAAAAAAAGTCTTATTATGGTCTATGGACAAATGGTGGAATTTAGTTAGGTGTAGGTATCCTGATCATGTGGCCTAGTGGTAAAAGGGCCGGTTCTCTTTTTGGGGAGCCGAGTTCTATTCTCACGGGAGGCATGTGATGGATACCCCCACCCTTGTGGTGGGATAGGTGGTTGGGAAGTGATGGAGAGACCCTTGACCCTTGTGGTCATGGGTTCGACTCCTGATTCCTCCAGGTTTTACCGGTTCACTACCGTCGTGCCTTCGGGCGGGTTTGTGGGCCGGGTTTTCCCTGGAACAGGAGACGGGTGGGCCGAAGGGCTCTGTCCGTACGGACTAGAGACCGTCTGGGGTCCCTTTTGGCCATTGGGGGCTACGTACAGAGTACCCGGCAATACTTTAGTTGATTGTTAAAAAAAAAAAAAAAAGGTTAGGTGTAGGTATAGGGGTGCATAGAAACCAAAGAAAAGGATGAAGGCTATCAATAGAAAACCTATGTTATGGCTTTCTGTGTACGGAGTAATAAACATTGATAGTGAAGTTGCTCCAGCTGGCCGGATCAGTGAAACAATTATAGTAAAATAGTTGTATCAAAATTCAAAAGATATATGTAGTTAATAAATAATAAAGATACACTTAAAGTATTATTTTGACAGTTGGTATCGTATACAAATACACGGCTTGTATACATATATAGTGGTTGTATACTAGCAAGAGAATGTCAGTGTGTTTAATTAGTTGTGCAAATATATATTGGTCGTATATAAGACTCGTATTTATTTATAATGGTCGTGTATAAGGCACGTATATGTGTATATAGATCGTATATACGACTCGTATACCTGTTTGATTGTCAAAATAAAATGGTAAGAGTGTGCATTTAAGCGTGGCCTAAGACATTCACTTGTTAGTTTTGTAAAGGTACATTCAAAAGTACATTAGACATATTTTCTTTTGTTAAAATACAAAAAGAGTTTAATTCAAATTATTGTGAACTAACAATAAATTGATTATTATGATAGATATTCATAAAAACTTAATTATTTATTTTTCTTTTGTATGACTAATAGTTGTTTATTATATGTAGTAAATAGCATTTGCTAGGTTGCGAGGATCCCTAAGTAATGTACTTGGGGTATGAGTGGTAATCTAACCTTTTACAATAAAGAAGCATCAACTCAAATATAATGAGCTTCCAGATATTATGTTATGATTAAAGTTTTAGAATCTTTGTTATGATTGGGTGGTGTAGGAATTGTAAAAGTGATGCAAGTACCTTTTGATTTCATGTAAACTTCTAACTTTAGCTAATTTCCTAGTTTAATAAGCCTACTATAAAAATTTGACAACCCTAATTGGAGTCCATTTGTTCAAAGAACATATGGGCTATAAACGAACCATATGTTCAACGAATAGTTTGTAAATTGTTTGATGGGAAGTTTTTTTATGTGTCCGTTCACTTAATAAATGAACGAACACAAACAAGGTTTTCTGTTTATTTATTTAAACAAACGAACATGAATAGATGTCGCGTTTGTTCATTTGTTGGTATAAAGCTTATAATAAAAACACTAACAAGATGAACTCTCACAAGTAATCAACACAGATTAAAGCTTTTATTGATTGAGTAATTGGAAAGTACATGAATAAGAAAGTTGCAGACTCAAAGCTTAAATAAGCAAAAAAACAAACGACTAGCAAACAAAGTGGAACAAACCACATGACTCGGACTTAACAACAAACTTGGCAACAACCACTTATTCAAACTTCAAAAAGACTATCACGTGCATGCATGAAAATAGGCAAGGGAACTTTTCTTGGCAACACCCCCCCCCCCCCCCCTAATTCAAGTTCCCACATTCCAAGCTTCCTCCAAAACATCAAGAACTTTTCTTTGCACAGTGGCTTGGTAAGAACATCTGCAACTTGATCATTAGTACCACAATATTCCAAGGTAAATTGTTTTTGAGCCACCATGTCCCTAATGAAGTGATGCTTTAACTCAATGTGTTTTGATTTCCCATCAACCATCGGATTCTTTGACAATTGGATGGCTGACCTACTGTCACACCAGATAATAGTGGCATCATCTTGAACTGCATGCAAATCACTCAATATTATCCTTAACCAAACTGCCTGACATGTTGCACGAGTTGCTGAGATGTATTCTGCCTCAATACTAGACAAGGCAATTGGGTGTTGTTTTCTTATGCACCATGAAATAACTCCACTTCCCAAAGTGAAAACATTTGCTGATACACTTTTCCTGTCATCCATACATCCTGCCCAATCACTATCAATGTAACCTACCAATTTAATCTTCTGATTCTTTACATAAGTGATACCATACTTCATAGTGCCTGCAACATATTTCAACACTCTCTTTGCAGCTCCAAAGTGTGTCTTACTAGGTGCTTGCATAAACCTGGAAAGAACATTTACAGCAAAACCAATATCAGGCCTTGTATGCTGTAAATACATAAGGCCACCTATAAGACTTCTGTATATCAAAGCATCAGCCCCATCTTCTTTCTTTTGTTTCTCATTTGCATTCATGGGAGTGTCATCAACTTTACACCCAATCATCCCAAATTTACCAAGCATTTCTTCAGCATATTTTTGTTGAGCTATAAAGATCTGCTTATCATCCTGATACACTTCCAACCCCAAAATTAAAAGAACTTTAACAACCCAAGATCAGTCATTTCGAATTCTTTCATCATACCACTCTTGAATTCTTGCATCAGTTGTATGTTGTGGCTAGTGTAGATTATGTCATCTACATATAGACACGCATACATCAACCTTTGATCTTCAGTCTTCTTTAAATATAAGGTGGGTTCATTACAACTTCTAACAAACCCATGACTTGTAAAATAAGTATCAATCCTTGAGTACCATGCCCGGGGGGGGGGGGGGGTCTGTTTAAGGCCATACAAGGCCTTATACAGTTGATACACCTTATGTTCTTGATTCTTTACTTCAAACCCACAAGGTTGTTCCACATAAATCTCTTCTTCCAGTTTGCCATTAAGGAAAGCAGATTTGACATCCAGCTGATAAATCCACTAACCTTGTGCAGCAGCAGTAGCTATCACTGTTCTTATTGTCTCAAAACGTGCTACAGGAGCAAAAGTGTCTTGAAAATCTACACCTTTGCGTTGAGAGTAGCCTTTGGCCACAAGTCTGGCCTTGTACTTCAAAATCTCTCCACTTGTCCCTAGTTTGGTTTTGAATAACCATTTCAGTCCCACTATATTTTTGTTAACAGGAGTGTCTACAAGCTGCCAAGTCTGGTTCTTGTTAATACACTTGATTTCCTCTAACATAGCATCCCTCAATTCTTTCTTTACAACTGCATCTTCAAAAGTTAGAGGATCACTTATATTGAGTGCAAATTCACATACCAGGTAATCTTCCATTGGTGCAGTCTGATCATGCACTTCACTCAGTGATTTAGTCTTTATGACTGATGAAGAGACATCCACTATGGCTTCTACTCCACCTTCTTCTGCTTGTGATGAGGAGGCTGCAGCCCCATCAGTTTGAGTTATGCTTTCTGAATTTCTTGTATTCTAAACCCTACTAGCTGCTGATGTAGTTGATGTCGGATCATTATGACTACCTGCTATACCTTCACTTTGGTCACTGATTAAGTCAAGCAATGTGTCAAAGACACTCAAATCACATAGGTGTCTATTTTGATCATTCTTCATACGGGACTAGTCCCATTCCATGTCTTAAAAGCATTTTATGTCCCTTCTAGTAATGATTTGTCTAGTCAAAGGATTATACAGTCTATAACCATTAGAAGGAGAATATAACCCAATTAAAATGCACTTAGCTGATGTTGGCTCAAACTTGTGCTTAAATTGGGTTGGTTTTGAACCATAAGCAATGCTTCCAAACACCCTCAAGTTTTCAACTTCTGGCTTCTTGCCTGGCCACATGTGGATGGGGGTCTTGTCATCAAGGGCTTTGGTTGGTGACATATTCAAAAGGTGCACAGTTGTATAGACTGCTTCTGCCCAAAAGTAGCTAGGCATACCTTTAGCTTGAAGCATGCACTGAGCTCTTTACACAATAGTTTTGTTTCTCCTCTCACTTACCCCATTTTGCTCAGGGGTATAACGAGTTGTAAGCTTCCTCTTAATGCCATGTAATTCACAAAAAGCATGAAATTCACGTGAATAATATTCTTCTCCTCTATCACTTCTAAGGACCTTTATAAACATAGTACTTTGCTTTTCAACAAGAGCCTTAAAGATCTTAAACTTTGAAAACACTTCAGATTTTTTTTCTCAATAAAATAGATCTATGCCATTCTATAAAAAATCATCAATGAACAAGAGAAAATACCTGCTGCCCCTAGGCTTTTGATTGGCATTGGGCCACATACATCTGTATGCACCAATTCAAGTACTTGAGAAGCTCTTTTAGTACTAGACTAGAAAGGTGACTTGTGCATTTCCCCAAGAGCACACCCATCACATCGACCATATTCCCTCATTTGAGGCAGCCCAATGACCATCTGTTTGTTGTAAAGTTGTTGTAGACCCTGTGCATGCAGATGGTCAAACCTACAATGCCATAGTTTGGTCTCATCATGGTTCACAATTGAATTGGCCTTCACCTTGGTTGCATCTAGAGGGAACATGTTATTTACAGCAAGTTGAACTCTCATTAATTCTGTTTGAGTTTCTTTATGCACAATGGAACAAGCATTATCATCAAATATGAGGGCATAACCTTTCCTCATCAACTGACCCACACTCATCAAATTATATTCCAAGTTAGGAGTATAATAAACATCATCTAAATATTTAAAGTTACGATTGACAAAACTTGACTTGGCACTGGTCATGTGGTTCGAGCACCCTGAATCTATAAACCATAGACTAGGATTCTCAACCACATTATCACATATTGCCATGAACAACTGTAGAGACTGCTTCTGCCCAGAAGTAGCTAGGCATACCTTTAGCTTGAAGCATGCACTGGGCTCTTTACACAATAGTTTTGTTTCTCCTCTCACTTACCCCATTTTTCTTAGGGGTATAAGGAGTTGTAAGCAGCCTCTTAATGGCATGTAATTCACAAAAAAACATGAAATTCATGTGAACAATATTCTCCTCCTCTATCACTTCTAAGGACCTTTATAAACTTGCTACTTTGCTTTTCAACAAGAGCATTAAAGATCTTAAACCTTGAAAACACTTCAGATTTTTTTTCAATAAAATAGATCCATGTCATTCTAGAAAAATCATCAATGAACAAGAGAAAATACCTGCTGCCCCTAGGCTTTTGACTGGCATTAGGCCACATACATCTGTATGCACCAATTCAAGTACTTGAGAAGCTCTTTTAGTACTAGATTGGAAAGGTGACTTGTGCATTTTCCCAAGAGCACACCCATCACATTAACCATATTCCATCATTTGAGGCAGCCCAATGACCATCTATTTGTTGTAAAGTTGTTGTAGACCCTGTGCATGCAGATGGTCAAACCTACAATGCCATAGTTTGGTCTCATTATGGCTCACAATTGAATTGGCCTTCACCTTGGTTGCATATAGAGGGAACATGTTATTTACAGCAAGTTGAACTCTCGTTATATTCTTGTTTGAGTTTCTTTATGCACAATGGAACAAGCATTATCATCAAGTATGAGTGCATAACCTTTCCTCATCAACTGACCCACACTCATCAAATTATATTCCAAGTTAGGAGTATAATAAACATCATCTAAATATTTAAAGTTACCATTTGTCATTTTGATCTTAATGGTAACTTTTCCTTCTACAGCTAGATTCTTCTTATCTCCTAGCTTAAATCCTAACTTGAAACCTTCATCAAGATTGACAAAACTTGACTTGGCATTGGTCATGTGGTTCGAGCACCCTGAATCTATAAACCATAGATTAGGATTCTCAACCACATTATCACATACTGCCATGAACAAGTAGGGTACCTCTTCATTATGAGTTTCATCTTCTTCTGTATTTGTAGCCACATTTTCTTGACCATCATCATTAAACCAGCATTCTATTTTGACATGACCAAAACGATTGCACTGATAGCATTGAGGCCCTTTATTTCTTTCTTCATTCATACGACCTCTTCCCCTTCCTCTTGAGTATCCACGACCACGACCTCTACTGGCTTGATCATAAGGTCCTCTTCTGTTTGGTTGATACACCTGTAGAGTTTGTTCATCAGACTTTTCTTTATCACCAGTTTTGACTTCTCCGAACCTACAATTCAATCTTTCTTCCTGGGATTGTAGAGATCCCATCAATTTTACAGGAGTCAATGTACTAAGATCATATGCAACTTCTATTGAAGGTACAACATAATCAAATTTGGCTGTGAGACTCCTCAGAATCTTCTGGTCTGAAACTTCTTCACCAAAAGCTCTTTGTTGGCTGACAATTCCCATAACATGTGAGAAATAATCACCAATCATTTCTCCTTCTTTCATAACCAAGTTTTCAAATTCTCTCCTCAAACCTTGGAGTTTCACATCCTGGACTTGTGAGTCCCCTTGAAACTCCATTCGTAATGTGTCCCATGCTGCCTGTGAAGTTTCTACAGCAACAATTCTTGGAAACAAGGTATCATGCACACCTTGTTGAATGACTGCTAGAGCTTGTGCATCTCTCTTCAATCCTTTTCTTGTTTTTTCAACATTCTCACCATGATTTGCCATGCCCAGATTCACCATGTCCCACAGGCCTTTGGATCTAAGAACAATCTTCATTCGTATGCGCCAATGTTCATACCATTCTCCCTTAAACATAGGAAGAGGAGTATGAGATGAACTATTCATATTGATTGCTTCAGCCATGAATAAATCTTCCTACACACACAAGCTCTAATACCATGTGTTGGTATAAAGCTTATAATAAAAACACTCACAAGATGAACTCTCACAAGTAATCAACACAGATTAAAGCTTTTATTGATTGAGTAATTGGAGAGTATATGAATAAGAAAGTTGCAGACTCAAAGCTTAAATAAGCAAAAGAAAAAAAAAAACAAATGGCTAGCAAACAAAATGGAACAAAACATATGACTTGGACTTAACAATAAACTTGGCAACAACCACTTACTCAAACTTCAAAAGACTATCACGTGCATGCATGAAAATAGGCAAGGGAACTTAAATTAATTCTCAACATCATTTATGTTCGTTTTTGTTTGTGTTCAATACTGTATTAGGGTTTTTAACATTTTATTTCTCATTAAGTACTTCAAAATTCGCTATTGACATATTATATTTAATATATATTAGTGTATTACATATTAATATTATTTCAACTATTTTGATTAACTATTATTTTGGTTGGATTAAGCCATGATTTTATGTTTAATATGATAATTTTGTATTTTTTATGAGACATTATTTTAAGGTAATTATGGGATCAAAAATATGCCAAGAATGTTTGTATAACCGGATTAGTATATTTTTAGCGGATAATGTTTGTGATGAAAAAATGTTGATTTTATTCGCAATTTAATATATGTTAATTTGTGCTCGGTTTTGTTCTTGAAGATTATTTATGTTCATTTGTGTTTGTTTACGTTCGCTTTTGTTCAACTTCTAAATTTAACAAGCAAACACGAACATGTTCATTTTCTTAATAGACGAACACGAACTAGAAAATCTTGTTCGGTAATTGTTCAATAATAGTTCTTGAACACGTTATTTTTGTAACAAATAAACACGTGCAAGATCCTGTTCTTATTTGTTTTGTTCGTTGACAACTCTAAACATATGTAAGTCAAGGCCAGGTTATTGAATTTTAATAATCTCAATCTTCATTCATTGACGGAGATTAATCTCAACTAAGGAAACATTTAGTTAAAGATAGTCATAACTTTGAACGTTTTTTCTATAATAATCTCATGCTAACTAAATGTTAAACCAGTTAATTTTTCTGATGACTTAACATGCTCCTATGGTCAAAACTTTAACTTTTTGATGAGGTGACATACTCATATGACCAAACCTGATGTTGTGACATGCTTATGTGATATAACTTTAACTTTTTAATGATATGGCATGTCACTGTTTTGAATGGATGAATTGATTTGTTGTTCTTGATGTGCGATTGAGATTAAGAGGGAGGGAAAATATGGAGGGAAGTTATGAAAGGAAGTTTTAGAAACTTTATCTTTCAACACACAAACAAACATAATGGTTCGACCCTTATATACAAACTAATCGGTGCCTTATGCAACCGGACGCGACCCTAGACATAAACCAACATAACCATTCACTAATATGTGACATACCCCATCACATATATTGTTTCTAGACTTAGGATAATAAACCTAACATAAGTTTAAATATAACATAACACATGTTTAATAATAATGAATCAAGATTACTTCTAACAATCTCCCCCCTAATCTTGATTCTTGCACTTGGCTTTAGTCTTCACTTGATGAGGATCTTGAGCGTTTCTTCGAGGGCAATGCCGAGTCTTCCCATTCAGCTCTCTTGTTCTCATAATCCTCCATTGCTTCTTCATTGATCTCCACTACCAACTCTCTTCCCTTGTATTTGAGATGATACCACTATAGCATCTCCAAATAACGAACATAAGTTTGCCTCAAATTCATTGTAATACCTTCCTTTGACACTAGGCTTGGCAAACCTCTTCCATATCCCATTGACATGGCCACTACCGTCCAATTTGCATCTCTTGTTACCTTCTCATAACCACCAAATACTTGCACCGTCTTGTAGAGATCCAACAAACATATTGGATAACCCGTCTCGTCTCTTGGTGGGATTGGAGCCTTATTCTTCATTTGTAAGAATTCCTTCATAAACCAATTTACGGTTCTTTCAAACTCCAACTCAAACTTTCTCTTGTATCTTTCAACCGTACTAGTGATGTGAATCAAATCCATAAACACAACACAATCTTGCAATTCGGATCCTTCGGTTGGATACATCACCGGACCTCTTTCCATAACACCTTCATATTGATCTTTGTTGATGGAAAAGTCGTCAAAATGCTTAAAAATGGACGCTCTTTCTTTGTCTTCATTCGTTATACCCTCCAATTTGTCGCCTTCAAATCTAACCCGCTTTCCTTTATCTTTAGAACCTTCGAAACTTCCTGTTTTGGTTCGGCCGCTTGTTTCCCCTATGCTACGGCTTGTGTTCTTTTCTTTCTTGTTGCTTTGATCAAATGCGGGGCACTTAAATGTGAAATGGTCATCCGATTCACATATGCGACATAGTATAATCCTTCTAAACTCTTGGATAATAGGCTTCTTGATGTAACAAACATCGCCTTCAAATTCTATTTCATATCCCTCTTGTGTCAACTTCTCAACACTTAATATATTCTTTCTAAGTGTGGGTATGTAGAACACGTTTTGAATCTTGTGTTCTCTTCCACAACTTGTAATCGCAACACTACCCTTACCACGTAAATATTCTTTCCTATAACCTTTTGGGCAACCATCTACACCATATGAATCGTTTAAAACAATAAACAATCTTTTGGTGCCACATCCGTGTTCTTGGCGTGTCAAACTAACAAACCACAAATCATCCCAACCCTTTTCATCACTACCCTTAACCATAAACTCGGTTTTACCAATTTTCTTAGGACAATTACGCCTATAATGAAAGGGTTCTTTGCACTTACTACAACACATAGTAGAGGGGTATTCGGCCACTTCCTTTTCCTTTCTGATTTGCCGATTGAATTCCTCTTGTGCGCTTCTTCTCTTTGATTCGGTATCCCTCACGGACACACTACTACTTGATCCAATGTTAAACGAAGATAATTGCATATTGAGCGAGTCTCCTATGCTTTCTTGGTTCGCCTTCTTGGCCTTCCATCTATGATTCTCAAAATCATACACTAGACTAGGGATTAGCGGTCCACATCCATAACCGCCTTCTTTCCCCATCTTCTTGACTGCTTTGTTTGTCTCTACATCGAATATACCACAGGTCTTGATCGTTGGCTCTGATGCCATGTTTTGAATATAGGAAATTTTGGATGAATTGATTTGTTTTTCTTGATGTGCGATTGAGATTAAGAGGGAGGGAAAATATAGAGGGAAGTTATGAAAGGAAGTTTTAGAAACTTTATCTTTCAACACACAAACAAACATAATGGTTCGACCCTTATATACAAACTAATCGGTGCCTTATGCAACCGGACGCGACCCTAGACATAAACCAACATAACCATTCACTAATATGTGACATACCCCATCACATATATTGTTTCTAGACTTAGGATAATAAACCTAACATAAGTTTAAATATAACATAACACATGTTTAATAATAATGAGTCAAGATTACTTCTAACAGTCACGTCATTGAAAACCTAGCTAGGTTAACATTCAGTTATTATGAGATCGATGAGTGTCCGCATGCCATGCAAGCGGCTTTAACAATTTTAGAGAGTCCTTTCATGTTTTGAAATAACTGAGACCTAGAAACAAATATGAATGCTTAAACAACACCTACGAGCATTTTTGTTTTTTTTTTTAATTATGACAGATATAACACCTAGAGAATTTACCTGTGAAAGTCGTAAGGATAATCTCATATTGTTGACCAATCTTCACCTTCGATAATGGCACTGGATCTTCTTCTAGATAGTCGTCACCACCAACAGTATTACAACCTTTATGATACTGCAGTTGCAATGGTATGAACTCAAAGTAGGAAAATGTTGGAACCACCGTGAACCTCACATTCTCGGGTGCGGAACACGGGTCCATGTTCACTCCGATCCAACTCTCGGTGGCCCCGTACTCAGCACACACCAACGGTAAACTGTCTCCAGTGTAGTGCCTTAGTTTCTCCAAGTATGGTAGCATCGAACCGGTCATTATGGTGTACACATATTTGGCATTTGGCCACAACTTTGGGATCAAACCGTACCAATCCGACTCCTTTAGTTCCTCGCATTGCGAACTTACCCGTGTTGCTAAAAGTTTGTCGGGTTTGATCAAATTCAGAACCGATCTCCTGATACCTATAGTGACGGACCCAAGATTATTTTCATTGTAGTTAGTTTTTTCAATGCTCAAATATCTGTTAACTCGGAGTCCTAATTCTCCATTCAGCTCAGTTCGGGTCACATAAATGTAAAACATTGTTTGATAATCATTTAGATTTAAAAAAAAAAAAAAACTGAAGTACACTTAACTGAATTTATACTATCTTTTCTTTCCCTTTACCTTTTAGATCTCACTTTATAAATGTAACATGTATAGATCAATATATATATATTTTTTGTTAAACCAAAAAATCTTGGGTAAAAACTAAGAGCTATAATTAAATTTTTAAGGTAATAACGTAAATGTAAATCATTGATTGTTCAATAATCATTTAGAATGAAAAACTAAAGTACTTAATTGGATTTATACTCTTTAATATTTTTCATATGTAGTATGTACGGATTGATATTTGATATTATTCATTGGCTGATCTCCTCTCGTGCTGGACGAGGCCTCAGCCCTCCCAACTTTTTTGCTTCGTAGTGTAAATTTTACCAAAATTTTTCAATTTTTTTTATATGTATTGAGTTTAGCCCTATCAAAATGAGTCCGGCCCTACCAGATTTTTCGTTCAAGATCCCCCATTGTATTTGATATTTGAAAGTTAATTTAAAAATCTCGGGGTATGACGTTCAAAAATCTTGGGTGGGTATATACCTGGGAGTGTGATTGTAGAACTCAAAGTTCCGTTAAAAAGATCATCACATAGGTCTCTCCAATAATCTTCAAACAAGCGAAGTGCTTGAACGATGGAATAGGCGAAAGTGGAGGTGATGAATTCGACTTGCGGAGAGTGAAAGAGACCAAGAAGAAAGTGACAATAGGTTGATTGTTTATAGTCACCACTGAAGATGACCTCCTGTGGGCTGCAAGTGAAAGACTTGGTTTGTTGTTGCTTGAGTTTGAACTCTTGGCTTGCAAAGTAATGGGTTGTGGCTGTTCCTGCTGATAGCCCACCTTTTGTTTTGAACTGTTTGCTGCCATAAATAAATTCTAGAATCTTGCCTCCTTCCCTTGTTGGATAAATCCTTCATATTATAACTCATTAAATTTATACGAAAAAAAAAAAAAAAATAGAGAGAAACAAAAACTTACTAATTAAATTTTAGAGCAACTTTGATAAATTCACTTTTAAATGCTTGCAAACACCTTCTTTCTTTCAAAAGCAATTAAAACACATCATGTGTGCGCATGTTTATATATTAAATCTATTGTTTGTGTGTAAGAGCCCATCACTTTGCATCCGGATGCGTTTGGGGTTCCGGACACCAAGAGTTGGATGCCCAAACAAATGGATCCTCCGGTCAGTGGCGAATTCAGAAATGATTTCCAGGTTTTTCACTGATTTTCATTAATTTTTAAACTTTTTCCACTAAAATTTTTTAATTTTTTTTTCCAAATCAAGGGGGTTCTTGGGAACCCCCAGAACCCCCTCTAAATCAGCCACTGCCTCCGGCCATCCCCTTTCCTGACGCCACCTAAGTTGTTCTCTTACCGTTTTGAGTATTCGAGATGCTCTAACTAGAAAAAAAATGTAGAGAGAGAAAGACCTTGATCTATAAGCTGCAGCCAGCTTAAAGATTTGTAGAGTAGTCTTGGAGCTATGAGAAGTGAAAGGAACATACTTTTGCCTACCTTCAGTTGTTCCAGAGCTATGCAACCAAACCAAAAAAAACGGAACAGTTTTAATTTATGTGCTATCTAAAAGAAAAGTCCTTTTTAATATATCACAATATAACAACTCTATTTAATTTATGTGCAATCTAAAAGTAAAGTCCTTTTTAATGTATATATATAAACAAAAATAATAATATTTGAACATAAAATGAAAGAATTAATAATCCATAGAATTCACAATTTATGCGTTAAAACTTGGGTTATAATTTATATATACTAAAATTTGTGCTTAAAATATAAACGAGTCTAACAAGCCAAGGTTACAAACCAAGTACTTTGCCAAGGCTTCAAAAGAGCCGATTTCGAAAGAGAATTAATTCTCAAACATTTTAATAACTAGCGAGTCAAGAGCCGCAAGCTTTTTGAAAAGCCCTAACATCGTCTAGAGACATAAATTAATATACCTTAATGAGAGAGTAGTGATGGGTTGTTTAGTGAGTAAAGGAGAAGTTTCCCCATCAGCAATCCTGTGAATAAAAGGCTCTAAATCTGCATGGGAAGCAAGTGGCACCTTTGATGCATAAAGAGACTGCAATGCTTCTGCATCCATGTTATGAACATCAACATCTTTCAACCATTTCTCTAGATACTGAACCCCATGATTCATTTCAAGAATCATCTTCAGTGTTTCCATCTGAACTTTCCAAGCATTCTTAGCCACTTCTTCGAACCACCTTATCACGTCCTCACTTGAACTTGAATGATCCATTAATGGTTGGGAACCCCTCTCTCTCTTACTTTTAAAAGGACAATCAGAGAGAGTGAGAAAGTATAGGGATTACTGAGCCACAGTAAATAGTAAATACTATAAATTGGACGAGAGGAGAGATGTGCCACTTGAAGAAAATATCTGAGGTGGGGCCCGGCTGCCCTCATACAAATCGAGAAAGTTTAATTTATACCATATATGGATGGATATATACAAGTCTATGTCTCCGCTCAGATTGAGCTGCAAACGCATATTGTACCAACTTTCAGTCAATAAATTGAATTTTACATGCAAAACGGTTAAGATTTTTTTTTTATATAAATCATCGTATCCACTGGAACTCCACTTTTGGTGGCGACCAAAGTCGCCGCTAATGCCCAACCTTTAGCGGTACCACCGTGTGGTGTAGGGGCGTTCACGTTGAAGCGCACGACGCCTTCGCATCCAAGCAAGATGTCATGATGGGATGTAGTTGGCAAAACCATGAAGTCACTGACTCCTGTGCGCTCATATTTGCCATCCGACATCGTGACTGGCATGGAGATCATGCCACGAGACATTATTGTTTCGTGGATGAAGCCGAAGATTGGCTCGTTGACTGGTACGGGCCTGGCTTTGTCTTCATCATACAATTGTTTAAAAACTGATAATACATGATGTCAGTGCTACTTCCGCCATCTAGGAACATGTACCGCGTGCGGTAATGTCCACAAACAGCGGTGATGACTAATGGGGCGGTGGAGGATGCGCCGCCACAGACCTTTGGGAGGAGAACGTCAGCTTCCTTCCAAGAATCGTTATTTTGCTGCACCTAGGATCGCTTTCCCTGGTGGGTGTTAATTTTCCCGGCCTTGGTCATGTTACATTGGTGGCGCGGGGCATGTGTAACCATGTGAGTATTGAGGTCGCATATTTTCTTTCGCGACCCTTCAGCATGGTTGTTGATGTCGTGTGAGTGTTTTAAGAAAACTTAACTTCTTTTCAAAAATGGCAAAGTCCCGGAGGAGGTGCCAAAAGCTTTTGGTGAAAAGATGAGCAAGTTAGAAAACAGAAAGACACTTACAAGTTTTAAATTTACAATTTAAAACGATAGTTGCTCAATGTTCTAAACCCAGCACAATAGGCAAGCGCACCTATCGTGTATAGTATAGAAATGTGCAAGTACCGAGTATCGAATCCGTTGACACGATTTTTATTACTCAGCTTCCTAAAATTACTTAAAAGACTTTAAAAATGCGAGAAGAAAAATAAAAAAAGAGACGTAAACTTTTAAGAAAAATCAATGACAAAACAATGGTGTTGCTTCAGGATCAGATGGAACCTGGTATGATGATAGTTATTTTATTTAAAGTGGTGTGTTCGAGTTGCGCACTTGTGTTTAACTAAGAATTGTGACTGCATTTTCTAGAGGTGACTGTTTTCGCATAACTGTACAAACAACTGTGTTCTTAATGTTATTATGAGGGTCTCCCAAACCCGGCAGCTCACCTCTCAACACTAAAAAGAAAGTGACTCGAGACTGTGTCGACTCAACCCCGAATTAACCGCCTCCCGGTGTTGCGATATAGACATCAAACTAATCTAGACTTTTGTGAATAACTTGCCGGTGGCCGGAGCATGACCGAACAAGTTGCCACTTAATGTCATAGAGGAGTCGTGACTAACCAGAACACGTGCATCCCCTACTTGATTTAATTAACTTATCAAAAAGTGAATGGTCTATCATTAACTGTGCGGTAGTATAATGATGAAAGAAAATAAAGATCGTTTTCTTTCAACACGGGTTCATCAATTCTTAACCTGCGCCAAACCTTTCACATAGACCATGAAGCTAAGTCACAAGATTAAGTATTGACTTATCACTAGGACCGAGTATATAGACCGTACCGACCCTAAATGAGACCTTGATAGTAGAGGATTAAGCCACTAAGTGTGTGTATTTCTACCCACAAATGGGCTAATCACTACTCATGGGATTAGGTTAGCTTAAAAGTGCATGGGTTTTTACACACCATGGGTATACTCATGAGTCCTCCCACTTCCTATCAAGACATCCACAAGACCAAAGACTAAGTGATTTATTAATTAGATCATTAAACAAAGTTTAGAATAGAAAGAATTATTAAGAACACAAAACACCACTTTAAAATAAAAGATAAACTATATTAATTCATACCAAGTTTCCATCATCACCCTAGCAACACCAATAGAAATCTATCCTAGCATGGTTGATACAACAAGCTCATAAGGTTAGGTTTGTGTACAAGACATGTTGGAAGGTTGTATGGAGATTTCTAAGGGTTTTGGATGATTTTGGGTTGTTGCTCTCTTGATCAAGGTGTTTATGGAGTGATCCCAGGCTCTAAAGGACACTTACAATCCTCAAGGAGGGCAGAAACTTCGTGGACAAGTGTTGATTTTCGAGTGAGAATGGATGCTACAAAATGTGGGGTGGAGGCCTCTATTTATAGGCATTTCAGGTCTGGAACGCCCGTGCTTAATCTTTGGCACGCCCCTGCTCGACAGCGGGTACTGTTGCAAAGTCCTTTTTGCAGAAGATGTTGGTTTGTTCCTGAGCACTCCCACGCCATTACCCCTGGCACGCCTGTGCCACCCAGTACAGTTAACCATCTTGTCAGTTTTGGTCGGTTTTTGCCTTGGAGAACATGCTGGAGTAAAGCACAGCCGTGCCATACACTGGGGCACGGTCGTGCACATCCTGAAGTACTGAAATTGACCTCTGTTGACTTAGAAATGTTGACTTGTTGACCCGGAACAGTTGCACGGCCGTGCCATATCTGGTAGAGCGTCAAAGTCTTCAATTCTTCGTCCGTTTTGTGCTGTTTTGTGCGGTTTTACACTTCTTTTCATCACCGGACCTCCGATCCTGCAATTATCAACAAAGAAAGATAAATCTTGATAAAACATAGATAAAAACATGATTTAGAGTGCAAGATAAGTGATAATTATGTGTGAAAACATATCAATTTCTCGGCACATCAGTTGTCATCGCCGTTATTTCCCAGCACGACTCTATTTACGTTCTTGACCAAGTATCCGAGCTAACTAGACTTTAGTGCGGATTCAATCTCCATCTTCAGACTGTAGCAGTTGTCTATAAGATGTCCAAAATCATTGTGGTACTCGCAGAATTTGCTCGTATCCACGTTCTTCCGCTTCCCTAAGGGCTTAGGCTCTCTGAGAGTGATCTGCTCCATCTTGAGGACCTGGAACATAGTTTTTACTAGAGGGGTACAGTCGTAGTTTTTCTTGGAATGCCACGCTGGTCTCGCGTTTGCTTATTGGAGATAAGCTGGCGGGCGTCATTAGAGGATGAGTACTTTCCTTCCTCTATAGACTTCGAAATGCGCGTCCATACAGACTTCCCTTTATTATTATTATTATTATTATTATTATTATTGTTGTTGTTGTTGTTGTTGTTGTTGTGGTGCTGGGAGCCACACATTTGGCGGATAGATTTTTCGAAAGACGCGAAAATATTGGCCTAGCAAATGAGTTCATCCCAGGATTCTGGGATGCCATCTTTGCTTGTAAGGCATTTCATTAATTCCTCACTACGTACACCCTAGATGAAGGCTGCGCGAGTGAGTCCTTGTCCACACCCTATCTGTAGGGTCTCTCTGTTGTAGCGCATAATGAAGTCCTCAATGGACTCGTTATCATAGCACAAACACAAGAGAATGTGCGCCTTGTCTTTCTTGTGTTTGCGCAGATGGGAGAAATGATTACCAAATTTATTGGTAAGGTCGTCAAAATCCATAATGCTCCCCGCGGGGAGATTATCAAACCAGACTCTAGCGGCGCCGGTCAGCGTTTGGGCAAACATATGGCACCAAACCTGAACTGGCCAGTTTACCGAGCTCCCCGCACATTCAATGTCTTGAATGTGGTCATCAGGGTCACGTAGGCCATCGTACTAGCCGATGCTGCTGGGGAGTTTTTCCTTCTTTGGTATACTTGCCGTTGCTTTGCGAGGCACAAACTTTGACTTCTCGGCGAAGAACTTTGGTCTATAAGGTTTGACCAAGTCGCCATCCACATTTGTGTGGGTTCTGGCGGTATCCGTCACAGAACGTGAATGGTGGGTGTGGCTCCGCCCATTATAGTCGTCATCGATGGAGACTGGTAACTGTCTGGTTTGCCTGGAGATTTCGCGTAGCCCCGAGCGTCGGCGGTTCCGCCGTGCTCCCCGCTACGACCGTCGCACCGAACGTTGGTTTCCTTGCCCTTATGACTCCTTCGAGGCGGTGATTCATAAGTCAGGGTTTTGCCCTTCTTTTTTGTTTGTTTCATCAGCATATGCTAATATTTGGCCGTATTCTTAGTATTTGGCCGTATTCTTCTTTGTCCACGCTGTCGTCACTGTCACCGTCGTTGTCCTCATCACGTACCTCAAAAACTGGTTTTTGAGGATGTGTGGTGGTTTGCTTAGTGACAGTGGCCGGTGTACCAGAGTTCCCTCCGAGTTCGATCTGAGGATCCTTCTCGGGCGGGTTAACAGTAGAGGTGTTAGGGTTGGGTTCAGCCATGTGGGTGGGCTAAAAGATGAGAGAAGAAAGAGTTCTAGCCGGTACGGATGGTGCCGATGAAGAAACAGCGAGTGTAACCTATCCTAAAAGTGGATAGGTTTGGTTTGATACACGTGTTCGCTCAAAGTATAATCCTTCACTCACACTAATGACGAAACCGAAACCCTAATAGATGAGAAAGAGTGTAACGTGTGTGGTGAGAATGAGTACACAAGAATATAAGTGGTTCGGTCTAGATCGACCTACGTTCACTGTAAAGAGAGATTATATTATCACTCAGAAATAATACAAGACGATTACAAGTGTTTTCTCTCTAAGCTTGTTCTTGCATGAAAATGATCGAACCCTTGCAAAGGAGAGGAAGTCTGTTAGTGCATGTTTGTGTGACAAACGCTTCTCTACATTAGTATCATTTTTGTGTTTGGTTGTTAGGTTAATTGTAACATGCTTGACGTTGTTATAAGTCAAGCATGATAGTCTTTTGTGTTTTACCCTAGCAAACAAAGAAGATAGGAAACAAAGAAGTTAGCAAACATAGAAGATAGTCAAGGGAAAAGATGTAAAACAATAAAGATAGTCATCTTCTTTGTTCTGTCATGTGCATCTTCTTTGTTTGCAGATCAGGCCCATGCAAGTATAAATACCTTGTATGGGGTGTAGGCTAGGGTTAGTCAGTTGTTAGCTTATAATTGGTATTGGTTCCACTGAAATAATATCAATCGACAAGCAGATTATAAGTATTTCCATTGTGTTCTTCGTTGTGATTGATTCATAGTTTGCATAAACATCTATCAAGGGATTCCGCACCTTGATAGATCTGATCTAGCTTGTAATCGATCCATTCCACAGAACTACAATTGGTATCAGAGCATATTATGCTTGATTGTATGGTTCAAGCTTGATTATTGCAAATATTGAATTGATTGGAACATGTTTTTATGTCCAAAACTTCTGTTTTCGTGTCTAAAAATTGTTCTCAGTCAGAATTAGTGCTTTACAGAAAGTCTGGTGTGATTTCTAAGTGTTTTCGATCAAAAATTCGTATTCTGCTTCGATCAGACCTGATTAACGAAGTTAGGGATTTGGAACGAAGATAAGCCATCCTCGTTTATAGTTCATCTTCGTTTATTGGTCTTCCTCGTTTGTGGTTAAATTCGTTTAAGGTCAAATGCGTTATTAATCATCTTCGTTTAAAGTAATCTTCGTTTAAAGTAATCTTCGTTTAATATCCAAGTTCGTGAAACAACAACTTCGTAGTTAGTCATCTTCGCGAAACAATTCATTTTTGTTGTTCTGTTCTGTTGAACAGATTTGAATCCGAACTAGACATTGGACTGTTAATTGGACATTGTACTTGAACATTGGACTTGTACTTTGATTTGGACTTGGACTTCGACTTATAACTTATTCTTGGTGAAGAAAAAAATAATCTCACCACCGGTTAGGGATGATAAGATTACGAGTTACTACAGGGTTTATCCTTCACTAACAGCTACGGATGGAGGAACCTGCAAATAAGAGTGAATAAGTGGGTGTGGAGACGACTACACGAGGTAGTTGTTTATAACAAAAACGGGGTGAATGGGGATACTATCAAGTGTGATAGCTCTCCAGGTCAGTAGAAAGTGTCCTCTCCTACTAGGGATATGATCCCTTTTATAGGAGAGTCCGTATGCCACCATTACCCAAGTCCTAACTGTGGTTAGGTTGTCTCCATCACCCTTAGTTATGTTAGTGTGGTGAAATAAGGAAAGCTAAATTAATGGGAATGATGGAACATTGTACCGCCTTTAATATTGAGTCTACGTGATTTATGCATGGCTGTTGACCATGCATGATATCCGCCTTGACCGAGACTTGACCATTGACCGGTCATTAATGTGTTTTGACCACTTCCTGCGCATAGGCTTTTATCCGCACGGTGATGTTGTGCTGGGTTTGGGTATGCGCAATAGTGTATTCGGTACCCAATCCCATCAAGTCCCCCCAGTCCAGTGTGCCTCTTATCTGAGAAGTTATGATAAGATGGGAGGGACGCTAGACTTATAAGATGCGTGTTGTTGATGGGAGCTTGTCCTTCATGGTAACTTGCGCATATGTGGTTGTTGAATGTTTTTTGGTGTGGAGAGTTTTAAGCGGAGAACGGGTGGTAGGAATTTACGTCAAAATTCCGCAGCTGTAGGACACATCAGTAATTTTCTATGGACACGTGGCAGCTCTCCATGATCTGCGAAACTTGTGGCCCATATGGCGAGTGGGCCTGACGTGACTGGTTGCAGTTTGAGATGTGTGCAGGCACGTTGAGCGGCGGTTGTCAGGCGAGTGGGCGCGTGGGGCGCGTGTGACGTCTGTTTGTCTTCAGGTGTACACGTGTTGCCCTCATATTAGACTCATCCTCGAAAAAGTCTGGCTATCCCTTTCAGCATGACGTCAGCTGTATTAATTGCAAAGCCTATATATTGAATTTTAATTATGGCTTTTCCCATTTCCAACTATTTCAAAATTTGAATTCTTCTTCAACGTCTCTGCTTCCCCAACATCATTATTTCTTTAACCATGTCTCAAGAGTCACAAGATGTTCAAGAATCTAGTAAGACGTCAGATTCTGTCAAAGATCTAGGAAAAGAATCATCAAAAAGTATAGAGGCTACCACTATTAAGTGGGACAAACCCTCATATTTGACTGTCCTTGATCAATATGGCATTTTGCCTGAATGGGAGCCAGAGCTTCCAGCCGAAGGGAAGACTGCTTTAAAACACCTCCTGGGAAGATAGCGTTGTATGCAGCAGCTTTTACTAAATGCTGTTTCCGTTTACCAGCTACCAAATTTGTGGTGGATGCTTTGTTGAAATATGGCATTCACCCTACACAATTGACCCCTTATGGGTGGTGCCGTCTGCTTCATTTTGAGGCCACTTGCAGAGCTTTGGAGATTAAAGCTACGTTTGAGAGGCTGAATGTATTTTATATTCTTGAAGCAGCCCGTGGTGGTAGCGGTTGGTATAGCTTAGGCATTCGCCGGAAGGTGAAGCAACTTGTATCGGAGAAAGTGAAGTCCATGTATGAGTGGAAGGATAAGTTTTTCTATATCAATCATGGTGTTATTCCTGCTCCTTTTCAATGGATGATGGTAGGCTTAAAGAAAAAGATTGCTGAATTCCCTCCAATGGCGGGATTCAAAGAGCAAGATTGGTATAAGTCACTCTGTGATCATGCTACTCCGTTGATGATGGACGAATGTCTAGAAAGTGTTTTGAACTTGCTGGGAATTAGTCTTATCTGCCCTGAAGGCCATGATCAGAATCCTCCAAAAGGTAATGAGATCGTTCCTGGTTTGTTGTTTATATCCTTTCTTGTATTACTGTTCATGCTTTTCAATTGTATCCAGGTGTGCTCTGTTTGAATTATTTGCCAAACGTGGTGAGGCGAAAGTGCTGTATCCAACTGTCGTAGGTGCGCAGCGGTTATCTGAGAGAGTTAGTGGGAATTTTCTGTTTCCAAATCTTGTTGATCCTCTGAAGCAATATGTCAGAACAGGTTATGCATCCCGTCCATTTCTTTTATTATTGATAAGTTTCTTTTAGTGCGCGAAGGAAGCGCAGTAGGTACGCATCCTGCTTACTGATTTAGCGCATTCTTCGTGGTAGGTGCGGGAGCCGCGGAAATCCGTTGGTTAGTCCTTATAACTCCTGTATTTACTCCTCACGCATAGTTTAATGTATACAGATGTGATTTCTGCGCCAGGCACAGGTACATCTAGGAAGCGTGCCATTGCAAGTAAGAAGACCAAACCGCCGGTTGTTCCCATTGTCGTTGAGGAGGTAGATGAAGAATTAACCGAGTAGGACTCGGAGTTAGAGCATAAACGCGCTAGACGCTCATCTCCTATCCGCCAGTCAGAGAATGTTACCGAAGAGTTATACCAGCAGAGGGTTACTGAGTTGAATCAGAAACAAGTTCAGATTCCTCATTCTACGGGAGCCGCGGGCAGTATGCCTCGTCCAGAGCCTATTACGGCGGTTCCGATTGATGTTTTCAAGCCATTGTCTTGGCCAACGAGTGATAAGCTCGAGATTCCTGTGAAGCCTCCGCCAGTACGTGAGAATCTTCCAATGAAGACGTTGAGGCACTTGTCTGGTATTTATATTTTTGTTTCCCTTTTTGCGTATTTAGTAATAAATATGCTGTAATATTATGAATAGCATTTTATGTAGGACAACATCCTTTTGCGGAATCTCGCATGAAGCAGTCCACTATAGTGTTGGAGAAGGTGTCTATGTCTGACCAGCCTGTTGAAAATGTTGGTGTGACTGTGGATATGACAACGAATACAACTGAGGTGGTTGTAGAGGAGAATGTGACACCACAGGTTGCGCCCACCCTAGATGACTTGGTGATTGATGCGGAGAAGGATGCGGGAAAGAAGGTGGATGAGTCCGAAACTCCAAATTTGAATATTGATTGCCCTGACCCATCCCTAAAGCAAGTGCACGAGCCAAGTTCATCGCAGGGATTTGAGGTTGCGCTGGAGAAAGGAAAGGGAGATGAAGTTGTTGGCGAGAACCCTTCCAGCTTTATGCGCACAGTAGTGGACTCTACTGTGGTTTATACTGATGCTTCTGCAGGTGTTGGTGATAGTTTTGGTCGGTCCGGTCACCGGCGAAGAATGTATTCGTCGCGTCAAGCTGATTTGCCGAGGCCATATTAGCCGCGTTGGGATATTCTTGACACAACTCGATTTACAAATGTGCTTGATGCGCAGGAGTTTGTCATGCTATCTATTCCTCCTGCCGAGCGAGATTATCAAGATAGTGTTGATCGACGTTCTTTGTTTATTGACATGGCGATGAATCTCTCATTGGGTATGAGTGGGCTTGGATCTCTTATTAGGCGTGAAAACGAGTTCCAGCAGGATTATCAAAATCTGAAGGATTCAGATGCCAGTTTGCTGGGGCGCGAAGAAGAATTTCAACGCGCTCGTTATGAGATCCAGTCAGAGATTGAGCATCACAAGAAAGTGGCCCATGATGCTATTGTAGAGATGGAGAAGGTAAAGAAAGATAAAGCTGAAGCCTCCCAGGCCTGGTCCGCTGCTAGTAAGAGGACAAATCAGGAAACTGAGCTGTTGCGATCCACTATTGATAATTTGAAGCTTGAGAATGCTCATTTGAAGAAAGAGATGGAGCAAAGCCAGCTTATGGAGAGAAGCACGCGAAACTTGCCGATACTATCCAGAAGTACAATGCTCAGCATGATGAGCTTCTCAAGGCGACCACCTCGTTGTCTGATGCGGAGGCCAAGATAAAAGATTTAGTATTAGAGAATTCCAAGTACTAGGAAGAAAAAGCTTTGGCGGAGTCTTCTTGTTCACACGCGAAGATGGAGTTGGACAAAGTGCAAGCTTTGTTTGGACAAGCCACTGACATGGTTGTTGCTGCTAATGAGAGGATAGCTTGGTTGATGAGCGATGGTGTCGCTGGAGTAAGCTAGAAATTCCCCTTTTACATAACTGGTTATCGACTTATTCAACTTTTGATGTAATATTTTCTGTTATGCAGATATTTAAGCGTGTCTGGAATGATCCTACGCTGACAGAGGTAATTGCCCGCATTTCCAGCTCCTCCGTGAAGCAGGGGTTGAAACTTGGTTTCTGCAAAGGCTTTTGCCATCATGCAGATGGCAAGAAGAAGGAGGCCGGTCCGTACGAGAACGAGTCGTACGATGATGATTTGCTGAAGGCCTATGACGATTATGAGCATATAAAATTTGAAGTGTTCGACCTGTTGGAGGCTTGTGTGAAGACTGATCACCCCGTAGGTGAATTGCGCAACTATTTTATCAAATCCGATCGCCTAGGTGCGGAACTT
The DNA here is from genome assembly GCA_028751855.1 of Ambrosia trifida. NCBI lineage: Eukaryota > Viridiplantae > Streptophyta > Magnoliopsida > Asterales > Asteraceae > Ambrosia > Ambrosia trifida. Next base: position 120,753,999 of record CM054129.1, on the reverse strand, counting down.
GCTGAAAAGGCGCAAAGAGAGGAGAAGGCCAAAGTAGTGGCTACTGATGGTGGGGCCGGGACATCATCCGTGGCCAGTGACAAGCGCGTAGACAGTGCTAATGCTGAGGATATATCTCAGTATTTGAACCTTGGTTGAATAATTTATTTGTTTCCTTGTCTTTGCGTGTAACGTTTCTGATGAACAATTTATTTCACTGTTCTTATTGTAGAACTTAATGCAACGTGTTCTTTGGGTGTATGCTAATCATTTGATGATGTCATCTTTACTTCCTGACACCAGGGCCTGTCAGACTACCTCATGATTGATGTGACGGTTGTGCCGACGATTGTCAGGGCGACTGTCACACTTCCCTAGGGTAATTGAGTGGTTACCACTAATAGTAATTAATGGCCATAACCTCTCTCTTCTATATATAGTAAGTGTAGCTTTCATCTTCACCATTATTCTTCTGTTTTAAAAACTTACACCATTCTCTCTGGAAAAATGGCGACTAACTCCTCCAACAACAATCTTGGCGTCATGGAGAGATTAGCAATGCAGGGGATGATGAAGCTATCTCAGCATCCGAGTCGTGATCGGTCCTCAACTGATGCTCTTGATCGTCTAGTAGAATATTGTGAACACCTGTTATCCCAAGAAGATATACGACCTGATAACTTAGATGATCAAGGTACTTCTGATGGGAAGCCGTTGAAGATGAAGAAGTTGTCAGGGTTAGGGGATGTAAATAAGGCTAAAACCAGGAAGGTTAGGGGTTAAGGTGTCTTTCCAGTATGTTGAAGCCCTTATGTGTATAAGTAAAGTCTTTTGAAATTGCTGTTGAATCATCATGTCTATGGGGTGTAATTTGTTTTTGTGTTGACCCCCTTTTTTGTATATGTAACAATAATCTACGTATTAGGTGTGTAGATTGTATTGTTAATCAATGGCTTGTATGATAAATGCTTTTTGTAATATAAATGATGTTGGTCATAAAGTCCTTATTACAAAATCATGAAATAGCAGATTACAAAGGAGTGTGCCTGACGACACTTCAGAGGAGACCACATGCCTTCTTTCAAGAGCATCTGAATCAAATTCACTGCTATGGCATAGGAAAATGGGACACATTCACTTCAGAAAGCTGAACTACATTATAAAAAACGGTTTGGTGGCAGGTGTTCCTTTAAAAAGCTTTAGGGTTAAGGATAAATGTGTTCCTTGTAAAAAGGGAAAGCAACACAAGAAACCTCATCACCCTAAAGCTGTTAAGACCATCTCTGCTCTTTTCGAACTACTTCACATGGACTTATTTGGTCCGGTGAACGTTAGAAGCATTGGTGGTAAATTCTATTGCCTTGTGATTACTAATGATTTTTCAAGATTCTCATGGGTGTTTTTCTTAGGTTCGAAGAATGAACAGGAGAAATCTTAACTAACTTCATTTTTCAAGCAAAGAATCTTTTCAACACCACACTTAAGAGAATCAAAAGCGACAACGGCTCGGAGTTCAACATCACATTTTTCAATCTTTTGCATTCGCAAGGGAATTGAACATCAATTCAGTGCTCCTTATGAGCCACAACAGAATGGAGTCGCGGAGAGGAAAAATAGGACCTTGATTGAATCAGCTCGAACAATGTCAGCTGACTCTAAGCTTCCTATCCATTTATGGGGGGAGGCTGTGAATACAGCTTGCTATGTTCTGAATAGGGTTTTGACCGTTAAGAAACACAATAAAACGTGTTATGAACTCTTGAACGGTCGAAAACCAAATATCAAAGATTTTAAAACATTTGGGATGACTTGCAGTATTCTTAAAAATAAAAACTAATCAAAATTTGGCGAGATTTCTGAAGAGGGAGTTTTCCTTGGTTATGTACCTAGATCACCAAATAAACGTGTTTTTAATAAATCTAAAGGTGTAGTAGAAATTGCTTTCAATATTGAAATAACTAGTTACTCACCAAAGGATAGTGCACAGGAACCCAGTTGGAAGTTCAACTATGATGTTGTGTTTTAGCTTTTAATGTTCCTCATACCTTTAATGCAGATCCGACCATTGAAGAACCAATGATTATTGACGAGGATGATAACAACATAGTAACACCTCGGTCAATCATCCCAATTACTGCAGAAAAGGATAAGACAAATGCTCAAGGATGCTCTTCGGGAGACAACCAATCTACATTTACAAAACCATTTACTGAAACTGAAGAAGAACCTTTCACGAACTTGTTCGGGACAGATTACACTAATGAAGAAGTGGTTGCATGTAACACCCTAGGCATATCCCACATCTCCTGTGGACATGAGAGATCTTGGTTCATAAGTAATGTCCTGCCTCATAAATTTGGCTGTGGAGCACATGAAAACTCCATAGTTAAGCGTGCTCAGGTGGGAGTAGTACTAGGATGGGTGACCTCCTGGGAAGTTTTCACATGGGCAACCAAAAACAAATACGTGAGCTTCTAGTGAGCAAAGCAGACAATATTGGATGATATTAGAGGCGGGGTGTTACAGAGTGGTATCAGAGCCACTCCTGTGCCATCCGGGATGGTGGGGCAAACCTCATCGAGAACGATGAGCCCCTGAGGGGGGTGATTGTAACACCCTAGGTATATCCCACATCTCCCGTGGACAGGAGAGATCTTGGTTCATAAGTAATGTCCTGCCTCATAAATCACCAACGCGTTTTGGGCTTAGTTGGCTGTGGAGCACATGAAAACTATATAGTTAAGCGTGTTCACGCAGGAGTAGTACTAGGATGGGTGACCTCGTGGGAAGTTTTCACTCGGGTAACCAAAAACAAATCTGTGAGCTTCTAGTGAGCAAAGCGGACAATATTGGATGATATTAGAGGCGAGGTGTTACACTAAAGGAGAAATTAGCTCCAACTTAGATGATGAGTTAACGGTTGACATCGTGGCATCAACACGTGCAAATAAAGATCATCCAGTTGACTACATATTGGGAGATCCTGCTGCGGGAGTTCAGACAAGGAGAAGTTTTGCGAATGCCAACTGCATGTACCCAAGAATTAGAGACTCGTGGATTGTGAACAAATGCTTAAAATGTTTTATCTCACAGATCGAACCGAAGACATATCAACTGGCTCTTCGTGACAACTCGTGGGTAGAGGCAATGCAAGAGGAGCTGGCTCAGTTTAGGAAGCTCAAAGTCTGGGAATTGGTCGATCTCCCTTGGGGTGCACAGGAAATTGGCACCAAATGGGTTTTTTTGGAACAAAAAGGATGACAATGGTGTTGTGGTCAGGAATAAGGCTCGACTAGTGGTCAAAGGGTTTAATCAACAGGAAGGGATAGACTTCAATGAGGTGTTTGCACCAGTTGCTAGGCTAGAGGCAATACGTTTGTTTCTGGCCTTTGCGTCTCATAAATGATTTAAGGTTTATCAGTTAGACGTTAAAAGTGCCTTTCTGTATGGAAAAGTCCAAGAGCTGGTATATGTCTCTCAACCACCGGGGTTCACTGATCCAGAATATCCAGACCGGGTCTACAAACTTGACAAGATCCTTTATGAACTTCATTAGGCACCCAGGGCATGGTATGAGGCACTGTCTTCTTACCTCTTGAACAATGGTATTGAGAGAGGAAATATTGACTGTACACTTTTCATTCAGAGAAAAGGAGAAGATTTTCTGCTGGTACAGGTGTACGTTGATGACATTATCTTCGGGTCACCCAATGAAGACTTATGCAAGGAACTCGAACAGGTCATGAAAAAGAAGTTCGTGATGAGTGCTATGGGGGAGTTAAAATTCTTCCTTGGTCTACATGTGGATCAGAAGGCAGATGGAATGTTCATCCATCAAACTAAGTATGTGCATGACATCCTGACTCATTTCAAGATGAATGATTGCACTTCTTATGCTACTGCTCTACCGCTCAACCACGGTCTCGGTCTAGATAATGAAAGCGACAAACATGTTGACCCCATAGAGTACCGGGCAATGATTGGTTCACTCATGTACTTAACTTCTTCGAGACCTGACATTATGTTTCCAGTTTGTCTTTATGCCAGGTTTTAGGCGGATCCAAAGGAGTCACATATGATTGCGGTTGAATGGATAATAAGATACCTTAAGCGGACACCCAATTTAGGTCTCTGATATCCATCGGATGGTGGATTAGATCTCGTATCCTACACCGACTTAGACTACGGAGGATGCAACCAGAACAGAAAATCAACGACTGGCGGTTGTCAACTACTTGGGGGGAGACTCGTATCCTGGCAATGCAAGAAGTAGACATCTATAGCAGTCTACTCATGCGAGGCGGAGTACGTTGCAGTTGGTAGTTGCTGTTCACAGGTTTTGTGGATACAACAACAAATGCGGGATTACAGTTTGAATTTTCAAGATACTCCCATTATGATTGATAACAAAGCTGCCATATCCGTAATTGAAAACCCAACCAACTTTTCTAAAACTAAACATATTCATATCAGACATCACTTCATAAGAGATTGTTTTGAAAAGAAAATGATTCATTTAGAAAAAGTTGACACTAAAGAGAATATGGCAGACCTTTACACCAAGGCATTTGACAGGGCTCATTTTGAACTGTTGGTGCAACTGAACGGGATGAGGAATCCTGAGTGATTTTATGTTTCCCATAAGTTTCTAAAGTTTTTATACATAGCTTTCTTTATAAAAAACGAGCTATCACTGTGTATAAGAGAGAATATGATAGTACATCAGCTGCTTGACACTCGCACTTAAAACAGAACAAAGAACTTAAACTGCTAAGTGCGACCGCGGCTCAATCATGTGATATACCAGTAGGCAGACTTACAACGCGTACTCAACCCATATTATAATAATAGTAATAATAATAATAATAATAATAATAATAATAATAATAATAATATAACAGGAACGTGGTACATGTGGGGAACATAACATCGGCTTATGATTTTATGAACTTAATTTCTTGCATCGATAGATTGCCAAAATCAGAGGTTTCGGGTCTTTATATTGTTGATCTATATGGGGATAACATGGTTGTCCTTCTGCTCCATCCAGTCATCTAGGTATATGTTGACCTAGGCACAGCCAGGATATCTTAAAAGAGCAAATCTAAAGGAAAAATGCCAAAACCCTATATGCTAAAAGGCTATCTCAAAAAGTCCAAAAGCTAAAATTCGTACCAAATGGTATTTGCCCTAACCCTGGTTGAGATCACACCGGTCACTTTGTTGTATCCAGATATATGCTGACTTGTACACCCGTGTGTCTCGTACCTTGTAAATTATATGGAAACCAGCAATATACTCACCTGTCACGATAAAGCTTTGTGCATACCTTGATCGCGGGGGTATGTCATGTTGTGCAACACGCAGTACCTACAGTTGAATGCTCATAATCGTAATAAGTAAAGTGAGGCTTTGAAGACAATGATGTAAGTTTTTTTAAGTGGATCAATATATTGGTAATCACCTTGGACTGTGACTGTACTTATAATAATTCACATTGAACAATTCCAACATGTGTGTTCAGTCTTGTTCTAGCTGATATGATCTTTTCACCGGTGACATTTCATAAAAAAATAGAGTGTTTACTTTTGAATTTTCATTTTATTTTATTTTCACTTTATTAGTGTTTTTATTTCCTTTATTTGTTTATAAATAATCAAAAATAACAAAAAGATTTTTCATTTTTCACTTCAGGTCTTAATGCACGGGAAACGGTCATTTAAGGATGTAATCGTACTGTTTGGGGAAACATCTCGTTTTTGTACCGACAAAATTTTTGAAGAAGCCAAGTTTTTGTTTCGTTTAAAATCTCTAACTATATCATTTTGCGAAAAGGCCCAATTAAGAATAATAAATGTTTAACTTGTTTTAAATAAACTTTGGCCCAAAATTTTGCAAGCAATATAACCGATTGGGCCGGCCCAGTAAAAAACGAACATGAATAACGAAGATAAGGCAACTTCGTTTTTCTTCTTCTTCTTTTGTGGTCGGGTATATAAAGCCAAGTCAAACAGTCAAACTCACAAATCTTTCTTAACACACAACCACATAAAAGGCGAAGATACCTCAACCGAACCAACACCCTCGTTATTGTTCAATTTGACTTCTATAACATGTAAGAACACGATTTTTGTCCATGGAATGTTGATCTAAACATGATTCCGAGCCTATCCATGTCTGATTTGTGTGATTTCACCCGTAAAAAGGGTGTTCTTGGGTGGGTTTTAAGGCTCGGGTTTTAACGTGTCTAATAAACTATGTAACGACATACGAAACTTAAAACAAACCATAGAACACTCTTAGTCGGACCTATTACCATGTATTATGATGTTCGGAGAGTTTAAATTTGACAAAAATTCTGACCATGGTGCAATGCTACTCGTACAGGTGAAGATACGACCAGTCAAATGAAGATGACTGGTCAAACGAAGATGACCATCTTCGTTGATATTCATCTTCGCTAGTTTGTAATTTTGTTGTGAGCGTCTTCGTTTCTATGGTTTGATTACGGGACTTAAATGACTTGTGATCGGACCTTCGCCTGTTATATTTTGGAACATTACTAATGTTAAAATGTTGAGTGCTGAACATGGCCGAAGAATAAGAAGCACGTGAGTTCTATAACAACCAGAACAGATCATTTGGACTGGTTCCTGGTCGTGGCCAAGCAGAGTATTATCAGCAGATTATGTCATTCTTTTAGTGTTGTAGGATTCATTATGCTCTTACCCACTCGCTACAAATCAGTGTGACTTATTTGCAGCAGTTCTGGGCTACTGCTGAGTATGATTGTAGGGAAGAACCACCAGTGATGAGAGCTACTGTGAATAACCAACAAATCCAGTTTTCAGTAGACACTATTCGACGGGCTCTTCGTCTTGGTACTGTTGAACAAGAAGATGGACCCATGAGTTTTCCTGCTGAGTTTAGGATGGGAGTTTTATGTGTATGGGCTATCATGGTGATGTTAGGAAGGACTAGTTGAGCAAGAGCTACGTGTACGGGCAATGGAGACTTTTGATGCATGTGATGATCGTCTGTTTTTCAGCACATAGGTATTTAGTCTGTTATGCTTTCATTGGTTTACAACAAACCATTCTCTATATCTCGGATGATCTTGTATGAGATGGAGAAGCAGATTCGAGCTGTTGAGAAGAATCATTTTCTGGCATATGGCAGGTTTCTTATGACTATCTTTAAGTATCTTATCCCATATTTTCCAGATATTCCACCTTTTGTTCAAGCAGGGACAGTGGAGTGTCGTACTCCCGCTGATTGTTGCACTCACAACGTTCGCCGACTACCAGAAGAGCGTCCACAGGAGACACCATTATTTGAGTTTCTCATTGATCCTACTTATCAACCACTAGCAAATGATGCATGGTTTGACCCTCCTGAACAACAACAGCAGTAGCAACAACCACAACAAGCTCCAGTATAGCAGCCAGAGGTTTAGGTACAACAGGTTGCAGCACAGGTACATGTATAGGTACAGGTGCAGGAACTAGTTGTTGAGCAACCTGTTCAGCAGCCTGGTCCAGTTATTGAGGAGCAAGTTTAGGATGTTGGAGTTGATTTCTTACAGCAGTTGGATATAGAATTGGACCGCCCAGGTCCGTCTGGTACCATTCATGGGGAAGAAGGGTCTTCGGGTATTCATAATATACCTTCTTCGCCCAGTGATGATGATAGTTTAATTCGGGAAGTGAGATTGTTGCAGACTCGCCACAAAGGTTGGAACCTCCTACTGACACTGTGGGGGGAAAAAAGAAAGAGAGATGATGATGAGGCTGACAAAGACTATCAGCCAGAGGATTCTGATGATGTTCCACCTCTCAGGACTCGTTAGAGAAAGAGAGGAGGAGTAGTTATTCGTGAGCCACACTCACAGGTGACATCAGCAACCTTAGCAGTCACAGTACCACAATCACCATCACTTACTGAACCCACTACCACCACACCACTTGCCACTAACACATCTATAACCACCTTATCTGTTACTACAAGTGTTGGATCATTTGGTGAATCTTCACTTGGAGCTTCTATGCTTCCAAGTTCACTAGCTGCCTGTCACATCCCGCCAAGGCGGAAACACGGGGATGCAACGACCGAAAGGATTTCAAGCACAAGGTTCAAGCACTACACATTTATTCAAATAGTACCACCAAAAGTGATGGAAATTGTCATGAATTCATTGAAAATTATACCATAGTATTAACATAAGAGACATTGTTTTATGGAAATTGAAAACATAACATCTTGAAACCGACAAAAGCCATCAAAGTGATACCACGGGGTGCATGTTCGAACCCTTCCCTCAATCCTCGGTGGCCCTCCATTAGTTACCTGAAAAACATGCATAACAAGTTTTGTCAACAATAATGTTGGTGAGTCTACGGGTTTTTGAATGTATAGTAAAACCAACGTGTAATTCGTGTATGACCAATCATAAGCTAGCTAAGCGAATGATTTCTGTGAGAACCATGAGTTCCGTAACCAAACCTCTTGACTGTTGTGCCTCGCGCATTGTACACCAAAGACAATGTATGTATGGTAGAATACTAACACTCTTTTGTATGTAACCGGTTAGAGCGACTAACCAAGAGTGGGGGTGTCAACCCTATAGATCTATTAAAGTATCCCATGGCTATATGTCTAGCTAATGGTTATAGTAAACGTTGTACGAGGACTAGTGAGCTCATGAACCAAAATGTCTCATGTTCCACATGGTAGTCATGATAGAATGTACATACACTTGAAAATGACACAAGTATTGATGCATGTATTTCCCCCAAAATGTAAAATAGTAAAACGGGGCCATAGAAACTCACCTGTTTGAGATGTATTGTGGTCTAGTGAGGCTGTAGATAGTCAGTCCCGACAATGATACCCTATGATCATTATGGACATGGTAAGACATCCGGTTGTTGTTTATCATACAAATTGTTCACCTGACACTTGTGGACCTTTGTTTTAAGTGCGCTTAAGTCGTGTTTTTGTATACGTACAATCATTTTGAATCACATCATCCCAAAACTTCGGGTTTGGAAATGTAGTATCTATAATGACTAAAATGGGCCCCACATGTGGTCTTGGGCCGTAAATTAGCACCAATGTACCATTTGTGATTGGTTTTTGAGAAAACATTACTTAACATATGTTTATTCCCTCATTTAGACCATTTATATGTTAACACATGTTTTTCTCTTGTTAATACATGTTAGTTAATGGTGGCCGAAACTATTTCATAACATGTGCCTCGTAATCGACCCTTTAGTGGTTCTAACTTGGTCATCCCATGTTTATAGGAGCATTCTGGACATTTTGTAATTGGTTTTGGTTTGTTTTAGTTGAAACCCGATTGTTTACTTATTAGAAAATGAACTTTTAGTTTCAAGAGTGTATTGATACTAGTTTGTTTATAAGACCGATTCAAAATGTGGTTAACTAGTCTTGATTCAACCTTAAAACATCAATTGAGTGATAAGTGTTTGAAAAGGGCTGATCACAATACACTTGGGTGAAACTTGATGGCATACTCTTAGTATGATGGAAATCATTGTGTGTGAATCATACTTATGCTTAATGAATGTGTTTTGAGGGCCGATTCATGGGTAAAGATCAATGGATCGGGTGTAGAGCTTAGAGCCGAAAGGGTGTGAGGTTTTAAAAGAATAGAATGCCTAAAGATCTTACCTACTTGGAGTAATGTGAGGTTGGTTTGGTGCTTAATCCTTGATCCTTCTCTTGAACCTTGCTTGTCTTCGGTTGTGGCTTCCTTGGAGCCGAGAGATATGAGTGGAAGTATAAGAGTTTGTGAATGTTGATGCAAGTTGTTTGGATGATCACATGGCCCTTTATATAGCCGATCGGATGGTACCAAAGTTCTATAAGTGGTAAGTGCCTCATCCTAGAGTGTAGTGTGGATTAGGTCCTTGAATCATCAAATGGTGTAAGTTATATGCAAACCAATGGGGAGAGTATGCTTGAGCCGACTTGGGGAATGATCAAAACAAAAGAGGAAGTTGACCTTACATAGGAGGTAGAGTTCTTATTTGGCTCTTATCCATTTTAGTGAAAGTGGTGACCCTCATTTCATGCTTCCTTGCTTCTTCCTTTCTTTGGCTGATTAGTAGCCTCTTACAGCAATGTAGGGATGTTTTAACAATGTGCCTAATTACTTGCATAGGTGGCTAGCTGGTTTGGGGAAAGGTAAAAAGGTGGATAGTGACAAGCCTTGTGGTGAGTTTGTGTTTCATGTCTTGGCCTTTGTGTGTGGGATTTTCAGCTGCTACCTAAGGAAAGAAAGAGTGATGGTGATTAGTCATAGCTCATAGGATTTTGTCTCTAGTTGGAACCAATCTTAAGTTTGTATAGTTGGAAAGGTATTGTTGGTTGTGGTGGTTGGATTTCAGCCGAGGTTAGTACAAGGAAAAGGGTGCAAACTTTGATGATAGTGATGTGTTTCCATGTCATGCTTTAGTCGACCAAAAGGGGAAGGAAAGGAAGGTATGTTATGAGAGTTGACATTTCCTTTTTAGTGTAAGGTTTGGACACACACATGGTGCTTTGGTGAGTGTGTTTCGGCCGAAGCTAGTAGTAGGAGTGGGAGGTTTTGTTATTTTCTAAATCAAGCAAGAAGTCTTCTCTTAGATAGTATCTATGGGATACCAAATGAATATAAGGAAACATGGCAAGGATGGATAGCTTAGAAGTTAAGCATATAGGCATGTGGATGTGTGTATATAATGTCGTGTGTATGTGTGTGCATATACATATGAGTATAGCTTGTGTAGTTCTAAGACAAATAGCTTGGCTATGCTCCAAGACTTAACATATTATGTTAATTAATCGGCCTATTTATGTTAATAGTATTGTGATTTTACATTGTGTTCATTAAGTAGCCTTTAGTTACCCTTTGGTATAGGAATATCATCGGGTCTCACAATGGTAAGAGTTGATTAAGTTTCGTGCCTCTGATGACGACATTAACATGTATTTTGTTTCATAGGTGCCATGGGTTTGTTAAATGATATCCCATGGTGATCTTTGTATTCACATACGTGTGTTAAAGGTGAGCAATCATGTGTTAGGGTATAGCAACCCCATGATATGCTTGTTTGGTGGCATGTCTGGGTGTTGTATGACTAAACAAGTATACTGTGTTAAGTTCTCTGATTAACTCATGCTTTAATAGACCAAGGGGAGGGGTATAGTGTATGCAAATTGTCTAAATATGCACATGTGATGATGTAATAAATGAAATATGTACAGATGTTGACCTGGTTTGTTGACTATTGTCACACTGCCCCACACTCTGATCCAGTTTTCACCACCTCGACCCAAACTACCACATTACCCACACCTACTACTACCTAATCAACCACTGTAGCCTCACCTTCTATACCAGTTACTACCCAGCATTTACCGGAGGGACACATGTTTGATGTTTTTGATCTGGATTTCAGTTTTGAGACTTCACTACCAGACAGAGCACGGATTATTCAGTTGGAAAGACGGGTGGATGAGTTAAGCTCTCAGGTGTTGCTTGCTAATTGGTCGATTACCAAGCTTTTTTAGTATACTGAGGTTCAGCAAGAGTTACAAGCGAAGGATAGGGCTTTGATACAGATGCTTCTTCAACAGAATGTTGAGTTAATTAAGCAATTGTAGGCTCAGGGGGAGAATGTGACGTGTAAAGGTGATGAATTAAGGTTGAAGAGGCGTGATGATGATCCCGACAATGATCCTAACCGCTTTGCGGGAAGTGAGCCTCCAAGTGCTTTAACAACACTTGGTGTGCCTGCTACTACTCAGGGACAGTCGGGTACTAGAGTGAAGACAACTGGTGCTGGTGATCCAGCAAAAAGGCATGTTGATGATATGCCTCAACCTGCAGATACTTTTACACCAACTGATTTACTCGAGGAGTTTTATCCAGGGTTCGATGAGTTTATCTTTGAGAGTTTGCTTGACTTAGAAGATGCAACCGAAAACCTCAAAGAGGCTGGATTACTTCCTGAAGAATCAGACAGTGAAGATGTGTATGATTTGGAAGAAGGTGAGTTTATTCCAGATAATCTTGAAGACTGGAATCCGAATAAGGAAGATTTAGGGAATAAGGAAGAAGCTTGTGAGGTTGTTGCATCAGCCCTGTATACAGAGAACGTGATTGAAGGATGTGATAATGAAGTGCAGCGACACTTAAATGATATCAGGCAGATGGTGGAGTAGGGTCCTCTTGATTCTGACCCTGGAGTTATTGATGAACCAGAAACAAATTCTGATCCTGATGCTGCATGGAGAGCAAGTTGGAAGAGGATGCAGGAAGAGTGGAAAAGGTCCAGACCTGAACCACTTAAGTATATGCAGACTTATGATTCTTTGAGCATGAGAAAGGAGACCAACGGGATAGCCAGTTGGTTTTATGATGCAGAATTGAAGTTGTTTGTGGTGAAAAGATATGATGTGATTCAATATTTTCCAAAAGGTGTGAAGTCTTTCAATTCTATACCCTTATTGGAACTCAGAGATCTGGCTAGGCGGAAGTTGATAAATCCTAGCTATAACTCGTATGCTAGAGGTTTAGAGAGAACATTGAGGTTTGAGATTCAGAAAGAAAAGAACTTGAAGCACTTCAAACCGCAGAAAGGCAAGTGGGTTAAGGACAAGACACGGATAAATCCGAGAACAAACAAGCCTTTAATGAAGGTGTACTATAAGCCTGCTAGGTGTTTGAAGCGGGTTTCACTAAAGAAGCTACCTCAAGACATTCTTAGTGACCTAAAATGGTGGTACGTTGATAGCAATACAGCAGAGGCAGTGATGGAAGACCAGGAAGAAAAGTGCCTGCTGAGAATTTATGACCCTATGCACCTTGTGAACCTCTCCAAAGCTGACTTGAAGAAGTTGTACAGACAACAAATCTACTACAGAGACGACTGGAAACATCAGGGCTATCGCTATCACGGAGTTGTGGATTTTTGTGTGAAGAAGAAGTTTTATGCTGGCAGCAGCTAGCATTATCTTGAAGATTGAAGACTGCAGGAGGTTGAAGATCTAGAGAGCATTTGTTAAGGGGGAGTTTGTTAGTGCATGTCTTCTCTAGATTAGTATCATTTTTGTGTTTGGTTGATAAGTTAATTGTAACATGCTTGACGTTGTTATAAGTCAAGCATGATAGTATTTTATGTTTTACCCTAGCAAACAAAGAAGATAGGAAACAAAGAAGTTAGCTAACAAAGAAGATAGTCAAGGGAGAAGATGTAAAACAAAAAAGATAGTGTTGGTACATTTGTGACCGTCGCTATGCAACTCATGTGGGCTTAGTTTTAATGTATTAGAGTGAAGGCATTATTGTGGTAGCCCAGGCGACATGCCTGAGGCCCAGCCCAGACTTAGATATTCATAGCCTATATATATGTGTGTTGGGTTTAGGGTTTCCAAGAGAGAGTTGCAACAGTCTCTAGGAGAAAACTACAGTGTGTGGTCTAGTCCAGGTTGGCCTGAGGTTGAGCTCACCTCAGGCCGGCGTCCCATTCAACAACGTATGTATGTGTGTATGTATGAAGAATCTGTGCCGACTTGTTTATCATATATGAAAGTAAGATTCTTAGTTTTACACATATATTATTTATCGTTTAATATATTCGGTTTGACGTCTTGTAGAGATAATCAGGAGCGATTGGTGATGTAGTATCGGTCCGACACGTTTTAACAGTGGTATCAGAGCATGGTTACGAATAGGAAAGTCTAACCGCCTCTCGATTCACGATTGCTCTTGATTTTGGGTTTTATTTCCGCTAAAACTCAAAGAAGACGTGATACCGAGTAGTATTTGTGTTTCGCAGCAGGTTAATTTGTATAAAAAAAAGAGAAAAAAAAACAAAACTAAAAAAAAAACACAAAATAAAAAAAAAATAATTTCGTATGATCCGTAAGTTTCATTATTATGGTATTATTATGGCTTAGTTAATCCGTATGAAATATTCATCACTAGTTTTTATCCCGGGAGCGTCCCGGGTTGAAATATCTAATATGACATAATAAAATATCTAATATGACAACATAATTAATAACTTGTCAATATATGATTAATGAATATTATTATTATTATTATTATTATTATTATTATTATTATTATTATTATTATTATTATTATTATTATTATTATGAAACAAATCTTTGCCATAAGTTATCATATTCAAATATATAAAAAAAACGAATCTCTGCGTCGGGGTATAAATCTAGTGTCATTACAAAATATTATATAATGTCAAATGAATTCGGAAGTTTGTAATCGATCATTCTAAAAAAAACTAACATGAAATAAGGAAAAAAAGTTATTTAATGAAATATCGAACGCATTAGTCTAATGGTTATGTGACGCGTTAAAAGATTCATGGGTATATGATCGGGTATATAGTTCGGGTATTTGGGTATGTGGTTTCGGGTAATTGGGTCGGGTATCACCTAATCCCAGGCCCGACCCAAACCCACAATTTTTTTTTAAATTAATCCCAAACCTGACACAATACCTGTCGGGTTACAAAAAATAGTCGTTTTTTTCTCCGTTTTTTATATAGCACTATGGTATTCGTTGGAAAGATAATAAAACGCTCGTTAATTTGGTGTAATTTTTTTTTTTTAAAAATCTCGTATATAAAAGATATGAACGTTTAAAATTTATAGGAGAAAACATGAGAGATAAAATAATAAAGGTTTAATATTTATATTTAGTAGATTAGGTATTTAATAGATTAAGTTAAACTATATTTAAACCATATTTATTTACTTTTTTATTGGTCTAGAGTTGCCACATCACATCCCATATGGCATCTCTCAAATGAGAGATTGCATATGAGTATGACATGTAGGATTAATCCCTTTGTAATATATATATATATATATATATATATATATATATATATATATATATATATAGATATAGATTGTTCTTGAGTTGATCTGGAAGAGTATGATTCGGGTGGATGTTCATATGTTTTGGTTGTTTGTTGAAGTTGTTCATGATTGATCCAAAAATGTGTTGGTTGGTTTATTCGGATGGTGATTGATATTATTTCCTAATCTTGAGCCTACTAATTTGGAAGTTTATTAATTCAAAATTTGAATTCCAAGTTTAAGATTAGGAAATATGGAATGTTTTTAATATTCATTATGGAGTTTTAAATGGGTGTATTTGGTCCGCATACTGTGCAAATATTTTGAAATAATATTTGAGCTCGAACTTTGGATGCCATGTATTTGGACGACAATAATGACTAGGTTCATTATTTCAAAGTTTAAGATGGAATGGAAAGTATAAAACTTAGGCGCCAAGACACATGGTTTCGAAAATACTGTATGGATTGTTTGTATGTGGGCCGAGAGTTTTGGATTGTGAATGGGGGAAACCAAAAATATACACGTCAATGCGGTAATATTTTGCATAGAAAAAGAGGGAGATAATTATTGGCTCGGTCTATTCCCACCCCCCACCTTCTATTTCCACCCCCTCAAAGCGCCTCGCTTAGGCCTAAGCGAGGCGCTTTGAATTCAATCAGAGGAGGTCAGTACGAGGGGGCAGAAAAAGCTGATTTTTAATTCGAAGCGCCTCGCTTAGGCCTAAGCGAGGCTCTTCGGATCAATTTTTTTTTTTTTTTTTTGATCTTTTGAGTTAGTTTTTTGTTTTTTTTAATATAATTATTATAAAAAATGTTTTTTTGACAAACGTCTGGCTAACCTGAATTTCCTTTGGATCAAAATGTCAACTTTTTCCTGCCACCCTCGTATGGTTTGGCTAACCTGTCCAGTTATCAATCTCACTGTCCAACAACTGAATTTTACTTGTTTGCATGAAAAGTAATGATCTGAATTTTACTTGCTTGCATGAAAAGTAATGATCAGGAACATTCCAAATAACCGTCCAATTTCAGCTTTTGTTTAACTCATGATATATCCACCAAATCATTTCTTCAAGTTCATTTCACCAAAAAACGCATAAGTGTAATGATCAGAAACATTCCAAATAACTGTTCAATTTCAGCTTTTGTTTAACTATTGTAGCAACTTCCATGAAGAAGCTATCAATCTCACTGATATGATATCTTCTCTTTAGGTTTTGGAATTAATGAGACAACTTTTCAGTTGTTATCCGAGAGATAGCGGTCAACGATGAAGACAACCTGAAAACAACCGGATACCATGGATCAGAGAGATTCAAGCTAATTAAACTCATATCTCAAGTCGGTGCAAGTTATGTTGTAGCTCATATGTTATTATCTCTTCTCTTATTCTCTCTTTCTCAAGTTCTCGATGGATTATTTGCTCTCATATCATGGATCAGAGAGATTTAACCTAATTAAACTCATATCTCACTGTTTAACATCAAGAATATTCCAAATAACTGTATAATTTAAGCTTTTGTTTAACTAGCAACAGTCCAAATAACTGTAATGATCGCTACGGTTAGTGGATACCATGGATCAGAGAGATTCAATCTAATCAAACTCCGGGCAACCCTTGTTTGATTATACTCGTGTACAACCTTTATCTCTTTATGTATGAATAGTGACCCTCTGACAATGATCAGAAACATTCCAAATAACTGTAATGATCGCTACTGTTGATTGGTATATAGAGAGCAAACCGACGATCATTTAAAACTTAAAGTTACCGCTAACCTCTGCGCTATCATCGTTGACAACTTTTCAGTTGTTATCCGAGAGATAGCGGTCAACGATGAAGACAACCTGAAAACAACCGGATACCATGGATCAGAGAGATTCAAGCTAATTAAACTCATATCTCAAGGTGGACTTAAGCACCTGAACGGGAAGTTGAAATTTTGAATGATGTTCGTTGACTGCACCGAACACACTACAATTATTCACTATTTTATACATACAACACAACTTCATCGTTGAACGTACTGTCTTCTTTGATCTTGATCTTCACACTTGCTTTTGACAAATCCATTGTTGTTTCCATAGACATTCAAGCAAACAAACAAACAAAAAGATGTTCGAACGGTCTTTGACAATCCCTTAACTAGTACTACCTGAATTCAAAAGGAGGCAAATCGTTTGAAATGGTGAATACATCTTCTTTGACAGAATTGGGATGATTTGCATGGAGGGTTATGTGCATCACGTATTTTCATTCTTTCCTTGATCTGCAATATTTGAAAATTATCATTTCTTGACATGCTTGGTAACACCTTGATCTGCAATATTTGAAAATTATCATTTCTTGACATGCTTGGTAACACCTAGATCTGTAATATCTGAAAATTATCATTTCTCGAAAAGTAATTAAAAACACTTAAAAATGAATTAAAAACAATTGTTGCGAGTTAGGTTTAGTCGGAGGACCACGTACAATGATTCATCAAAGTTGTACAAAGCTGGATGTTTTTACTGGAAAACCAAAACGAGCAATTAACGAAGCGAAACTGAGAGATATAATTTTCTTGGCTTGGAAACAACTTAAAAGAACCAAAAATGAATTAAAATTATTTTTGGTGATTAACAGATAATTTTAAAGAATTAAAATAAATTCAATTTTTTTTAAAAAAAGGCCAAAGCACCTCGCTACTACATCACCAATCGCTCCTGATTATCTCTACAAGACGTCAAACCGAATATATTAAACGATAAATAATATATGTGTAAAACTAAGAATCTTACTTTCATATATGATAAACAAGTCGGCACAGATTCTTCATACATACACACATACATACGTTGTTGAATGGGACGCCAGCCTGAGGTGAGCTCAACCTCAGGCCAACCTGGACTAGACCACACATAGTAGTCTTCTCCTAGAGACTGTTGCAACTCTCTCTTGGAAACCCTAAACCCAACACACATATATATAGGCTATGAATATCTAAGTCTGGGCTGGGCCTCAGGCATGTCGCCTGGGCTACCAGAATAATGCCTTCACTCTAATACATTAAAACTAAGCCCACATGAGTTGCATAGCGACGGTCACAAATGTACCAACAAACTCCCCCTTGACCGTTGCTATCAACTCTGACAAACACTGATAATCATCAGTCACAAAACATGCACTAACAGATAGTCATCTTCTTTGTTCTGTCATGTGCATCTTCTTTGTTTGCAGATCAGGCCCATGCAAGTATAAATACCTTGCATGGGGTGTAGGCTAGGGTTGGTCAGTTGTTAGCTTGTAATTAGTATTGGTTCCACTGAAATAATATCAATCGACAAGCAGTTTATAAGTATTTCCATCGTGTTCTTCGTTGTGATTGATTCATAGTTTGCATAAACATCTATAAAGGGATTCCGCACCTTGATAGATCTGATCTAGCTTGTAATCGATCCATTCCACGGACCTACAAAGCCTCCTGTTTATAGAGAAAAGCATGGGCCAACCGATTTGGCCCAAAAAGAAGTCACCGAACTGGGCCTTGGTTCATGCCCAGATGTCTTCGGCCAAGAAAATGGCGGGAATCAGGTGGCCATTAATGCTGATGTGAAAGAAGGCATGACTTGGACTGTAGAAGATCCACGTGGCGCTGTCTAATTGGGCGCAGGAGAGTCTTCCCTCCGACACAGTATGGTTGACCACCTGCTGGCGTCTGACATGACGTCCGGCAACAGGAAAACATTCTTG
The DNA here is from genome assembly GCA_028751855.1 of Ambrosia trifida. NCBI lineage: Eukaryota > Viridiplantae > Streptophyta > Magnoliopsida > Asterales > Asteraceae > Ambrosia > Ambrosia trifida. The sequence continues at coordinate 120,735,381 of CM054129.1, read as the reverse complement.
AACAGTGCTTTGACTAGCACTGTTCACAGCAGGATGGTGGTAGCATGGGAATAGTCAAGTCGCTATTCCTTGTCAGCGGTTGTTGGAGCACTCCTGACACTTGTTGCTATCTGATTGATGCAGATTATACTCGGATCTGACCAAATATTCTTAATTCTTGATCGTTCGTACCTTGTACCAAAAGCTGAGGTTGGACGAATATTCCGCGCGTATATACACACGCGGAGATTCCCTTTCATTGGTGACGTTATAGAGATGAAGTCATCCTGTGCCTGAGCTAGTTACTACGCGCGAGATTGGTTCTGCGGCAGTCTGACTAGTCCTTTGTAGGCTTCTGTTCGCGGACTAGATTACCGCGGGGTCTTTATGGAAGACATAATTTTTGAGATAGGGACGCCATCCACGCCGGGATTAGGTACCATATCCCTTCAGAAACATATACAGGGGTGAATACATTTTAAGTCGGCATAGCAGGTATTGAATAAGGCGTATTAGGATTGCGGACCAGCAAACAATTTGATCAAAGCAGGCCACAAACTTTTCAAACAGACCATGCCAGGAGTGACCAAAATGATAAGGAACGCTTTACAACTATAAGATTTGGACCATACATATCAACACTTCACATGGACCATTAGTTTATCAAAGACCACCAGAATTTGGACCGATTGGCAATAAATAATAAATAAACAAATTCTCGACAGCTACCAAAAATAGAGATAGTAAGCTGGACCAATTTTATCAACAATTAAAAATTAAAAGATTGACCATGTTTCAATACTTTCGAGAATGTGAAATAAAAAACCATGTTTACCACTCATTTTTAAACTTTTAGTAGAGAGCCTTTATAAAAAATTGGAATAACACTATGTTCCAGAGTTTCAATAAAGGATGGAAGAGAAAGGATTGGGAAGGAAGTGGGGAAAAAATGTGTTCCAGAGTTTTTTGTAGGAGGGAAAGGGAGGGAATGAGAGGGATAATAAGGAGGATTTTAGTATGATTTTCAATCTTTCCAATTTAGAAGGAATTGGAGAGAAAGGAAGAGGAGGGAGATCCTTTCTCTTCCATCCTTTAATGAAACTCGGGAACACAGTGTAAACCTATAGATAATACGCATACGAACCCATAACATAAAATTGATAAAGGCTCCACTGGTTAAGGCTCACCACTTCTTAACGTCTAGTTCCGGGTTGGATCCTTCCCAAGGACCTTTCTTAAATTGTTCAAAACCCATCATGCAAGCCCTCGTGGTTCAGATTTTGAACTCATGGTTGGTATCCTTACTTTCATGCTCTATGATACGAGCAGATACCACTTTTATTACAGCATCCAGCCCTGAAAATTCAGCTGTCCGGGCCGAGCTGTAAAAATTGTGTCCCTTTTTTTAGCTTTACGCATTAACGAAATAAATAATGTAAACTTTTTTTTAAACTACGATTAGAGTTATATCAAATTGATGGATTAAATTTTATTTCCCACTTAGATTGTAGTTTAACGGTAGAGTACACAAATCCTCTTGGGGGAGATTGGGATTTTGAATCCCACAAATTATGAAAATATAAATGGGTGAAAGCTTGGAAATTAAAAAAAAAATTGTTTCATAACAAAAATAAAAGTTAAAAAGGAAGTCAAAACCAATCGGTAAAAAGCAAAAACAACTAAGTATGAGTCATCTTCATTTCTTTTTCTTCATCCTGTAATTTTTTTCTTAAATCATTTCATTTTCTTCTTTAATTCTTAGCCTCTATCAACATTTCTTTACTTTCTATTTTATATAAACTACCATTCACTTTAATTAATGCTTGATTAATAATTTTGGGGCTTAAACATACAAAAATCCATCGAATTAAGGACATCACTGTTAAGAAAACTTGGATTGTCGGAGGGTTAATGTGCTCTCGAGAAATTGGTCCCGGACCAGGAGTCCTCCCCGCAGCCCTAAAGGGCCGGCCCTGTCTCCACCGCTCAAGCGGACCGTCCAATGGACGAATTATGGGCCCCGTGGCGTGTACTTTATAAATAAATTCAAAAAATAAAAGTTTTTTGTGTGTGGGGTATAAATTAAATAATAGAAAAAATATGTGATGAGGTGTAGATTTGAAATGATTTATAGTTGGAGGAAAAAAATGGGTTTGAAAGGGTTGTGGTTTAGAATGATATGACGTGGTGATGTAACGGTTTGGAATGATTTGTTGGGTGATGCATTGTGGATGCTCTTAGATCATGTTGTGCTCATCAGAAAGTATTCATTTTTCACAAAAACAATAGTTTTAAATTATATCTTGCATTTGAGTCTTATTTATGTTTAATTAGACATAATTAATCATTTATTTATTCGTAATATTTAAAATCTATTCTATAAATGTTTTTCTTATAAAACTGAAATGTTCTTATGTTTTAAAGTCATAATTATCATTTAGTTTAATCATTTGAATAACTCATAAATAATTGATTAATAATTATTAATTGTAGTAATTAATTGCAATTATAAATAAACTTATTCTTTATCTTAGTTATTCATAACATATTTTTCTTTAAATATTCAATTAATAGTATTTAAATTTTCATATCATAATCATAGATTTTAATCATTTTATTTTGGCATACAAATATAATATCAAATTGAGTTTATCGCAAAAACTCTAATTCCCCAAACCGGCCTAGCAAACCCTAATGCCTTAGATTCTAGATGCCTTAGACTTTTAAGTCATTTTCCTTAATAGTATTCTTATACATTTAGGTTGAGTTCTTCGGAATTCTCAAGTCTTTTGTGACTATCATTGTTGGATTCACCCCTTAGCAAAACTGCGAGTATATCTTTCCCCGTTTTCTTGTTTTACTCTTCTGGGGCTTTTCAAGTGCACTATGACTAAATGTTATTCGTTCACTAAATGCAATTCTCATTTGCGTTTGCTTTATGTTAATTTATGTGTCTATGACTTGTCTATGTGTCTATGACTTGTCAAAATCATTAACCTTTGAGGGCCTGACTTTTCAATGAATAGTACTATGGTATATACCCCTTGTGACTCTGTTGAGAGCCCTTGGTCATTGTCTTGTGATTCATTATACTTAAAAATGGTTTTCAAAGTGTTGTCTTATTCTATTGTCTTAGGGTTGGTTTTGACTAATACTGCTTATTACATAATTGCAAATGGTACCGCACATGAATTGCTTAACACTTTTTCTACTATTTGTATTCAAAACAGGGTATGCTCACCAATACATTTTTTGTATTGACAAATACTATTTTCGTACATGTTTCAGGTTATTTATGAGATGACTTTTAAGCTTTTGGAATTTTTACTTTAATTTTAAATTCATTGTATTTCAGTTTTAGTTGTCACTTTAGAATTATTGTATCCTGTATTTTTCTTTCATTGTAATAAACTATTTAATTAATGTATCAATATTTACACTTCTAATCCATGAGCTATTGAACAATCGTCACTACGTGGCAACTCGATGATTCTGCCATCGGTTGGGGTGTTACATTTTGCCATGCTTACAAAATGTAGCAGTCCCATATAAAGATAAACCTAGACCCCTCATGTTATCTTATGCTCTAAAGTGTCCATTCACAGTGCCCACTACTACCACAACTGTTGTTTAACCATCATTAAATCATGTCACTACCATCATAGCTATCCATACGTTTCATCAAACTCGAGCTTAAAAATCCCATAACCACCATTTCCCCTAAATGCATAAGTAAAGGATTTTATCATACAACCCGAAACCCACTATAGCGAATCAGACAATAAGAAAAAAATCGCAGCCTTAGCTAACGAATTACCTTCCACTCCAACATTCAAGTATATTCTCTAGTTTCCAAACATGAAAACACCATCAAAATGTCATTAGACGATAAGATTGTAACTGAAACTGAAACGGCAATAGCAAGCAAAATCCAAATAAAACCATCAATACTGTTGAAATTAAGTCTAAAAAAGCATGCAAAATTGAAAATTAAAAAGCTTTAGCTTTGGAACAGAAATCGAATTTGATAAAACAATTTCTGTTCTTCCCCAAAACCCTAGTGAAAATCTAACAAAACTCAGAAAAGACAAAAGAATCTTGAAATTAAACTTCATAAAATATGAAAAATCGAGAATCGAAGATACTTTACCTATCGAATACCATTACCCCCGGTTGGAGTTATCATTCGCGTTCAACATTAAGCCAAACGAACAGAGAAGGATGTTGAACGAACATTTCCCTCAGAGTTAAAGCCAGTCGATGTTATACCAAAGAAACTCTAGCCGCTGTCAAACTCAACACCGTGTTCACCGAATTTGCACCAGAAAAGCATCTCACAGCGATGCCGCCGCAAGACCCTCGTGACTCCACCACAATGGCCACCCTTCTCTCCTATGTCTCTCTCTCTTCAATGCTGGCCTCTCTCTCTCTCTCTCTCTCTCTCTCTCTCTCTCTCTCTCTCTCTGAACTCTTGATTCTCTCTCTACCCTCTAGTCATTTAAGTGGGTGAATAGACAATCCTAACATACCATCGAGTAAGAAGGACACGTGTAGGTGGTGAGGTGTCCACCACCGAGATAAGCCCAAAGAAGAATGTACAAACACATGATGCATGCATACAAATCACATAGTTGTGAATCTTTTGGTAATTAGAATTATATAAATAACCATTAATGTTTTTTTTGGATATTAGCATGTATATAAAATATAAAACAAATAAGGGACTATTAGCCCTCACCCTTGTGATGGAGTGGTAAAGAGGAAATCCTCTCTTAAGGAAATTTGGGGGTTTAAATCTAATGGGGTGAGGAAAAGGGGTGTAATAAAAAAGAGGGAATGAATTTAAATAATCCCAACTTTGGGGATTGAAAGGCAATAATCCCAACTTGAAAGTTGTAAAATAGCAGTCCCAATTTGTCATGTATTTTATTCCATTGGGCCAAAACTAACTGAGGTTAACTCAGTTAGTTATCTACTGACGTGGCAGTCTATGTGGCATCCGAAGTCGCAAAAAAAACGTGGGTCCACTATTTTGTTATGTATCTGTTTTTACTCTCTCTCTCTCTCTCTATATATATATGTGTGTGTGTGTGTGTGTGTGTGTGTGTGTGTGTGTTTGTATGTGTGTTTAGGATCATGTACAAAGGCCAAAATATGTTAGAAGAGTGAGAAGGCTTCTAGTTGTGACACGTAGCATGCGAAAATATTAATTAGAAGGGTATCAAAGTAATTTGCATTCTAATCTTATTTTTAGAGATAACTGTGATAATAATGTTTGTTATTAATTTGGAGAATTTATAGGATATTATTATGACTTTTCAAACAAATTGTTTTGCAACCTAATAATTCATTTCGTCAGATTCAAAAAGAAAGAAAGAAAATTTCGATTTCCATTTTTTTTTCGAGTTTGCTTCATGGTGTCTTGTAGTTGAGATGGATAATTCTATGTATAATACATTGGTCGGCATGCTTCAAGTTTCGCAGGTATAGAATACATATACAGACCAGCATGGTGTTTTAATAGTCAACGTGTGGTGTTTTACATTTAAGGCAGATTTTGAAATTTTTTACACAACGTTTGGTGTTTTATTATATTCATGTAAAAGGTGTTAATTTAACATGGTGTTTTATCATTTACAAATTTTTATAGTGTACAAAAATAAAACTAACTTATATGATCATATTAAGATAAAACACATAAATATGAATATAAAACACCACACTGTAATACACCACCCCGTAATACATGCTTCCAGATATTAAACACCAAAACTTGAATCTTTAAAACACATTAACGAAGATAAACACATCAATGTCATTTTACTCCATGTAAAACAATAAACCACCATGAATATATAACAAACTAATATGAATGTAACAAAATAGTCTTCATCTTCATTCCGGACATAGTCTTCATCTTCATTCCTAAAAAAAACACTCTGATGATTTATGTATGTGATGGCGGCTGTCGAATGGTGGTTTGGATGATGGTGGTGGTTGTGGTGGTTGACGGCGGTTGTGTAGGTGTTGTCGTCGTGGTGTTTAATGGCGGTTGTGTAGGCTGTCGATGGTGGTTCAATCGATCATTTATGTGTGTGTTTGACTGTTTGTTGCAGATGAGGGATATATATATATATATATATATATATATATATATATATATATATATAGGGAGAGAGAGAGAGACAGGGGAAAGAGAGAGAGGTGAGAGAATGGATTGAATGTTTCTTTATATTAACAAATGTCAATTTAAATGTGAGTTAAACGTGGGTGTCAATTTTACAACAATACCCCTATAGCATCTAATTTATTATTAATAATATAACACCAATTACCAAAATGTCACTCTATTAATCCACACCATAGATTAAAATGATCTAATGGCCAAAACATCTTTTCACCCTTCTCACACAAAACACACTTTGTACAGGATCTTGACCATATATATATATATATATATATATATATATATATATATATATATATATATATATATCTTCATCATCTTCACCACAACCACCTGCCACCACCGTCAACCATCACCATCTCTAACAACACCCACTACCACCACCACTCTACACCACCAAAACCCTCTTTCTAGCCCCCTCCTCTGTTTTCCCTCTCCTCTTTCCTCTTCAAGAAACACGTCCATCAAATACCACCATCTTTCTTTCTATTTATCTAATTTCTGATCGTAACCGAAACCATAGAAGATGAATAAACAAAAATTAGGCTATAAAATTTGGGGATTATGCGATTAAGGTTTCTAATGGTTCGGGTTGTGAAGATGTAGGTGTCAGGTGGTGGTTTTAGTGGTGGTTATGAAGATGGTGGTGGTTGCAAGGGGAAGAAGCCCTAATTGTTTGCTTCTGAGTTAGGGTTTTGAGTGAGATGGAACGATGGGGTTAGGGTTTCACATAAAGGTGAACGGTGGTGGAATCAGGTGAATATGTTTGGGGGTTGCAGCGATGGAGGAGATGGTGGTTGTTGTAGAGAGTGGAAGCGGTAGATGAAGTAAAGAAAAGGGAATATGGTGGTGGATTGCAGTGGTGGGTGGTGGTGGATGATGGATGGGGGTGGTGGTGGCGATAGCTGATGGTGGTGGGTGGAGGTGGTTTGTGAAAGTGGATGTGGTGGTTGGTTCTTTGTTGCAGGGTGAATGATGGGGTGTATGTGTGTATAATATATATATACAAGTTTTTTTTTGAGCGGACGACGGTACACACTCATAACGAAGCCTCGCACCCCTCAGGTTCGGTCCCCGGGCTCCCCTAAGGTCGAGCCCCTCATTTCAGAATAACCGTACTTTGAGTGGGATTCGAACCTGTGACCTCCCAGGGCAGAAACCCCACAAAGTGGGTAAACCTTCCCACCTCCATTGCAACCATTAGGCTACAATTCATTAGCATATATATAAGTTAATTACTATAAAACATTATTAAAAGTTTTTTTTTTAATAATTAAAAGAATTTTTTAATTGAAAAAGATAAGTGGGATTGGGGGCCCACATTTTTTTTTCTTTTTCAATTAGGCCTATTTGCCAACTTAGATGTCACGTCAGCAAATAACTAACTGAGTTAACCTAAGTTTGTTTTGACCTATTGGAATACTCCCTCCGTCCCAATTTAAATGTCCTAGTTCAAAAAACAGACATTTTAAGAAATATTAGTTTGTATGTGATAAAATGACAATAATATCCTTAAAAGTGGTGATTGTGTTTTGTCTTTTATGGGCAAAACTGAAAATTACATTTCTATTTTTGGAAAGGGACATTTAATTTGGGACAAACAAAAAAGGAAAGTAGGATATTTAAATTGGGACGGAGGGAGTAAAATATAAGACAAGTTGGGACTGCTAGTTTACAACTTTTAAGTTGGAATTATTGACTTTAAATCTCTAAGGTAGCGTTTGGTATGGTGGAATGAAAGGGGGAATGGAATGGATCATTACAAGGTAATGAAAAATATTGTGTATGGTTGGTTAAAGGAATGGAATCACCCATTCCACAAGGCATTCTATTCCCTCAAAACCATTCCATCCACCCCCATGTTTTTTTTTCATTCCATCCCTCATTCATCCTTTACTAACAACACCATAACCGACCACCACCACCATCGTCACCACCCACCACCGCTGTCGCCACCACCCACCACTGTCACCACCCACCACCGTCGCCTACCACCGCTGCCGCCACCACCCACCACTGTCAACACCCACCACCGTCGCCCACCACCGCTAATGCCACCCGCTACCTTCACCCACCTACCCACCACCGTCGCCGCTACCCACCACCGTCACCTACCCACCGCCGCCATCCAACACCACCTACCGCCGCCCACCACCATCACCCACCCACCGCCGCCACCCACCACTCACCACCATCGTCATCACCCACCACCGCTGTCGTCACCACCCGCCACTGTCACCACCCACCACCGCTACCGCCACCCGCTACCTTCACCTACCTACCTACCACCGTCACCGCCACCCACTACCGTCACCTACCCACCACCGCCATCCAACACCACCCACCGCCGCCCACCACCACCATCACCCACCCACTGCCGCCACCCGCTACCGCCACTGCTCGCCATCGTCACCCACCCACCATCACCGCCATCCACCTCCATCCATCGCCACCGTTGTCGCCACCCACCACCACTCTACCGCCACACACCACCACCTACCATAACTACCACCAACCACTACCCACCACCGCCACTGCTCACCACCGTCGCCCACCGCTGCCATCGCCACATATCACCACCACCATCATCGCCACTGACCACCACCCACCACCGCCAGTAACCACCGATTTTATTCCTTCGTCTTTTCATGTCTATCCAACAACACAAAATAATGTTTTGTTTCATTCCCATATGGCAACCAAATAAGACATGGAATGGTAATGATCCATTCCATTACCTTGTCTATTTCATTACCTCATCTATTCCATTTCCTCTTCCATTCTATTACCCCGTACCAAACAGACCCTAAGATTATTTGATTTCATTTCTTCAATAAAAAAAGTTGGTAAAAAATAGGAGGGGAGGCCGTTTAAAAAAATAATAAGAGACCATTAACTTTTTAGGTTTGGAAGGGCACAAGGCCGATAGATATATATAGGACATGTGGACTTTGGGAACATCACCTTTTTATTCAATTTCGTTGAAACATTTTTTTGTTGTCTTTCTATTTGTTGTATGATAGCATGTTAGCTATAAATAACTCTATTAATAGACTAATAGACAATGGGACGTCGAGTGAATGTTTACAATTTTTTTTTACAATGCCGTCATTAAGTTATACGGGACTGAATTTTTACGAACACCAACAAGTCACGACATTGTATGTTTGCACGAAGCACACGAAGAAAGACATCACCTTCCCGGCACAATCAGTAGCATTGATTGCACTCATTTAGTATGTCGAGCATGTCCTAGGGAATTACTAGGACAATATATGAGGGGCGATCACCAATACCCTACGATCATGCTGGAAGCGGTTGCTTCGCAAGATATGTGGTTTTGGCATGGATTTTTTGGTCCCCCGGTTCACTCAACGACATAAATGTTCTCCAACAATGCCCAGTTTTTCTTACCCAACGAAACAGAACGGCGCCGCAGTGTCCATTTACTTTAAATGGTCACTTATATAAACGTGGATATTATCTTACCGATTACATCTACCCAACCTGGTCAACGTTTGTGAAAGTGTTTCGATATCCGATCGATCCGAAGGAAAAGAAATTCGTTAGGGCGCAAGAGGCGGCAAGGAAGGATGTTGAGTGAGCGTTCGGAGCATTAAATGGGAAATGGGGAATTACCAACCGACCCTTAGGGCCGACGACTGTTGCATGGTGTAGCGTCATCGTCTATACGTGCATGATATTGCACAACATGATCATTAAAGATGAGGAGTGTGCGATATCACCGGTCCACATATGCATTTCTGACTTCGAAATGATCTCGTGGAACATCTAGCCGTGTTCGACAATGAAGCCCTTGCGGAGTTCACAGACTCAGAAATGCATTTCTGACTTCGAAATGATCTCGTGGAACATCTAGCCGAACTTGATCTACCGTACCTCGAAGTGGAAGTAAAATAGTTTTTTTTATTTAGTTTATTTTTAGTTATGTGTGTTTGCATTTATTTGTTTTATTTACTTTTAACATTGTAAGTTTATTTTATTAGTTTAATAATATGTTTAATTAATGTCTCTTTAAAAAAATACTAAAAAAAATAAAGATTTAAGGTGAAGTGAATCAGTAAAGTGTTGCCTTTAAAAAAGTGTTTTAGTGAATTAAATCAGTGAAGAAATGTAGCAATACATAATTGGTGTAAATCATTGAAGTGAAAAATGAAAGCTAGGAGCCCCCTTCCCCCTTATACTAGGTTCTTAACTACAGCGTATAAAGAAACCTCCATTTTAGAGTTAACTATGAAAATACAATCGGTAATGGGAAAAGAAAACGTGGTCTTCAATCTTTTTTTTTTTTGAACGATCAACAAAAATTTTTTATTCCACCGGCGCTAGCGGGATACAAGCAATACACCATACAAACTACATAAGAAAATACATAACGATCACCAACCAATATTAGAGAAATTAAAAGATCGCCACATATCCCAAACCAAAGAGGGTTGTTTCGCCCTTGCCTTAACCCATAAGAAGCTAAGCGATTTTATATCACCAAGAACCATTTGAGTAGACGGTTGTTCATGATTAAAGACCACTTCATTCCGATGTTTCCATATGCACCACATAGTCGTCAAACAAATAGCGTAGAAAACCTTCCTTCTCTTTGTCGTTCCACCAATATGCATATATAGTTCCAATAAATCCTTGAGATGAAAAGCGTAAATCGGACTTACTTTACACCATTGCGCCACTAGATGCCAAATTACTTGATAAAAACCACACGATACGAACAAATGATCCGTCGTTTCCGCAAAATCACCACATAGCTGACAAGTATCCAAACCCACAGAAATATTCCTTCGTATGAGCGAACATTTGGTTGGAAGCCTATCTAACTCCGCCTGCCAAGCAAGTATTTCGGCCTTTTGAGGGACCCAAGAATTTCTCTTCAAGACAAAAGAAGCCGGCTGGAACCGGATTTCCTACAGCCGCTGTTTGCAGCCACGCACAGAAAACAGCCCACAGCCTTCTAGCGTCCACTTCCAGCGATCTTGAGCAGCATTCAGCCTCGGCACCTGCAGTCTGCTGCAAAGCTGCAGCAGTTCAGCCCTCTCCACATCAGTTAGCGTGCTCCTCTTCCATTCCCAGCCCCAACCCGAGCCCTGCTGAACGACACGATCTGTAACAACAGCAAATTTGTTTTTTTCCAGCGCGAATAAGGCTGGGAAAACAGATGCCAAAGGCGAATCTGTAGCCCAACAATCCAGCCAGAAAAAAACACCCAACCCGTCACCCACTACCCCATGAATGGCCCAACCCACATCCACCCCCACCCTTTTAATCAATTGCACAGACGAGTAAACTTGTTTCCACGGACCAGAGATTGAAAGTTTCGTCGGAATTGGATTCCAATCTCTAGACGAACCATGTAAAGCCCAAATAACTTTCCTCCAAAGAGCGGTAGTATCGATTTTAAATCTCCACCACCACTTAGCCATCAAAGAAAGATTTGCATCATGAAGGGAGCCGAAGCCGAGACCACCACAATCAACCGGAGCAATGACCCTTTGCCACGCAACCCAATTCATCCTAGCCTTTTCTTCCGACCCACCCCAAAAGAATACCCTTCTCAACTTATCAAGCTCATCAATAATCCTTCCGGGCGCCTTAAATAACGAAAAATAATATGAGGGTAAAGCATTAAGGACCGACTTGATAAGTGTCACGCGGCCTCCATAGGAAAGCGTCTTCGCCTTCCAAATAGACAACTTATTCCTAAATGCGTCCACCACCGGTTTCCAATGCTTGGTCTTCAATCTGCATGTACATTCTGGGTGAATTGGAAATTGTTTGACATGACAGTTTGTCCTCTTCATTTATAATTACTAAATTTCCTTATATTTTTTTTACTATCCAATATTTTTATATTATTAAACTTATATTATGTTTTGTGTTAGTTTTTTCTTTCATTTAGGATTCATATCATCCTATATCCAAGTTACTTTTGAAGGCAATATCAACTTTTGATTTTATTATTATTGTTATTATTATTAAAAACTTTGTTCTTTGTGGTATTATAAGTTATATCGAGTTTTGGTATAGTGACAAACCGAACTGATACCGTCTAATGATATCAATACCACATTGATTCCGACCAAGCAATGTATTCACTGTTATGGCTTTCGATCAATATAAAGCATATGTCAATATTTGTTTGCGATAATCTTTTGGGTACACATGACTTTATTTTTTGGGTTTTTTCTTTAGGTTGCTAAAACGAGTGTTGGTACTATATTGGTGTCGTAGTTAACCGAACCAAGACCAATCAAAATCCCGCTGCAACGCGCGAGGAATTTGCTAGTTATATACATTTGGATGGCTTCTGGGCAGAAAGATGACCCGTGACATTGACTTTGTTCAGATCCATTTATTCAGTTGTCTTCTAACTTCTTATCACGTGCACCTCGAGAATTAGCGAAGATGTATGTTGTGAGAAAACATTTATCCATCTCATCAATAATGTCTTCACACTTGCCTATAAAATCATGAAACATTGTAAAAGTCTTCAACCGAGGAGCGGCAAGTATCAATAAGCAATAACCGGAAAGCAACTCATGACCTTGTGGTCTAGAGGTATGGTGCTTGCTTCCTAGAAAAATGGCATGTTCTCAGATCTACGCAAAAGGTTAAGCGATATTTGGTTGTAAAAGGTTGTGTAAAAAAACACCGCAGAAAGCAACAACTAGTTAGATTGTACCCATACACTTAGTTTAGCAAAAACAATTCGCATGCATAACAACTTAACAAGCAAAATTTGGACAAATTTGTCTGAAAAAAAAAAACCCGCATCGAATACAAGAAACATAAGCTGGACCAATTTGGGCCGAAAATACATTTGAATCTTGGATATCACATTATTAAATTACCTGAAACACCAGGTATATTCACGTGTTGACATGATCCCAACCTGTTTATCTGTCAAAAAAATATTTTTGCATATCTACTTTAAAATTCTAAATTTACATTTTTTATTTGAAGTTATGTTAAGTTTAAACTTGTCAATAGATAATGGTAGAACATAGTTTTTTTACTCTCAAATTTTTATCACAAAATGTGGCAACTAATTACGCACGTGAACTTCCAGCAACACCCTTATTGCAGAATGTTTAAACTGCTTATTATAAATGCCTAGACAATATAATCAAAAATAAAAAACGACGACAACCTTGATTAAGAACATAACCTGGAAACGAATACATATTTGCAGCGCATCTGACCGTTATTGTTTATGTTCCGTGTTGAGCATAAGACAAGACACGTAAGACGTGGTACCATGTATGGGCTGGACGAATTATGCAATTTGTATGAGTGCATTGTGATGATAAAGAAACTTGTATGTGAGCTGCAAATAAGACCAAATGCATTAATAACGTGAAACATAAAAAGTATATATATTAAACAATTATGAAAATTAAATCTTGATTTTTTTGGTCATATGAGTTGGGAAATCCTGATCCAAAGCATTCCACGAAAACAAACGCCCCCTAAAGTCTCCATATTCTTTTGGCAAAGGAAAGGAGCATGTTAATTATTGCTTGCAGCCTTACAAATTACAATCTTGCATCGGCTTCTATGAACTAACAAAAACAGGAAAAGACAAATAACTCTTCATGGGTTGGGGAATCATGTGAACTAACATGGAAAAGACATAATCACCGGTCATGGGATGGGTAATCATGTAAACATGCCCACAAAAGCAAAGAAATGGCAATACAACTGCAACGATGGGTATACAGATATAAAGTTGCATTGGAATAAAGAAATGGAACTGTAAAACACATATGCGTAATGACGATTAATAAACATTCAATTAATAATTTAGATTTTGTAGATATTTATGTGCTAAATATGATTATAAGTATATTATGATGGTTACCATCATGCAGCTTAACATGTTCTTATATTTGAATACATTTTGAGTTTTTTTGAACTCTTTTGGCTGGCTGGCTCGACTCTTAGTAGGAGAAAAATATACTAATAAATAACCGTGGCATTATGTATATGTTAATTTATGGCACACATTTTATAAACTCTTTCTCTAATGAAATTCAAATTAATTAATGGTCCCCAAATTTCAAAATACGCATCAAAGTGGAAGACTTTTGAAATGATTTACATTGCTAAATTTCAAACGTATACGGGTACAAGTGGGGACATGGTCCCGAATAATTTTTATCTAAAGTAATGTACCATAACTAAAAACTAAGATTCTCTATGGCCTTTTAGTACTGACTGATCTTTTGTTGGGGTCTTGCATGGAAGTATCCCTAGCAAAAATAAATGAATAAGTATGAGTGTTTTGATAAAATTACTAAACCAACATATTTGAAAAATATAGCTTTTTTTCAAATTTACAACAAAAACACGACTATGAAACTTACGGGTAAGAGGAGCAGTTGTTAAAGGTCCTTGACAACTACTAGTTTTATATATACTAGTGGGAAGGCCCGCGCGTTGCGGTGGATATTTATGTTTTTTTTTCTGTACGTTGCGTGACGGGCTTCACGTTTCGCAACGGTTTGTTTGTTTTTCAACGTTTCGTTTTATGTTTGGTTATGTACCTTGTGTGGAATACCTACGTAATGAATTCCCGTGAGTAAGGAATGAAAAGAAGTAACGTTTAGTAAAGGAATGGTTCTTATGCAAATCGTAACTGTAGGAAATAATGGGCATGATTTTGTCCATTTCAGGTGGGGCCATGTTCTCTTAAAGTTCCAAGGGAAGAGTGATTGTCGATGTACTACCATTGAGTGGTATCACTCAAATTTTGGCCGGTGCTTAGCAGCTTTGGTTGAAGCATAGTATCACTTGTTACATTTATTTAATAGTGTAAGTGAGGTAGTTGGATTGGGTCTGCCTCTTTTTTACCCATTAGACATTTTGAGTAGATGGTTACGTTGTAACACAGAGAAAATATGTCATACCTAATCAATGTGTGTTACATTCTGGGTATAGTGTAAATATATCGTTTTAAACACTTGATACAAGTGCATTGTTAATTAATACAAATTAACAAGTATGAACTTCAATCCATTACAATGGGTGTTGCATAACATTACACATAAAGTCAAAATTTGGAGAAGATGAACATTTTTAGGATTTCTCCTTTAATCCACTACAACGATTTCTCCTTTAATCCACTACAACGGGTGGTGCAGCTTGTGGATGTTGTCCATAGGACACAACGAGATTTGATTTATAAATATTAAAAATTTTGATTTATATTCTCAATCAAACAACTTCTTACCTACCAAAAATTTCAATGATTGGGATCACATACATTGCCATGTCATATAGACATATTCTAATTTTTCATCTTTATTTTTAAAAATGAAATGCATACAGACATATTTTTTACTATATAGGAGTTTTAACAAAAAAAAAAAAAAGGGCAAAGCCGGTGCCCAAGCTGAGCAAGCATGGTCTTGGGTTGTCGTTCCAATATAGGCATGATATGTGTATATTAAAATTTTAGATTAACTTCCAACAACTAAACCATTGGTTTTAGTTTCTCAATGCTATCAGCGGTTGGTGATAATACAACACAATATCAAGGTACACTATTTCCCATTTACTATACTTATGCATCCAATCCATTTGTTGGTTGTATGTTTCTTACTAATATTATTAACAAGAACTAATTTTAATTTTAATTTTTAATTAGGAAAAAAAAAGACAACAAAGAGAGGAAGACAACCTTATTGATGATCAAGGAACCATTTAACTCATATATTTTAATTGTGAATTTAGCTTTTAAAAGACCCGTTTTGGCATTACTCAGTTCTTTCTAACGTGGTCCATTTAGGCACCCACTGACAAAAAAAAACTTCTAAATCTGTCATGGACATTGCTCCAAGGTTCGCCCGAATATTAACTGAGTATGCTGGTAAGAAATAAACATCACTAATATCTCAAATGAAAAGAATCTTGTACAGAGTAATAGTAACACATCTTAATAACTTGCCTAACATCATTTTAAAAATTCTTTTTCACAAAGAGACATGTTGACTGTTGGTGTCTTGATCTTTTCCCTATATGTAGTCAATAAATTTGGTAAGTTTAGTGTATCAGCATCCACCTTTTGTCACACATTCATTCATTTTAATAATCAAACTATAATGATTCATAAATATAATAGAGAAAGAACAAAGAGAAACATAAATAAAAAATTTTTTAACCCAAACTTACCTCTCTCCAGATTTTTTCCTCAAAAAGAAGTCGCTCGACTTGTATCTTGTAGTTGGAAGTGAATTAATAAGATCTTCAGAAAGACCCCGACTCTCAGTCCCAATAGCCTCGCCTAAATCAAGTAATTCCTGCACGAATTAAACAAGGGCATTTTAAATCCGTTCTTGCTGTAATTTATTAAGAAAACCTTAACAATAGCATTAACCAATGAACACTAAATAGCAAACCTCGTATGTCATATTGTCTGGATCGATATCATCCTGCCAAACAACCTCAAAGCACACACATTAACTTTTTGTTGCAATGAGTGTATCACAGATAAAATACGGTCAAACTGTCAACTAATTCTCAGATTTGATAAAAAGCCTGATTATGGACTCAAGGCATTCATAAAGGCCCATGAAAAAAATCAAACTAAAAAAGCATACCGGAGAACTTGAAGCACTGTTTGGACTATACTACCTGCGACATTAAAAAAATGGCATAAGTAAATCTAATCATCAACTAAAGTTGATATGAAGAATCAAATTAGCTACATAAGATATGAGTAAAGATTAAATTAACCACTACATGCAAATTCTAGCTTAACTTCCTAAAGGGCAGCTACTTTTGGTTTATATGTATAAACATACACACACACACATAAATCTAGAGATTTGTTGAAACATAACCAACATTAAGTAGAGAAACTACGAGAAGCACATAAATGCTTTTTAATCGTGGTGTTAAAACTTGTGGAACAAATAATATTGGAAATGTTGTGGAATCAAGTATAGAAAAACTTATCTTTATAAGTTCCCAAATATGGGTCAAGTTTTTCTTCTTCTTCTTCAAGAATTCTTTTATGAATCCTCTTCTTTATTTTTCTTGTATTTTTTTCTAGTCTTTCAAATGAGGCACAAAGTCTTCTATGTATGACCTAAGGATGAGTGAAGAGACTAACTTAATTAGAGCCATAAACTCTAATAAAGTGAAATAAAGAACTCTACTCAAGAGTCTCCTTAATAATTTCACTAAAATCAATTAAATTCCATTCATCATATTATTAAATTTTTGTAATTTCCAACATCTTCTTGAATGAAACATTCATTGGTAACATTGATGATGAAGAAGGAAAACCATAAGGCAAAGGATGTTTGTGAGGGTAGGGATGGAAGGAGGAGGGTAGTATTGTAAAAGTGTTTTGATATTGTAAAGCATAAGGTGGGTAAAATGTCTACATTGCCCCTTTAAGTGTCTTAATTGTCACAATTATCCCCATAATACCCTTGAATATCATGCTTTAATATGTTGTGTATGTTGCATCTTAAGTTGTACAAAAAATGCAAGTTACTAAATGGTACATCACTCCTCCTTTATAAAGTAGTATAGGTATAGATATAGAATATATATATATATATATAGATATAGATATAGAATATATATATATATATATATATATATATATAAACTATGAATAGTGCCACTCGCCCTCTCATTGGTTGAGAGGGGCGGTGACCATTATTTTAATTTTTTTTCACAGCTTATAAAATAATATATATAATTGGTTTCATTTCAAAACACAAGTTCTTTTAATGGTGGAGTGATTTGTGGTGAAATTCTCTTACCCAAGGTCTTAGGTTTGATCCTGGTAGATAGAGGGAATATTTTTTTTTCATTTTAATAGATTTATTTAATAAATAAAGCTATTAAATAAAGCTTTATTTAATAATTAAAGTTATTTTTTTTTATTTTAATATCATTGGTTTTATTTCAAAACACAAGTTGTGTTGCTAGTGGAATGGTTTGTGGTGAAATTCTCTTACCCAAGGTCACAGGTTCGATTTTGGTTGAGGGACTTTATTTGTTTTTTTTTTCCTTCATTTTAGTAGCTTTACTTAATAATAAATACAATTGGTTTCGTATTAAAACAACAATTGTGTTAGTGGTGTAGTGGTTTGAGGTCCATTTTGTTAAACTAGCAGGAATCCGCGCGTTGCGGCGGGGTTAGCTAGGTTTGGGGGTGTTTTGATTTGGTTGTCAGATTGAGGATGCATAATATGTTGTTTCAGGGTGTAACAGATGTTATAACGATTATACATGGCATAAGAATAGTGGTTGTAACATAATTTGTAGATGTTGTTGGTCGTTTCTAGACATGACATAATTTGTAGTTGAACTCATTATTGCTTGTTTCTAGACTCCTCTTGACAAAAACTTTATTTCCGAATTCATGACTTCCAAAGAACTATTAAAGCATCCATATGATCATGTTGATAATACGCATAAGCAATAATAACATTCAAATGTATGTTTTTTTAACTATATGCCATCTTTTCTCATCTAACTTAAGCATACATCGACTGATTGACATCACTTAACTCTACCCTATAGTGTTATGATAATAGTCACAAGACTATAAGGGATCTATGTTTTCTAAGCACAAGGCAGAAAAAAGGCTCACGCCCAAGACCAAAAAAAAATGGAAAACAAAAGTGCAATAGTAAGAAAATTAAGAAGTTGCACAATAGGCATTAGAAATTCAATAAAATTTCTTTTTGGAATGGCAACGACAACTTTATTCCATCAAAACATCTAGTTCAACATGGCAAGTTGCTATAATGAAACACACATATGAAGCAAAGTTTGAGGCAAATTACAATACATAAAGTATGACAAAACTAAATCAAAATGTCGCCATTCCTCCCAACTTGGGCTTGTGATTCTTGGTCAGATCAATATCCATTCATATATTGTCACCTTTATCTCTTCAACCGCCTTGTATATGGAGACGTTTCCGCCTTTGAAAATTGTTTCGTTTTTCAAACTCCATATAGTTCATAATACGAGCAGATAGACAGCATGTAATACCTTCTTTCTTTTTGATGATGCAGGCACACATTCACACATTGTATATGTTTAACCACCAACCAATGTCTACTGAATATAAGCAAAAAGTAATGTTTCGACATACAGTATAGAGTACATTGATCGAGTTGAAAATCCTAACAATAACTTAAAATAAAAACCTGATTAAAAAACAACAGAAGTAAGTAACCTGTAACTTGATTCAAGCTTGTTGTGTACCAATCGATCCTCCCATAGCCTCCTTCAATACTTTCTGAATGGTTACACACGAATAACGATTGAATTGAAGTTCGTAAGTTTGGAAGAAGAAGGGGAAGAAAGACGATCAAATCGAAGTGTGCTGGTTTCGGAAAAATAAGAATGAACGATTAAAACGAATGGCCGATTAAATTCATGTCTTTAATGTGAGGGTAATTACTCCTTCAATTCGCGATCAATTGGGATTCGCCCCACTTTGAATTTTGCTTTGAATCCCATTCAATTGGTCTTGAGAGTGAGGGAAATTGAAAAGACAAAGATGCGGGTTATCAGAATTGGCGTATTGAAAGAATCCAAGAATTGCGTCTTACTCATGGTATGCTGTAAGTGGTTGTACATACAGGTTTAAAACTTGTTCCATTATCAAGTTACTATTTTAACCACAAGTGAGATGTATTTATATAAGTTATAATAAAATTAAATTAAAATAAAAAGCATAAGTTAATTATTGTTTTTAATTACTACAAAGTTATTTAATAGTTGCATTAAAATTGTCTTGTTAATATAATAAAATTACAATTTTACCCATATAGGTGATTGTAAAATGACTTTCTTGCCCGTCCAGAACTCACTATATAGTAGTATAGATATAGATAAAAGGTCGCAATTTTTTTTCTTTTCGTTTCATCAGCCATATTTAATGTTAAGTATAATCTATTTCATATTAAAACACAAATGGGTTTGGTGGTGTAGTGGTATGAGATGCATTTTCTCAATAGGTTTTAGGTTCGAGACCAGGCAGTTGGGGTTAATTTTTTTTATTTCAACATCCTTATTTGATGTTCTTAATCAGTTCTGCGAGTAAAGAAAAAGTTCAAGATGAAACAGAAATCACCACGGCGCGCCGCAATGCACGCAATAGAAATGACAACCTTTTGGCATTTTATAACTTTACACTTTAGTTTTTTTTTTTCCAGCTTTTGTACCGTAACAAAAAAACATTATTTCCGATCGAACTCCCGCCGCGAAGCGCGGGCGAATCCCCTACTTCATATTAATTACTCTTGTTATTGTTAATATTATAATTTTAGTCATAAAATTACTAATATATATATCTATATATATCTTATTAAAGAAACTCAATGGATAGGATTGTAATTTTGTCACACTTTTAAGATGGCATAGACGCAAAAGTATACATCTCTATATTTTACCCATTTTTTTCTTGTATGCCCCTATAGTATAACTTTTTATGACAATTATACAAATAAGTAAGGTAAAGTGACTCTTCACATACATGCATTTATATGATGACTCTCCATATGTTTAACATCTATATTTGTATTACTCTTGTATTTATGTAAGGCATTATGACTTTTCATATATATGTTTAGCTTCTATATTTTTATTACTTTTGTATTTATGTTAGGGCTTATATAAAGAAGCATTTGTATTTCATAAATACATCAATAAGAAAAGTGTTCCCCCACTCTCTCATTCTTCTCTCTATCTTGTTAATACACTTATATGAGTCATGGAGTTATACATTACATTAGGGCAATTGATAAATTGAAGTACAATGTGAGTTTGTTAATCTCTTTCATTATGTTAATATTTTCTGTAGTATTTGAAGACTCTTTGAGTCCATTAATGTGCTGCAAAAATATATCACATGACAAATATAGATATGTTTTAACTTTTACTCTTACTGTCACAACTTTGAGATATTGAAGCAATATTATTTTACTCTAAGCAAAGTTCTTCTAAAATAATGTATCTCTACTACCTTATTAAGGATGAGAGATGGGTAAGAAGGTAATTTCACCATCATTTTAAGATGGTATACAAAAGGTCTCATGCATAAATCTCTAACTTTTACCATTTTCTTCCATCTATGCCCTTATGTACAAGTCACTAATACAAATCAATTGCACCATTCAATACATTATATAATAAAACAAAAAGCAACTTAACGGTGATCACAATAACTTTAACGCCGTTAAATCTCCCCCATAGGCAACGTCATATCGTTATACCGTTCCCCTTCACTCAATTGCCGCCTCTGCAAATAAGCAACTCACGATGTTTCATTTTTTCCCCAACTTCCGTCAACCGTCATATCTATGCAAACAACTCCCGGCGGTTCTTTCTTTCCCGACTTTAACTGTTACATAGATTAAACAGAATTGGTTACGTCGTATGATGGTTTTATCGCCAACCATCGCATCGTTTCATCAATTAAGGAAGACGGGGAGTTAGAAGACGAAAAATTGAAGAGGGTGATTATCGCATATCAAAAAACGAATCAAAATTACAGAAGTCGGTTATCATTAAATTGAAGAATACGACGAACTCTGCAACACGGATCAATTCCAAAATGCATTTTCTCATGATTGTTGCTTTTTTCTTACCTTTAACTTCTAAACCTCTTAAATCTCAACATCAATATCTGTTTATCATCAACGTCAATCGACTCCATCAATGTTTTTTTCATGATTGTCGTTTTAAAAAGAGTAAAATTCACATGTGTATACAGATACACTGATGAAGAAATATAACAAAAGGATTTGTTGGGTTGGTAGTGTGTGTTTGTTTGAGAGACATGAATACAAAGGTATCATTGGTTGGTGTGAGTTTTTGTCCTTTCTATTCTTTGTTTGTTTTATTAAAGTTTAACTAAAATCGTTAAAAAGTGTTGTTGATATTAATTGAATCTAATAAAAATGGTATAATAATTAATAATATATAAGAACTAGCCGATTACCCCGGGAGGGTCCCGGGGTTGAAAAATCTAATTTTACGTGATAACCTATTGCAAATGGCTCAAGTTAACTAAACACAAAATCTCTCAATCATTGCATGTTCATAGTATTCTAATCAGTAATAACTCATATTCCTTAATCTAAAACCTAATCAGTAATCATCTAAAGAATTACTTATGTAAGCTGCAACTATTAAAAAACTCATCACATCTCTTTAATTTCTCACATTCAAATGGCTCTTATAATTCCTAACCTAATCAACTAAACAAACACTTAAGTTGAAAGTTGTAACCATTGCATCTCATTATGCCACGTGGCATAATCAAGAGATGGTTGAGGCCACCATTGAAGGCCACGTCAGCAACTATCAATTCTTCCCGGGAGCGTCCCGGGGTTGAAAAATATAACTATTCTAATAATACTAATACTAATACTAATAGTAATACTTATTACTCTTGTAATTAAATAAATAAAAAAATAACCTTGCTATAAGCTGACACCATGTGTTGCAGTGTTGCGCGATTCTTTCTCCTAGCTTCTCTTGATGAAGTATACCTAGTAAAATTCCAATGATAACATGGTGATTGGGCTGATTTTCAACATCGTAGATAAGAACCTGGTTTAAAAGAAAAAACATGATTAATGAATAACATGAACACTTTGTGTGTTTTTTTCCTGTATGAACGAAACCCCACAAAAAATAGTCGATTTTTCTCCGTTTTTTATATAGCATTATGATACTCGTTGAAAAGATAATAAAACGCTCGTTAATTTGGTGTAATTTTTTTCTTTAAAAAATCTCGTATATAAAAGATATAAACGTTTAAAAATTATAGGAGGAAATATGAGAGAGAAAATTTTAAATTTATTTTTAAATTTTTTTTTTTCATAAAATAACTCAATTTAACTAAAAAAGGAAATAATTCAAAAACACCAAAAACTCTCAATTATGATGCCACATGGCACTTTCTAGGGAATGTTGAGGCCTCCATTACACGCCACGTCAGCATATACGTTTTCTTTTATATATATAGATAGATTATTCATATTTCGTAGTTGATAAGGAAAAAAGTATACACTTTAAAATCTATTTTGTCTTTTTTTATTTTTAAATACAGTTTGTTCTTTTTTTTTTTTGAAAGGCCCCAATTGCTAAATACATTTGTTCTTACCCAATTTTTTTTTTTTTATAATTTTATTGTTAATTCTATTGTAAGTTTCCTCACAGACTTAATCGTATACGTTGCTTATTAATATTTTGTACTAATTTGACAATGCGTTAATGGTGATGATAATTATATACTTCTGCTTAGGTTAATAATTAGGTAAAATAAAGTTGGCTAGTTTGTGTATCCATAGAGTGATACTATACACATTTATAATTACTATCCTGCCGCAATGCGCGGGGTGGCGTCACCTCGTTTAATTCATTTATTAACTTTTTATTATCTAGAACCATTACCAAGTAATATATTAATTCATGTAACTTTTTTTCATAGATTATTACCAATAGAATTTGAATTAATTTATATTAATAAACTATACGTTTTTGTTGTGTCTTGTGAAACTAAATTAGTTCACTTGAATAGTTGGTTGATGATTAGTCCGTCTTTCACCAGCAGCCTTACACATATCCTACAATCATTTGATTTTGAACTATTATACACTATACATCTTTCCTTGGTTTAAAAAAGCACGCATCGCAGTAAGGCTCACTGTCCAGTGTCTAGGCAGATTCCATGAAGCACAAAAAGGCGCTTTTTTTTTTTTTTTTTTGATTTTTTCAAGCCTTAGACATGCCTCGTGTACCCCGGGTGTTTTTATGCTGAAAAATGTTGTACTTTGGGTGGTACATGTAGGTTAAACAATATAAAAACCTTAATTTTAGCAATATTTATGGGTAAAGGAGGCTAAAACCTATGGGATATATAAGGGATGATAAAAAAATGTTATATAACCTATTACGCCTCAGATACAAATAGTCCCCTGCTTTTACGTTTTGGGCTTTGCGCCTCAATTTTAGACTTCTTCGTTTTTTTTACCTATTGCTTTTGGAAACCAAGCATCCTGCACAATGGTTTGTAATGATGATTAACAACTATTATTGAGAATAAAATACTTGTGTGTTTGTATTTGAGGCTGACTCAGACTGTTTGGAATAGCAATTTCTTAGCGGAGCTAATTGAGAAGTGGTTAGATATATAATCTACTTTACATTTTTTTTTTCACAACCATTTTCACATCAAATGTATAACGTTGCATCATATTTGATATTTCTCCCCTTACGTTAATTGTTTTTTTTATCACAACTTGTTGTGCAATAGAGTTGTAGTTCACGGCGAATAACTTTTTTGGAGTTAACATGAAACATAATTTTTTATTTTATTATGTTGGTCATGCTATGTTAAATTTTCAAAATGGTTAGACCCGACCATCGAACATGTATAGCGCTAGACAACAACATTCACTATTTATAACTTAAACGAGTTCCGCGTCTTAAATTTACGTCTCCGCTGCATCGCGCGGGTTTCCTACTAGTAGTTTCAACATTTGCTAGCTATCATAAGAATGTTTTTACTAAGCAAATCCAAGTTATCCGTTTGGAGCGAACCGATTATTTTTTATAGTTATGTATAATGTGTTTCTTGCGTTATTATTGTCATATCTTTTTATTGTCTTTTTTTTTTTTGTTTTAATGCTTAATTGCTTACTTAGTTTATTTGCAGGTGTTAACATTCAAAGTAGTGACCAATGGGGTGGTGGTCCATTGACAAAGGCAAAGCTTTTAAAACACATAGGTTGTGGAAGGTCTTGGGTTTAAGTCTCAAAGACTACAGGATTAAAAAAGAAATTAGCCTTTAAAAAAAAAATTCAAAGTAGTGAAGAAGTTGTTATGAAGCTGATATGGTCTTCTTATGTTTTTAAGGATCTAGAAGTTTCTAATTGTCTTATTACTTTAGTGATATACTGATTAAACCATGTTTTATTTGGATACATGGACATGGTCAGATAAATAATGTGTAGTTCTTCACGTTTACACTCAGTCATCAGTTGTGCTTAGTTTGTTTGCGTATTCTAATAGCGTTGTTTATTAAATTGGGCTTCGCATTTTGACCTTCTTTACTCAACTTTCATGCTTACGGATTTCGTAATTAAGGGATGCACTCATGTCTGTTTGCAATTTGAAACCCTCATTTCTTGATTTGTAGGTTTTTATTGACTATACAATTTACACTCTTTTATGTAATTGTAGTTTTGTACTTTT
Source organism: Ambrosia trifida (assembly GCA_028751855.1). NCBI lineage: Eukaryota > Viridiplantae > Streptophyta > Magnoliopsida > Asterales > Asteraceae > Ambrosia > Ambrosia trifida. Next base: position 120,709,940 of record CM054129.1, on the reverse strand, counting down.
ACTTTCACTATCCATATGTTAATATGTTGAAGCAATATTGTTTTTTAGTCTAAGCAAGGTTTTTCTTAATCTATATAAAGTTCATACACATCTATTTTTGTTCTTCATTTATTATAATATTTATTGGAGTTCCTTACAGTGTCAACCAAATAAGCAGATATCCAACTAAGGAAAACGTATTAAAAATTCATAAAATTAATCCCAATGCCCAAGGGTGATCTGATATATGTTTAAACGGAACTAAAATTCCAGTAAACATGTCTTTTTGTAAGTGAATAATGAAATAACTTTGAGCAGGCTTTAAGATCTGGTGATTAAACACTTCACATTTGATTTTTACTCTATTAATACATGTAAAATCGTGTGCATATTAGATGAGAAACGGTAAGTTTGTCCAATCAACTTCGAGCCTTTGAGTATAAATTTCAAAAGAACTATTTCAAAAGCCTAACATTTATACAATTAAATCAACAATTTCAAGTTTTGTACAATACCATGATGTTGTATTGCAATCCGTTTTTAAATCTCGCTGGCGCAGGTAAACACACTAGTTTTTCTAAAGAAAAGGTACCGTTTTTTAAATTTTAAATGTTATATAAATATACCAAAAGGAATATTTAGACATTATCAACGTGCATGGGCCATCTCTGGGGCTTCATCTCAATATTAAGAAAACAGAGGTCTTTTGGCCGACGTGTGACGGGCTGAAAGTTCAGGACAGGTTTTTCCCGAGAGGGATTGGTAGACCAGGGAGGGGTGTTAAGCTCCTTGGTGGGGCTGTTAGCCGAGATCCTAATTTTATTGGGGAATTGGCAGGGCGGCGGGCCACGGTTGCGGTTGACCTTATGAAACTCCTGCCCCGCCTTAGGGATCCCCAAAGTGAACTCCTCCTGCTCAGGTCATGCATGGGGGTCACTAAGTTACTTTTTGGGTTGCGAACTTGTCAACCCCACTTGATGGTGGATGCGGTATCCCTTTTCGATGATGGCCTCCGGGAGGCTATTGAAGATATAGTTGTGTGTGGTGGCCCCTCCTTCGGAGACCTCCAGTGGCGATTGGCATCCTTGCCGATGCGTTTAGGTGGTTTAGGCCTCCTTTTCAGCTCGAGATGTTGGGGTTTACGCCTTTGTGGCGTCTAGAGCTCAGTCATGGAAACTCCAAGATCATATCCTTCGAAACAGTGGGGTCATTGGGCTAGACCCGGACTATCAACAAGCGCTCGAACGCTTAAATGTCTATCTCCCGGACTTTGATATTGGCAGTTTTTCTAATAAGGACACCGCCCCCTCAAAGCCACAAAAAACTTTGGCGAAAGCTCTGTTTAGCAAAACTGCTCAGAGCCTGGGAGAAGTTTTTGAGTTGTCCTCCCGCCAGATGGCAGTGTTTGAATGCCTGAAGGGTCCTCATGCTCAGGATTTTTTTGACCGTTATCCCGATTGAGGGGTTGGGTCAATGCATGTCCGCAGTGGAATACAGGGCTATACTCAAGTATCGGTTGATGATCCCTATGTATCCGGAAGATGAAACATGCCCCGTCTGCCGTAAAGTTTGCATGGATAAATACGGGGAGCACGCAATTCATTGCAAAGAGCTCCCTGGGTTCAAATACCGGCATGACTTTGTGAGGGACGTTTTGTGGGACATCTTGAGAAGAGCTGGGATTTCTGCTAAAAAAAAGGCCCCTGTAAATTTTCTCACAGACCCTGCGGAAGGGAGATCCACCCTGTGACCAGCGGATCTGCTTGTCTTTGGTTGGGAGAGGGGGAAGCATGCTTGCGTGGACCTCACAGGGGTATCTCCTTTGATTGGGTTAAGGGAAACAGGGTTTGTAGCTAGGCAATCATCGAGAAAGGCGGAATCGAAGAAAGTAGATAAGCATGCTAAAGCTTGTACAGAGAACCAACATGTCTTTATCCCATTGGCCTTTGATACCTTTGGCTCGCTAGCGCCAGAAGCTATTCGTTTCTTAACCAGGGTCCAACGGGTCGTCCACAGCAATAGTTCAGCTCCAGGGGGGCAAGGATTTGTCTTTGGTAGACTAGGGTTTGCAATTCAGAAAAGGGGTGGCGGCGCAGCTTGTTGCCCGTCTACCTTCTATTGTGATGTAACTTTCGTATTTCGTTTTTAAAAAAAAATTAATAATTATGTTTGTACTTAGTATGATGAATATTAGATTTAAAAAAAAAAAAAAAAAAAAAAAAAAAAAAAAAAAAAAGTGGCACAAAAAATAACTAGAAGTAGCAAGTATAGGTAGAACAATGTGAAAAAAATAAAATAAAAAAAATAAAAATAACCACACGATTTTGTAAACCATTACCAGGTATTGCCAAATTTACAACATTGTCAAAATGATTCCACGACCACAAGTTGATGGTTGTACCTAACATATTGGCATGGGTCAATAATCTAGATATAGTGGGCCGGGTCCATGTCCAAGGTGTGGATTATTCTATCTCATCCCTTATCTATATGACTATATCTGAATAAGTAGCCCGGGCCTTTTCTTGTTCTAAGCGGCAAATTTTTATCTTGACTCATTGCGAGACTTAGAGCCTATGACTTACTCAATTTAGGGGCTTCTAAAAGTATTCATTTATTTGTGAAGAATTAAATTAACAACTTGGGAACCTTAGGTTTTAAGGTCCAGCCCAAAATTTCATCACAAATAAGCCACATGTTGATGAGTATTAGTTGAAAATCAAACCAATCCTGAGTATAATCTAAACATAAAACGAGTATTGATTCTTGATTTATTGGTCAAATCTGAAGTGATTCACTTAAAGGCTCGTAATTTCATATGTTAATATCTTCCAACCTTTTGTAAACCAAAGATTATTGGGATTGACTCTTTTTATCATTTAACTAGAAAAGTTCAAAGATTTGACTAATGTTGTAAAACTAGGTCTAGAAGGCTAAGTACTTGCTGAGTAATCGCTACAAGGTACGCTGACAAGGCGTCTTTCTTTAACTCCGCCTAATTACTAGGAATCGATCAAATACGACCAACCACGACCAAATTGGATTAAGGGTATGTTTGGCAATGAGCTTTTAAGAGCTTTTAGGAGCTTCAAGCTTCAAGCTTTTAAGAAAAAGCTCCTACTTAATAAAAAGCCTTGTTTGGTTGAAGGGGCTGGAAGCTTTTAGGTTAGAGAAAAAGCTCTACAGTGAAAAACTATTAGTAGTAGCTTTTAAGAAAAAGCTCTACTAGCTACAAGCTTTTAGTTAGTAAATGACACAAATACCCATTCTATTTTAAAAATAAAATAAAAACCTTCTTTACAATCTTCTAATTATGACCATTTTGGTCATTTTATTGAAAGCTCCAGCTACTCTGCCAAACACCAAAATATATTTAAAAAGCTTCCAGCTACCAGCTACCAGCCTCCAGCTAGTTTTGCCAAACATACCATAAGTCAGTTAACTTGGGATGAGTTTAACCTAAAGAAAAGTAAAACATAATTTCCATGTCCTTAATATTAATGAGGGGATGTCATTTTTCAAGGAATGAATATCGATTTTTAAAATACTTTAGTATTTGAAGACATATCTTCTTTTTATGCATATTTTTCATTATAAATCTTATTAAAGTTACGATATTTGATATATAGGGTTAGGATCCGTTGAGAACTTAATGAGCTGTGAGAACTCGACGTAAAATGCGGAAAAAAAAATATATATTTTTTTTTTGCACACTAGTGTAAAAACACATAAACCATGCTGTAAATCTTTTTTATAAAAAAATACATTAATTTACACCAAATTACACCGGTGTAAGGGATTTTTACCCCATATAAGTATATTAATATTTTATTTATTATTTTATTGATGTTTAATTTTGGACCACATATTCATTTTTTATTATAATAAGTGTGTAGTTATAAAGTGAGTTCCTATGGTTCTCACAACTCATACGAGTTCTTAAATGATCCCGATCCTTGATATATATATATATATATATATATATATATATAGAGAGAGAGAGAGAGAGAGAGAAAGAGAGTGTTAGACTCAAATACACAGTGAAAGGAAAATAGGAAATCGTAGGAAGGGTATCAAACGGATTCCGATTGAACTCATTCAAACGGCATTGAAACCGTCTCATCGAACCCTACGATGTTAGTTTTTAGGTATTCGTTTTTTTTTGGGTTTTTAGCTTGTACTTTTTAGAATATACGTTATATCATTGTATCTTTTATGTAGCATTGTGTCTTTTTCTTATTTTCATCATTGTGTCATTTTTGCAATTCGTTGTGTCTTTTCCTTCAGCATTGTGCTATATTTTTCGGCATTGTGTTATATTTTGTGGCTCATTGTGTCATTTTTCGTGATCTATTGTGTTTTTTGTATCCTTTTCACCCTTCTCATTTTTGTTATATATATAGGATTGGGTTCCAATGAAAACCCACCCTTAGTGAAAGAACTAGAGAACCCACCTGAACCAATGGGATGATGCCATATGTTATGATTTTGTCTTTATTAATCAAGAGTATAATGGTAATTGGATATTAAATATTATTAATAAAATATACCCACCCCTACCCCTCCCCCTCATTTCTCTTTCTTCTTATCCCTTTATATTTATCTTTTTCTCTCTCATTCATATTTCAAAATCTCTCTCTCTCCCTCCCTCCCTCCCTCCCCCCCCTCTCTCTCTATCTCTCTCAATTCTCCAAATCAACAACAACAACAACAACAACAACAACAACAATAATAATAATAATAATAATAATAATAATAATAATAATAATAACAATAATAATAATAACAATAACGAACAGAGGGATGAATATGGTGCTCGAACAGGGGGACAAAGATGGTGATGGTGGTAGGTGACGGTAGGAAGGCGGTGGCGATAGTGGTAGGGGGAACGAAGATGGTGATGGTGGTAGATGACGAAGATGGGGATGGTAGTGGGTGTGGATCCAGATCTGTAACAAAGGTTATTTGAGGGTTTTTGAGATGGTGGTTATGGTGATGGTAGTAGGTGTAGTAATAATAATAATAATAATAATAATAATAATAATAATAATAATAATAATAATAATAATAATAATAATAATAATAACAACGAACAGGGGGACGAAGATGGTGATGGTGGTAGGAGACGGTAGAAAGGCGGTGGAGATGGTGGTAGGGGGAACGAAGATGGTGATGGTGGTAGGTGACGAAGATGGGGATGGTGGTGGGTGTGGATCCAGATCCAGATCTGTAACAAAGGTTATTTGGGGGTTTTAAGGTGGTGGTTATGGTGATGGTAGTAGGTGACAGTGGTGAGGAAGGGTTTTGGGGTTTTCGAGGCGGTGGTTTATGGTGGGGTAAAGGAGACAATGGCTAAGGTGAAGGAGATGTCGGTGATGGTGGTCAAATATTATTATTATTATTATTATTATTATTATTATTATTATTATTATTATTATTATTATTATTATTATTTAATGGGATGTCATATTGCTTTGGAGAAGAGACAATCTAAAATACATTACTAAACAATTATAGCATATTCTTATCTACACTACATACTTTACCCATTATTTGAATTTTAATTACAAAAGTATCATTTGTTTATTATATGAGTGTTTTTAAACAATGATGTAAACATCAGTGTAAAATAGTCATGTTACCCATCAGATTTGTAAAACACTGGTGTTTCTTTTGTTATTTGGGATATATTATAAACCCATAAGATTTGTAAACCATTGGTGTTTCTTTTGTTGGTTATGACCTGTATTAGTAGATTTTTTTATTTTTTAAAATTCTCAATGTGCGTGTATATATATGATTGGTTTTATATATAAAAAAAGTACATTTTTGGTAAAAAAAAAAAAAAAGAGTACATTTTTGATAAATTTCATTTTTCATGCTAAATGTAATTTATCAATCAGTGTATTGACCATTCTCCCTTTTTAAGGTAATTTGCAATATTCATTACATTGGTGTAAAAAAATAATTTCTTTTATTAATGTTAATGGGGGGTTTTACACTGATGTAAACTGTGATTTTACAAATGTAAATTGTGTGTCTACACTAATGTAAACTAGAAAATGGTGTAGAAATGGTTTGTTTTTGTTGAAAAATAATAGGGTTTTTTTTTCATATAAGAAGACGATGATGATGCTATTTTTTGATGTTGAATGCTAGGAGTGTGAATTAAACTGGTTTTTTTACATAGATGAACAAAAAACTGCTTATATCAAAAAACTGCTTATATTTTACATCAATATGTGGGTATGTAAATACTTTTACATAAGCAAAGTTGTATCAATTTTTTTTTATAGAGAGTCGTTCGTAGGGGGTATGTTTGACAGTGTTATGTTGTACGTTTGATGTAAACACTAATGTAAACACTGGTGTAAATTCCTACATTTTAAGTTAAAACGTTTTGTATGTGTTATGGGGGTGTTTAAACCAATGTAAACGGTTGTGTCATTTGTATTTAATCATTGTGTCATTTTGTTTACACCAATGTAAACAGGTTGTTTTGGTATGCAAAATACGGTTTCTTTTGTTATATTGTCTTTGAAAGCGTTTAGCAATGTGGTTGTGTGTAACATGGTCTTTTTTTGATGTGCAAGGGAGTAACCAGTGAATTCAGCGATGGTGACCTAAGGTTTTCTGGTGGGTTTATGGCGGGTGAAGGAGACGATGGTCAGGGTGAAGGAGACGTCGGTGATGGTGGGGTTTATGGCGGATGTCATGGAGGACCAAAGCGCCTCGGATCTTGCCTACTAGGTATTATTACATTTGTAATTTTAGTCGGTATTGTAGAGTTTTTCTTTTTTGGACGAACAAAGATGTAATTAGATTTCAATTTGTAATTTTTTTACAATGTTGTAAAACAGTGGATTAATCTCAAATTTTATAAATATCTTGTATCGTTTATAGATTCACAGGTGTAAATTGTGTTTCACAGTGATGTAAACTTTTGTTTTACACTAATGTTAATGTTACCCAACGCAAATTCTTGCATCAATTTTTTTTTTTGTCGTAAAATAAATGTGTTAAAAAAACTAAATAAAATAAAAATATAACTACTATGTTTATATTGCACGAATTTTAAAAAATAAAATAAAAGGAACAGATATAGTGCACGAATTTATGGTGATGAAGAATGAGAATGATATATGGTGGAGAGGTTTAAAATAAGGGGAAAATGAGGGACTATAATGGTTTGAATGAATGAAGGGTCGAACAGTAGGTTGAAGGAAAAAGAAATGGTGATGAAGTATGAGACTGATATATGGTGAAGAGGTTTGAAAGAAAGAAAAAAAATATAACCTACTGTTCTTTTTATTTATTTATTTTTTTGGTTTAAAAAATAAAATAAAAAATAAAATAATGTACAAAAATACATGGTTGATGGTGATGGTGAGAGAAACAATAAAATCAAATAAAATATAACTTGTCATTTTACCTTAATACACTCTATGAATATTATAATATTATCTTTAACCAATAAAGCATCAAGTGGATGCAAGAGAATAAAAAAAGTATGTGACATGATAATAATCATTAGATCATCAAAGATCAATTATTATAAATGGTTTCCGGTGTTCTTTCACGAAAGGTAGGTTCTCGTTTTACCATTTCCCTATATATATAGAGGGTAGAGTTTCTGTAGGAATATTGTTTTGTTTGATAAGTGTAGGAAGGATTAAGAATTGACATGTAGGCATCATGTTTTTTTTTTTTTTTTATTTTGGAATGATGTATTGGGTTGTTTTGGTTTGAAAAACAGTTAACGCAACAATATACAAAAATTTAAAATACAATCCAATGTATTATAGTCATTAAATTTAAATTACAGATAAAACACCATAGTAATTACTTAAAACACTATGCTTAAAACACCCTAGTAATTACTTAAAACACTCTGCTTAAAATACATGTTTTCAGTTATTAATATGTTTATGTTTGGTGTTTTTCTAAACAAAACAATCCAAAACATCATGAATACGTCAAAAAAATATGCATACATATTAAAAATACATATCAATTTTTAATCCTTCCTACACTTCTCACACAAATTAATATTCCTACAGGATCCTCTACCTATATATATATATATATATATATATATATATATATATATATATATATATATAGGGGGAGGTTAAAATAAAAACCCACCTAAATTGAAGAAACCTTGTAAACTCATTGTGAGCCATTGATCAAGGTAGATGCATGGTCAAGATTGCATTATTAATATTATAATACAATATAGTACATTAAAGACACTATTAAGGGTATTTGGGTAATTGTCCATGCCTTGTGTGTTGGTTACTGCATGTATGTGCAGAACACGTCTAATCACAAAACTCTCTCTATCAATAACATCTCCCTCTCTCTTATTACTATACATCCCAAATTCAAAAATTCGACCCCCTGTTCTCTCTGATAAAGCATCCACAGTGCATCTTCATCACAAACAACATTATTTGAAGAAACGAACAACAACAATTAGTGATTACACATCAACGAAAAGGATGAGATCGTTCATGTGGAGCCAATCTTCGTCTAAACGACGTTTAGGTTCGAAGAAAACTTCAAAATCGTATGTGCTTATTGTCTTTTATTACCATTACAATTTACTATAGATAAATTGGGGGTTCTCGAATTTGGTGAAAAAAAATTTTGATTATGGAAGAAAAACAGTAACATCATTATGAAAAATAGGAAGGTTTTGGATTTTAAAAAGTTGATATGTTGTAGTTGTTTTTTTATGGCCTGATTAAGTACATGCTACCTTGTCAATGGGACACCCTCATGAAAAACGGTGATTAAATATGTTGTTTGAAACAGGAGGAAAAGAAAACTTGTCATTTTGTCTGATGAAACAACGTCAAGAAGGCATGTTAAGCACACTCGAAAAACAACCGCTGACAATCAACAAGCAAGAGGTCAACTAGGTAGGGTTTACATATATAACGGTATTAATTAGGATATTTTATTTTATAAATAGATATGACTGTGAAATAGTATGATGTACTTGTATTTGAAGTGACCTTCTTAATTGTATGTTGGTAGTTTATGATTCGGACACACCGCTGGTCAATTTAAGGCGGCTGCGTAAAAGAGTCGTCAAAGCTGGTGAACATGATGATCCTGGGCCATCGAGGGGGCAAAATTCAGATGATGAGGAGCCAGGGAAAACATCAGTTGAAGTTTCTGATCATAGTGACGCAGACTTTTCAACGGGGGGAAAATCCAATGATGATGACTGAAGCGTAAAGGCGCATGAGGATAAGAGTCGGTATTTAAAATAGATATTAACATGTAAGACCCTAACCCGTAATCACGCAATCAACGCCTAATCCTACGGGTTTGGACCTTACTTAAACCACTCCCGATTAAAACTTTGAAATTTTCTTTATAAGTCAACCCATTAAGATCAAATACATGTATGATTCACACAAATTTTTACTTTTTAATAGTTGAAACATATTTTAAGATGTTGCGTTTTTAACGGGAGTTCCTTAGATTCTAGTGCGGAAGCTTGATGAGTGTTCGGGCGTGTTCGGTTCTTCTTGCGACTTGATCCTTGCTCCGGGACTTCCTTCACTTGTTTACCTAGCACCATTTCACAAAAATGGTTAGTGGGTTGTCAATGATACATTTAAACTAGTACGGTATTCGTTACACGTTGATACGGAACGAACCAGGCCAAACGGCCCTTTATCAGGAGAACAAACTGCTGCAACTTATGCGCAGCAGCTGTTCGGATCGCTTTTACCCCTTCTAAAACCCAAAATCTGACTTCGACTTTCAAATGAGAATTGTTCTACGCTCCGAGAGCTTTCCAGGCATATAAAGAACACCTCCTAACGATTTTTCTACGATTTTATACGCAATTTTAAAGTTCGTGCTGACGTGCAGGTCAAAGCGCGCGGCCGCTCGGCCTCTGTGAGCGGCCGCTCGAAGCTTCTGAGGTGAATTTGGTGATTTTTAAGCATGGGAATCATGTCGCAACCGCATTTGATGATTCCCGAAGCCTAAGTAATGACTTGCCGACTAAATAAACCTTTGTTTGACTGAAATTATGGTCCGGTTTATGTCGCCATGATCCGGTTCTTAGTTTTGAATGTTTATGGCGACTTTTACCCAATTTGACCCATTAAGGCCTTAAATCAAACAAGGCACTTTTGACCACTTAAATTGCATACCATTTGAGTTGTCAAGTCATTAGACACTTGATCAACAAAAGCGTTTGTCCGATTTGTTTCATTACGACTTAGATTCTTAGAATCAACCTTTATTAATCCTTTAAATCCCCAAAATGCCCCTCATGACCAAATCTTTCAATTTAGCCATTCGTGGCGAAACTTCTTGTTTCAAATCCAATGTTTTTGACTCAATGACTTGTTTAAAAACCTCTAAGTCCTTCCGGACTTAGAGTTTCATCCTTTCTCAAATTTTCACTTGTTTAGTCAATTCTAAGCGCATTAGCGCGCATTTGCCACAGTTATGAAAATAACTTACTTGATTGGCACCCACACCTCATGCGAGTACTTTTATCACCTATGTTGCTTCGCCCGAAGGCGTTTATTCGACTACGGACTTACCGGGTGGTGTTGACCCATTCTCATACCTAGTGCGTATCCTCCACGATTCTTAGCATCAAGCGTGCATGCGCAAATGCATCTACCTGCGTGCTTTCTAAATATACACATTAATTCCTCGAAACTCAAATGGTAATACCTTGCCATTTGAGCCGTTTAACCTCATGAATCTTATTGCTTGAAATACAAGCATCAAGTATTGGACTCACATGGTGAGGATATCACCATTTGATCCGTTTAGACACGTCGTTCATAATACTAAGTTATCCAAGTTCTTATATATGGTTCAAGTGTCACAAACTTGACCCATTTAACAACATGCTTAACAACTTCATTCAATTGATTTAATTGGATTAAAACATCATTTCTCACATATCTTTATTAGTTGACCCGTTTGATGGATTTCTCCATTTGGTCATAACTCATTATCTCGATTAAGGTCATAAACCGCATTTTGTATTGAGTGCACATAAGGCGACCCACTTAATAGATTCTACCCCTTAGGGTTTATCTTTATCTCGCACTCAAGATTTAAAACTAATATTTATAACAATTAAGCTATGTTATAGTACATTGGCGTAAGTAAAACTTACCTCATACCCGTTCTTGCTTCCATACTCATTGCTTGCATCCGTTTGACCCGTTTGCATCCCTAGTTCTTGTACCTACTTAGGGATATGTCAAACTTGATTATTTGAATACATAACATGGATTTAATTCACTATCCATAAATCATGTATTCATTACCCATTTATAGCTAAATCCATAGCCATTTTCTTATATAGAATATCCGATTAACTTGGCTTATTACAAACCAATATCACATACGATTTATAGCTCTTACATGATTCTAACTTCATAGTTTCACTAGTGTTCACCAATTTGGCATTTAATCGAACACTTGGTGTGCACCCACCAATTTGTTTAGTTTTAAAGCTCAAGATTAGCCATAACATAACCATTTGTCTAATCATCATCATAATACATTATTTAGACTATTTTGCCTAAATTTCTCATACAACAACTTCTAAGAGTCACAAAAGGTTACTAGATATGAGTGGATTCAACCTAGAGGTTAAACCCCAAATTCTACACATGAACATAATCATATGATCAAAACCAAATACACATATTAAATGTGATTTGTAACTAAATTAGGTATGTTTGAGGTTCCCCAAGACTAGAGCAACCTCTTTTAACCATAAATTTCACGTTTTATCAAAACCCTAGTTTTTGACCAAATCAAAAACGGGTATTAACATCAAATTATATCAAATAGAAGGTACCTTGATGTTCATTAGGCCTTAGATGACTTGTTTCTTGCTAGAGAATCGATTTCCCCTTTGATTTAGCTTTGATTTGAGCAAGAGTTGATGTATAGGGTTTGGTTAAGGAAGGAGAAATGATCTCCTGATCATTATACACGACACACACACTTCATGTGTGTGTTTTGGTGTGTTTTATTCTTATTAATAATACCCACTTTACCATTTTGGCAACTATGGTCCCTCAAGTTTTCCCACCGTCATTTTCGTATAAAAACTAACTCATAAGCTAGTTTCAAACACCTTTTATTAATTTATAAACATAATATTATTAACTAGGTTATTTCCATGTTAGAATATAACCCATATTATTATCCTCTAAGTCTCGTGTTATTATATTGCTAATCACGCCTAATGGCGTAGTTAGGCGAACGAATGGTTTTGGGGTGTTACAAGTCTACCCCCCTTAAAGAGGTTTCGTCCTCGAAACCTTTCTTGTGTTGTTGCTTTGGTCGCAGCCAAGAACCTTAGTGTCTCTAATCAATTTTTGTGCATCGCTCAATCCCTTGACATTCTATAGTCCAACGAGTAGTACTATATACTTATTGTTTGTATCCCTTTACTCGGCTTTCTAACTTTTATTATATGGAAGCCTTAGCTTTCATAATACGACTTGAGTCATCCTATTATTTCGGTTAACTAGGGGCAATATCTACATACTTACCCCCTACCCGACATTTTAGCTACCTATGTTCTTCATAGGTCTTCCCTAGATCCGTAGACTATCCCGTCTACTATTATCCCGAATGATGTAATGTTTTAAGGGGCCATTCTATCATGCACCTTAGAGCATCTACTGTAATACTCGATTGTAGCATGCATACACATACATGTCTATGCTTCTATTACTAACAAGTAATTTGTCTTGGTTTCCAAGACTAACCCGACTTTTTAACATAGTCGTTTTCTAGTTTCTTGGATTCACCCCCGAATCCAATCCTTGTTTCTTTTTGGTTTGCTATAATATTATAACAAATCTTGCTTTACACTAACATTTTCCTTTCTTTGGCTAATCCTTACTTTAAGAATTTGCCATTTATTTGGTTTACCCAAGTTCCCGTTTTGCTAACTCGATTGGTGGTCATTGCCCCAACCGACCCGTTTAAAGACTTTTGAGTTTTAGACTTCAAATCGTTTATATATATAGAACGCTTAGTTTCTAAAAGTCCTTTTGATGATTACCGATCTCACTATAAATTGAGGTCGGTTTTCTTTTCATAAACACGGTGTAGATCGGTCATTACAACTCATTGTATCGACTAATCTCCTGTTATCACGGTTTGCATCCGATTGTAATAACTATACAATCCAACCGTTATTATAATTTGCATTAAATTGTACCAACGACACAATCTAATATTATTGCAGTTTACACTTTTTCATCTTTAACCCGAGGGTTGAATGAGTTACTGATTTGTCACGGCTCAATCCCGTTGTTTATGTCATAATCCAGAGTTTCACGACTCACCCGAATGTGATTATGACTCAACCCTTGATTAAGGTTCAAGTCCCTCTTTACGAATTTAAGCTTCTATAAAAGTCCAAGTTTAATTATGACTTAACCTTGATTAAGGTTCAAGTCTGTTTTCAAGCTAAATCTGTTTATGACTCGACCTTGATTAAGGTTCAAGTTTATTTCCGAACTGAATCTATTTATGACTAGACCTTGATTAAGGTTCAAGTCAATCTTTGTATCAACCCATGATAACTCGAATCGTATATTGCCCGTTTTGCTAGCCCAACGTATAAGCTGATGCCTCGCTCAAGGTCTTGCATGGTTTGCATCCCTGCCGTGTAAGACAGTGGACTACGTCCAAACGCTCCAGTTTGTTGTCCTCTTTGCTAGCCCAGCGTATTCCAGCTGGTGCCTCGCTCGAGGTCTTGCATGGATCGCATCCCTGCCGTGTTAGACAGTGGACTACGTCCAAAATCCCCTGGCACCTCACACTTACTAAGCCTTTGTCACATAGGTTGTATATGTATTAATCATAAGAAACCCATGGTATCATATGTTTAACACTTACCTGGCCAGGGTAAGTAATTCGCATATGGTACGCACAGACTTATTATAATTAAGGCATCACATCCTATGCAAACAAATTTTCAGCTTATGCTTGTGCCCCCTATTTTATTTGGTAAAACCCTTACTTGATAAATTATTCAATATTAGGTTTTTACCTTTATTCATTAAGAAAAAGCGATGTGTTTTTCAATTTAATAAGCTTTGTGTGATCATGCTCATTGGCATGATCACAACGCCTTTCTAAACATTAGTTTGGGATGATTACCCCCAACCCGGTCTCGGAGTTCAAGTTAAGTTGGTGCATTGATCGTTCATTCTCGTGAACTGTGCACCTTTCACATTTTTCCTATTGCTTGCATATGCAATTACCACTCTTCAGGTGATAATTGCATACTAACGCACCTACTAAGGTTTCAAGCATGTACCTGTTTGATACTTGCTCCCATGTTCCCTTTCATTACTGATCCATTAGCCCGAGTCGTTACTTGATTTGGTCCTTAGTGAGCATGCTATCAGCCGTGCTCCCGAAACCTCTACAACCTTGTTTGGTGAATCATTTGATCCTCTCTCGATCAAATAAGATGTTATCATCCCTGTCACATTTATAATTTCAATTAATTAGTAACATGACATTTCAGTATTAGTATGCATCACTGCAATAGTGATGTTAGAATTCTTGTTATACGAGATTTTCGTTGCCCGAATCAATCTTTTGGATAGGCCCCATGAGTACCTAACCATTTCCTTATCAAGCTTTTGAGATGGCGTGTATCTACACGATATCACTATTGATTACCTATAACAATTTCCGATCAAAACGGATGTTCATTATAGGTATTACTTACCGGATTCCTCGATCAAGTCTCGAACCGAACACCCTTCAACACTTTGAGCGCACGGTTTGAGTCCAAGTATCCTTCCCGACACTCGGATCCCTCAAACCTATGGCTCTGATACCACTTGTAAGACCCTAACCCGTAATCACGCAATCAACGCCTAATCCTACGGGTTTGGACCTTACTTAAACCACTCCCGATTAAAACTTTGAAATTTTCTTTATAAGTCAACCCATTAAGATCAAATACATGTATGATTCACACAAATTTTTACTTTTTAATAGTTGAAACATATTTTAAGATGTTGCGTTTTTAACGGGAGTTCCTTAGATTCTAGTGCGGAAGCTTGATGAGTGTTCGGGCGTGTTCGGTTCTTCTTGCGACTTGATCCTTGCTCCGGGACTTCCTTCACTTGTTTACCTAGCACCATTTCACAAAAATGGTTAGTGGGTTGTCAATGATACATTTAAACTAGTACGGTATTCGTTACACGTTGATACGGAACGAACCAGGCCAAACGGCCCTTTATCAGGAGAACAAACTGCTGCAACTTATGCGCAGCAGCTGTTCGGATCGCTTTTACCCCTTCTAAAACCCAAAATCTGACTTCGACTTTCAAATGAGAATTGTTCTACGCTCCGAGAGCTTTCCAGGCATATAAAGAACACCTCCTAACGATTTTTCTACGATTTTATACGCAATTTTAAAGTTCGTGCTGACGTGCAGGTCAAAGCGCGCGGCCGCTCGGCCTCTGTGAGCGGCCGCTCGAAGCTTCTGAGGTGAATTTGGTGATTTTTAAGCATGGGAATCATGTCGCAACCGCATTTGATGATTCCCGAAGCCTAAGTAATGACTTGCCGACTAAATAAACCTTTGTTTGACTGAAATTATGGTCCGGTTTATGTCGCCATGATCCGGTTCTTAGTTTTGAATGTTTATGGCGACTTTTACCCAATTTGACCCATTAAGGCCTTAAATCAAACAAGGCACTTTTGACCACTTAAATTGCATACCATTTGAGTTGTCAAGTCATTAGACACTTGATCAACAAAAGCGTTTGTCCGATTTGTTTCATTACGACTTAGATTCTTAGAATCAACCTTTATTAATCCTTTAAATCCCCAAAATGCCCCTCATGACCAAATCTTTCAATTTAGCCATTCGTGGCGAAACTTCTTGTTTCAAATCCAATGTTTTTGACTCAATGACTTGTTTAAAAACCTCTAAGTCCTTCCGGACTTAGAGTTTCATCCTTTCTCAAATTTTCACTTGTTTAGTCAATTCTAAGCGCATTAGCGCGCATTTGCCACAGTTATGAAAATAACTTACTTGATTGGCACCCACACCTCATGCGAGTACTTTTATCACCTATGTTGCTTCGCCCGAAGGCGTTTATTCGACTACGGACTTACCGGGTGGTGTTGACCCATTCTCATACCTAGTGCGTATCCTCCACGATTCTTAGCATCAAGCGTGCATGCGCAAATGCATCTACCTGCGTGCTTTCTAAATATACACATTAATTCCTCGAAACTCAAATGGTAATACCTTGCCATTTGAGCCGTTTAACCTCATGAATCTTATTGCTTGAAATACAAGCATCAAGTATTGGACTCACATGGTGAGGATATCACCATTTGATCCGTTTAGACACGTCGTTCATAATACTAAGTTATCCAAGTTCTTATATATGGTTCAAGTGTCACAAACTTGACCCATTTAACAACATGCTTAACAACTTCATTCAATTGATTTAATTGGATTAAAACATCATTTCTCACATATCTTTATTAGTTGACCCGTTTGATGGATTTCTCCATTTGGTCATAACTCATTATCTCGATTAAGGTCATAAACCGCATTTTGTATTGAGTGCACATAAGGCGACCCACTTAATAGATTCTACCCCTTAGGGTTTATCTTTATCTCGCACTCAAGATTTAAAACTAATATTTATAACAATTAAGCTATGTTATAGTACATTGGCGTAAGTAAAACTTACCTCATACCCGTTCTTGCTTCCATACTCATTGCTTGCATCCGTTTGACCCGTTTGAATCCCTAGTTCTTGTACCTACTTAGGGATATGTCAAACTTGATTATTTGAATACATATCATGGATTTAATTCACTATCCATAAATCATGTATTCATTACCCATTTATAGCTAAATCCATAGCCATTTTCTTATATAGAATATCCGATTAACTTGGCTTATTACAAACCAATATCACATACGATTTATAGCTCTTACATGATTCTAACTTCATAGTTTCACTAGTGTTCACCAATTTGGCATTTAATCGAACACTTGGTGTGCACCCACCAATTTGTTTAGTTTTAAAGCTCAAGATTAGCCATAACATAACCATTTGTCTAATCATCATCATAATACATTATTTAGACTATTTTGCCTAAATTTCTCATACAACAACTTCTAAGAGTCACAAAAGGTTACTAGATATGAGTGGATTCAACCTAGAGGTTAAACCCCAAATTCTACACATGAACATAATCATATGATCAAAACCAAATACACATATTAAATGTGATTTGTAACTAAATTAGGTATGTTTGAGGTTCCCCAAGACTAGAGCAACCTCTTTTAACCATAAATTTCACGTTTTATCAAAACCCTAGTTTTTGACCAAATCAAAAACGGGTATTAACATCAAATTATATCAAATAGAAGGTACCTTGATGTTCATTAGGCCTTAGATGACTTGTTTCTTGCTAGAGAATCGATTTCCCCTTTGATTTAGCTTTGATTTGAGCAAGAGTTGATGTATAGGGTTTGGTTAAGGAAGGAGAAATGATCTCCTGATCATTATACACGACACACACACTTCATGTGTGTGTTTTGGTGTGTTTTATTCTTATTAATAATACCCACTTTACCATTTTGGCAACTATGGTCCCTCAAGTTTTCCCACCGTCATTTTCGTATAAAAACTAACTCATAAGCTAGTTTCAAACACCTTTTATTAATTTATAAACATAATATTATTAACTAGGTTATTTCCATGTTAGAATATAACCCATATTATTATCCTCTAAGTCTCGTGTTATTATATTGCTAATCACGCCTAATGGCGTAGTTAGGCGAACGAATGGTTTTGGGGTGTTACAAGTCTACCCCCCTTAAAGAGGTTTCGTCCTCGAAACCTTTCTTGTGTTGTTGCTTTGGTCGCAGCCAAGAACCTTAGTGTCTCTAATCAATTTTTGTGCATCGCTCAATCCCTTGACATTCTATAGTCCAACGAGTAGTACTATATACTTATTGTTTGTATCCCTTTACTCGGCTTTCTAACTTTTATTATATGGAAGCCTTAGCTTTCATAATACGACTTGAGTCATCCTATTATTTCGGTTAACTAGGGGCAATATCTACATACTTACCCCCTACCCGACATTTTAGCTACCTATGTTCTTCATAGGTCTTCCCTAGATCCGTAGACTATCCCGTCTACTATTATCCCGAATGATGTAATGTTTTAAGGGGCCATTCTATCATGCACCTTAGAGCATCTACTGTAATACTCGATTGTAGCATGCATACACATACATGTCTATGCTTCTATTACTAACAAGTAATTTGTCTTGGTTTCCAAGACTAACCCGACTTTTTAACATAGTCGTTTTCTAGTTTCTTGGATTCACCCCCGAATCCAATCCTTGTTTCTTTTTGGTTTGCTATAATATTATAACAAATCTTGCTTTACACTAACATTTTCCTTTCTTTGGCTAATCCTTACTTTAAGAATTTGCCATTTATTTGGTTTACCCAAGTTCCCGTTTTGCTAACTCGATTGGTGGTCATTGCCCCAACCGACCCGTTTAAAGACTTTTGAGTTTTAGACTTCAAATCGTTTATATATATAGAACGCTTAGTTTCTAAAAGTCCTTTTGATGATTACCGATCTCACTATAAATTGAGGTCGGTTTTCTTTTCATAAACACGGTGTAGATCGGTCATTACAACTCATTGTATCGACTAATCTCCTGTTATCACGGTTTGCATCCGATTGTAATAACTATACAATCCAACCGTTATTATAATTTGCATTAAATTGTACCAACGACACAATCTAATATTATTGCAGTTTACACTTTTTCATCTTTAACCCGAGGGTTGAATGAGTTACTGATTTGTCACGGCTCAATCCCGTTGTTTATGTCATAATCCAGAGTTTCACGACTCACCCGAATGTGATTATGACTCAACCCTTGATTAAGGTTCAAGTCCCTCTTTACGAATTTAAGCTTCTATAAAAGTCCAAGTTTAATTATGACTTAACCTTGATTAAGGTTCAAGTCTGTTTTCAAGCTAAATCTGTTTATGACTCGACCTTGATTAAGGTTCAAGTTTATTTCCGAACTGAATCTATTTATGACTAGACCTTGATTAAGGTTCAAGTCAATCTTTGTATCAACCCATGATAACTCGAATCGTATATTGCCCGTTTTGCTAGCCCAACGTATAAGCTGATGCCTCGCTCAAGGTCTTGCATGGTTTGCATCCCTGCCGTGTAAGACAGTGGACTACGTCCAAACGCTCCAGTTTGTTGTCCTCTTTGCTAGCCCAGCGTATTCCAGCTGGTGCCTCGCTCGAGGTCTTGCATGGATCGCATCCCTGCCGTGTTAGACAGTGGACTACGTCCAAAATCCCCTGGCACCTCACACTTACTAAGCCTTTGTCACATAGGTTGTATATGTATTAATCATAAGAAACCCATGGTATCATATGTTTAACACTTACCTGGCCAGGGTAAGTAATTCGCATATGGTATGCACAGACTTATTATAATTAAGGCATCACATCCTATGCAAACAAATTTTCAGCTTATGCTTGTGCCCCCTATTTTATTTGGTAAAACCCTTACTTGATAAATTATTCAATATTAGGTTTTTACCTTTATTCATTAAGAAAAAGCGATGTGTTTTTCAATTTAATAAGCTTTGTGTGATCATGCTCATTGGCATGATCACAACGCCTTTCTAAACATTAGTTTGGGATGATTACCCCCAACCCGGTCTCGGAGTTCAAGTTAAGTTGGTGCATTGATCGTTCATTCTCGTGAACTGTGCACCTTTCACATTTTTCCTATTGCTTGCATATGCAATTACCACTCTTCAGGTGATAATTGCATACTAACGCACCTACTATGGTTTCAAGCATGTACCTGTTTGATACTTGCTCCCATGTTCCCTTTCATTACTGATCCATTAGCCCGAGTCGTTACTTGATTTGGTCCTTAGTGAGCATGCTATCAGCCGTGCTCCCAAAACCTCTACAACCTTGTTTGGTGAATCATTTGATCCTCTCTCGATCAAATAAGATGTTATCATCCCTGTCACATTTATAATTTCAATTAATTAGTAACATGACATTTCAGTATTAGTATGCATCACTGCAATAGTGATGTTAGAATTCTTGTTATACGAGATTTTCGTTGCCCGAATCAATCTTTTGGATAGGCCCCATGAGTACCTAACCATTTCCTTATCAAGCTTTTGAGATGGCGTGTATCTACACGATATCACTATTGATTACCTATAACAATTTCCGATCAAAACGGATGTTCATTATAGGTATTACTTACCGGATTCCTCGATCAAGTCTCGAACCGAACACCCTTCAACACTTTGAGCGCACGGTTTGAGTCCAAGTATCCTTCCCGACACTCGGATCCCTCAAACCTATGGCTCTGATACCACTTGTAAGACCCTAACCCGTAATCACGCAATCAACGCCTAATCCTACGGGTTTGGACCTTACTTAAACCACTCCCGATTAAAACTTTGAAATTTTCTTTATAAGTCAACCCATTAAGATCAAATACATGTATGATTCACACAAATTTTTACTTTTTAATAGTTGAAACATATTTTAAGATGTTGCGTTTTTAACGGGAGTTCCTTAGATTCTAGTGCGGAAGCTTGATGAGTGTTCGGGCGTGTTCGGTTCTTCTTGCGACTTGATCCTTGCTCCGGGACTTCCTTCACTTGTTTACCTAGCACCATTTCACAAAAATGGTTAGTGGGTTGTCAATGATACATTTAAACTAGTACGGTATTCGTTACACGTTGATACGGAACGAACCAGGCCAAACGGCCCTTTATCAGGAGAACAAACTGCTGCAACTTATGCGCAGCAGCTGTTCGGATCGCTTTTACCCCTTCTAAAACCCAAAATCTGACTTCGACTTTCAAATGAGAATTGTTCTACGCTCCGAGAGCTTTCCAGGCATATAAAGAACACCTCCTAACGATTTTTCTACGATTTTATACGCAATTTTAAAGTTCGTGCTGACGTGCAGGTCAAAGCGCGCGGCCGCTCGGCCTCTGTGAGCGGCCGCTCGAAGCTTCTGAGGTGAATTTGGTGATTTTTAAGCATGGGAATCATGTCGCAACCGCATTTGATGATTCCCGAAGCCTAAGTAATGACTTGCCGACTAAATAAACCTTTGTTTGACTGAAATTATGGTCCGGTTTATGTCGCCATGATCCGGTTCTTAGTTTTGAATGTTTATGGCGACTTTTACCCAATTTGACCCATTAAGGCCTTAAATCAAACAAGGCACTTTTGACCACTTAAATTGCATACCATTTGAGTTGTCAAGTCATTAGACACTTGATCAACAAAAGCGTTTGTCCGATTTGTTTCATTACGACTTAGATTCTTAGAATCAACCTTTATTAATCCTTTAAATCCCCAAAATGCCCCTCATGACCAAATCTTTCAATTTAGCCATTCGTGGCGAAACTTCTTGTTTCAAATCCAATGTTTTTAACTCAATGACTTGTTTAAAAACCTCTAAGTCCTTCCGGACTTAGAGTTTCATCCTTTCTCAAATTTTCACTTGTTTAGTCAATTCTAAGCGCATTAGCGCGCATTTGCCACAGTTATGAAAATAACTTACTTGATTGGCACCCACACCTCATGCGAGTACTTTTATCACCTATGTTGCTTCGCCCGAAGGCGTTTATTCGACTACGGACTTACCGGGTGGTGTTGACCCATTCTCATACCTAGTGCGTATCCTCCACGATTCTTAGCATCAAGCGTGCATGCGCAAATGCATCTACCTGCGTGCTTTCTAAATATACACATTAATTCCTCGAAACTCAAATGGTAATACCTTGCCATTTGAGCCGTTTAACCTCATGAATCTTATTGCTTGAAATACAAGCATCAAGTATTGGACTCACATGGTGAGGATATCACCATTTGATCCGTTTAGACACGTCGTTCATAATACTAAGTTATCCAAGTTCTTATATATGGTTCAAGTGTCACAAACTTGACCCATTTAACAACATGCTTAACAACTTCATTCAATTGATTTAATTGGATTAAAACATCATTTCTCACATATCTTTATTAGTTGACCCGTTTGATGGATTTCTCCATTTGGTCATAACTCATTATCTCGATTAAGGTCATAAACCGCATTTTGTATTGAGTGCACATAAGGCGACCCACTTAATAGATTCTACCCCTTAGGGTTTATCTTTATCTCGCACTCAAGATTTAAAACTAATATTTATAACAATTAAGCTATGTTATAGTACATTGGCGTAAGTAAAACTTACCTCATACCCGTTCTTGCTTCCATACTCATTGCTTGCATCCGTTTGACCCGTTTGCATCCCTAGTTCTTGTACCTACTTAGGGATATGTCAAACTTGATTATTTGAATACATAACATGGATTTAATTCACTATCCATAAATCATGTATTCATTACCCATTTATAGCTAAATCCATAGCCATTTTCTTATATAGAATATCCGATTAACTTGGCTTATTACAAACCAATATCACATACGATTTATAGCTCTTACATGATTCTAACTTCATAGTTTCACTAGTGTTCACCAATTTGGCATTTAATCGAACACTTGGTGTGCACCCACCAATTTGTTTAGTTTTAAAGCTCAAGATTAGCCATAACATAACCATTTGTCTAATCATCATCATAATACATTATTTAGACTATTTTGCCTAAATTTCTCATACAACAACTTCTAAGAGTCACAAAAGGTTACTAGATATGAGTGGATTCAACCTAGAGGTTAAACCCCAAATTCTACACATGAACATAATCATATGATCAAAACCAAATACACATATTAAATGTGATTTGTAACTAAATTAGGTATGTTTGAGGTTCCCCAAGACTAGAGCAACCTCTTTTAACCATAAATTTCACGTTTTATCAAAACCCTAGTTTTTGACCAAATCAAAAACGGGTATTAACATCAAATTATATCAAATAGAAGGTACCTTGATGTTCATTAGGCCTTAGATGACTTGTTTCTTGCTAGAGAATCGATTTCCCCTTTGATTTAGCTTTGATTTGAGCAAGAGTTGATGTATAGGGTTTGGTTAAGGAAGGAGAAATGATCTCCTGATCATTATACACGACACACACACTTCATGTGTGTGTTTTGGTGTGTTTTATTCTTATTAATAATACCCACTTTACCATTTTGGCAACTATGGTCCCTCAAGTTTTCCCACCGTCATTTTCGTATAAAAACTAACTCATAAGCTAGTTTCAAACACCTTTTATTAATTTATAAACATAATATTATTAACTAGGTTATTTCCATGTTAGAATATAACCCATATTATTATCCTCTAAGTCTCGTGTTATTATATTGCTAATCACGCCTAATGGCGTAGTTAGGCGAACGAATGGTTTTGGGGTGTTACATAACACCATGTCATGTAATTTTCTGTGTTTTTAATTGGCTAATTGTTGTGTTATGTGTGCAGCCAAAAAGCTGTCCTTTTTTTGTAACAGACGTCTTCGACAAGCGGGGAAAAACAAAGGTATGGTGTTATTGGTGTTTCAACGCTAGTTTGGTTACGTGTGTAAATCAGTTTTATATCATGTCGTTCAGCCGTATGGTGTTTCTTTTTCCTGATTTATATGGTTTGTAAACGCAGAAAAAAATGTAGCATGTGGCGCACTTCAAAGAAAAACAAAAAAGTTGTGGTGACACTACATAACAAACTGTTGTTTTTACACAGCTATTGTCAATATATAGTTTGGACCTTGAATGGTTACATGTGTAATAGGTAAACAAGCCATTCCCGTGTATGATGTGTCTTCGAGCTCAGCGGTTAGGATAACCCGAATTTTCTTTAGACAAATTCAACATACAGACAAAACCGTATACATCTGTGGTGTGCAATTTGGTAAGTATCTCAAACGGCTTGAGACACAAATAATGTGACATGGAAGACTTAAAAACAACTATACACAAATAAAGATATTTTTTTTAATTTTAATCCTTTTTTTTTTTAAAACAACCATCAACCTTCGAGATATAGAAGGGATCAGATATGGGATCACACTAACTTGAAAAGCCTAGCCACGTTTCAACTTTCATGAGGATAGCTACAACCCAAGAACGATTGTCGGTATGTTTGTCCTCTTAAGTCCATGCCTCTCGTCTTTCAACATACTTTTGGTGATGAGATTATCATGTTTTTGGTAATATTGATGAAAATTTTGTGGACCCCACTTGTGCTAGGTATAAGCCTACCAATCCTCAAGGTTTATCGAGATATAATGATGAGAGCTTCAGGTCTATGTTTCCATAAGCAGAGAAGATGATCATTATTTCAATCAGATGATGAGAGCTTCAGGTCTATGTTTCCATAAGCAGAGAAGTTGATCATCTGATTGTTGAGCTATTTATATATATTTGCACGTCACTAACATTGCGTGTCTTTTGGTGCTCACTTGATTTGTTGGCCCCGCATTGATAGCCTGCACTCTTAGGTGTCTTTTGAATATATATGCATAAAATTTTCTGTGTCTTTTAATCTCTCAACCTATGTATGACCGGACTCAGCCTGTGCAGACCTAAAACACAGTGGGAATCCAGCTTTTCTTGTAGGTTTATTACTATTCACCTTATAGCAGTTTACTCAACTTGAAGGCTGAACCTACCGACACATCATTAACTTGTAGTTGGAACGTCCTTCAGATCCTATTCATGTGCAGACATAAACAAGTTAGTTCCTATCATTTCCCATATAAGATCAGGATTATTTGCATTAATCACATCTCATGGCCGAGACTATATTTTCATACTCCCCCTAAACTTTAATTTTTGTACAACCCTTTTTTTTTGTAATTAATTTTTTTTAAATAATATTTACAAAAAATAAAGTCTTCCACATCAGACACACATAAACATATATCAGCAAGAAAATGAGTGTGTGACAACGGTGTCAATTGTGCCATCAGGTTAGATACCATAACCAAACCTGTGAGATTTCCGCTCCAACCCTATTCTTGGAACAACCACTGTTACCAACCGTGTTACTAACAGTCCTCCATGGTAGTTCCTGCACTCATGAGTAAATTAATTAGAGAGTGGAACCCAGGCCATCGTGGTCCTGGTTTGTCCTTTTACATCAATGTAAGTAACTTCTTGAAACACCATACCTTTTCCCTCATTAGTTTCTTGTTCAACTTTTGTTTTGATTTGCCAAACCTGTTTTGGTTCAAAAAATTTGTTTGTGAAAGATTTAATTTTTGAAACAATTTTTTGTTTAAAACCTGGAGGAATAGATTGTGGTTTTGATGCTTTGGTCCTTTTAATCTTTGAATCATGTGAAACCGGCTTCACATGTGGAGATCTTGATGGAATATGAGTCATCCTAACATTCAAAGATGTGTGCATTTTATCCTTTGATCCAAAGAAGCAATCCGCATTACCTTTTCCGCTTGGATTTTGTCGTTCTGGACATTGCTTGAGCACATGACCTTCTTTACCACACCTAAAGCAAGCCTTGAATGGCTTTTGATAATTTGTTGTCCTGCGTGAAGCAACTGGGGATGTAGATTGTTTTGAGCTTGATTCGGCTTGTTGAGAAGCTTTGGGTTTTACAACACCTTTTGACTCTCTGATCTTTGACCCCGTGTGATTTCCATTCATCACTGATTCATCATCTGAAGTTGAGCAATCTTCTATAAACAGATCTTCTTCCAGTGAATCTTGATGGAGTTGATTTGTAGTGTCAACTCTATCATCAAGTTCTAACACTGAAGTTTCTGAGTCATTTGAGCTTTCCCATTCTCTGGATGAACAAAACTCCGAATCACTTTGTGAATCATCTTTGCATGATGTTGACGGAGTAAACTCTGGAATTTCTTCAGTTAAGAACTTTCCAAACCTGTTATTCTCAAGAGCGGGAACAAAAACAGGTGGAGCACAAACGGTTTTATCATCACAAAATGCAGATTTTAAATCAGCACATTCATGTACAATATCATCATGACAAACATCAGAACGTGAGATAGGTTTCTGCCTATCACAAACATTTACCACACCATTCGAATCAACATTAGGTCTAGGTCCAGTACAACCATCCAAATTTAAGACGGTCTTAGTCTTTTCATTATTCCAAATAAACCAATTAACTGTTGAGTAACTGGCTTCTGGGTGACCCAACCCCAAAGTCTTTCCACCACAACTGTCATCATCTTCAACTCCTGCCTTTTGTGTCGCTTCTGCATTGCTTTTAATCATATTAGAGTTTGATTCAGGCGTGACACATTCTTGATTTTCAAAGATGATTTAATAAAGATGAACACACACTAAATATTCAATAAAACCCACTAGATGATTTGCATAATATGATAATACAATGATAGCCCCCAAATCTCTAGATTGTGTGTTACCCCAAAACCCTAATCTAGCATTCTATTTATAGCCCAACCATAATTAGGCTAATTACACTTAGGTCCCTAGGGTTAACAAAATACTAAAACTCTCACTAAACAAGCAAACTATTTTTAAAGTAATAAATATATTTTGTCTAAACAAAATATATTTATTTATCCGTAGCGTCTTTCTCTATCATAACTTGAACTTTACTCGTCGATCTATTATCCAAATTTCCCGACTCGCCTTACGTGTTGACTGCGACTCGTTCGACTTTGACTTTTATTGACCGAACATTGACTTGTTGACTTTGACTTTGTTGATAACATTAGACTATCAATTTTAGACCCAACAATCTCCCCCTTAGTCTAATGTTATCAATCTCTTGTACCATCTTCAGAACCGTCAATCTCTATATACTTTGATCTTTAATCTGGAAAGCTTCAGTCTCAAATACAGTACCCAACAGAAAACGTGGAATGATGGACTTGAGCCTCGTAAGAAGCGCAAAAGGTCAAAGTTTAACGAGTGGTTGGGAATACGTACTAGATCATCACCAATACAGTTAACAAGATGCATAAGCATACTAAGTGACGAACAACGCCGGGTAGTGAAGGATATGGGGTTCGGTCACCTGCTGAATCTAAAAATGGATTGGATACCAGCGAAGTTAGGGCATTATGTTGTAGATAACTTTGACCCGGATAGTTTGGAGTTGACTTTGCCATCTGCGACACTTGCCATTGATGCTGAGGTTGTGCACAAGATACTCGGAATTCCTATTGGAGGGGTGTTTTTCAATGCGCTAGAGCATAGGGACGCGCATGATGAAGGAATATCCAAATGGAAAAAGAGGTACCCGCCCAACAGGTTTATATCTCCAAAACAAATGGTTGATATGATTGAGAAAGAGTCCAATGGTGACGATGATTTTAATTTCCGTATGGATTTTATAATGTGCTTCTATACTATCATGGTTGATTGCCACAAACAAGGCAGTTTCAAGGATAACATACTGGAATATATGACGGATGACTTGGTATTTGCCAGGCTGGACTGGTGTGAGTTAGTAGTTGAGGTCTTAAAGAGTTGTAAAAATGGTTGGAGACGAGACAGTTTGGATCCACCTTTTACTGGCCCACTTACCTTTTTGGCAGTGAGTTGCTTTTTACATATGTTACATAGTCAAAATGCTTATTAATGGCAGTATTTCTTTACTTGTTACTAAACATGTATATGACTTCTAATTTGCAGCTTTTATACGTCGATAATTTTAAATGCAAAGGTATTGATATTGACTCTTCAGTGGTTCCTATGACTTTCTAGACATTCCAAAGGTTAAGAGACCGAGAAAGGATTGAAATAAAAGGAGGGGGTTCGGAAGGGGTACTGTGAAAGCGTTGACTTCGTATGAGGATGTGAATGTTGGATTAGATGAACCAAACGTCGAGGTTTGTAACATGTTGTGTATTATAACAAAATAGTTCGTGTACTACATATAAATGGTATGTTAATGAAAAATAATAAAACAGGAAAAGGTAGCAGTTGTGGGGGATCTGGTAGATGTTTTGATTAGAACGAAGAAGAGAGTTGAATCGACCATATGTAAATTAGATGAGGAGTATCCAGGTATAGAAGAAGTTGTTGGTGTCAAGTCTAGGTATGATGCGTTCATTAAAGACATGGTGAAGGCGAAAGATGACGAAGCTGTTGCGCGTGTAAATGTTGATGGACAGATCGGCAAGGTTGTAGCAGCAATAAATAAATGCAGCACCATTGGAGTAGGTAAGTTTTGTGTTTAAGCCCATATAAAGTTTTGTAAAATTTAAACTATGTTGAAAATCTGTATGTGAAATCAGCAGATAAGCCTGAACAGAGCAATAAACAACATTTAGAAGAGGATGATGGATTGAGTTTGGGTATTTCGCCGCTGAACAAGTCACCATGGACACGCTCAAAAAAGAAAACCATTGATGGCACGTCAGACGAGGTGGTGGCATTTGAGAGTCCAATTGTAAGCCAATACAGGAAGAATCTGCATGACAATGCTAAGGAAAATAATGATGGTGAAACAACGGGTGTGGAACAAAGGGAAGGTAAAAGAACACTATGCAAAGCCAATCGTTGGAACGCTATGTTTGACTGTCTATGTCATTAACGTATGTTAACAGGATATGAAGATCTGGCCAAGAATTTAAGCAGCAGTTTTGCTGAGGTTAGTGGAGATGGGAAAAGTGAACAACATGTAGCAGGACAAGAAGGGGACCTACAACACCAAGGTAAGCAAAGTACCTACGGTAGGTTCGGTTACATACACATAGCATTCACATAAGTCATGTGCTGGGGCATATTTGTTAAAATTGTATTGTTATGTGGTTTAGCAGATGTCGATGCCAGCCGTCGAATTGTTGACAACGTGTTAGATGATGAAGACGAGTTGATGCTCACACAAGCGTTGGCACCAACACAAGACGAACCAATCAGTATAAGGGTCTTTTTTTTATATAAACATTTAAATCATATAAAAAAATTATGAAAATTCACTACGCATAAATGGTAATTAATGGCGTCAGAACCGGAGACAATGGTTGTTTCAGAGCCGGAGATGCAAACTAATGACAGTGAACTGGAGTTAGTGAGCACACAACCATTGGCAGCCACACAAAACGAACGACTAGGTATAAATGTGCACGTGTCAAAATATAAAAATTATACATATATAACTGTCGGTTGTTTTTTATGTTGTGACGTATGTTAAAATACTTTAAAAACCTTATATTTTCACAAACCAGTAGGCGGGACTCCAAACCAGGAAGGGACTGCCGCAGACAACATTGATGAATCAGGTGTGAAGGTTAGAGGCACACAAACAGATCAACAGATGAAAGAGGACAGAACAGGTATTGATATAACAAAAACTCTGAATATCCAGTGGTAAAAACTGTTCGAGAATGAACAGAGTAACCTCATATTTTAACCTTGTATTCTAGGGTGTGAGCGATCTTGCACGGCAAGCAGAGGTGACCAACACCAGCAACAATGAGCCAGGTATGAGATGTATAAAGTTTATAAGTACATGCCAGGTATGAGATTTATTAAGTTTCTAAGTGTATTGTTGATATGAAGCAGAAAACTTAACAAACGTAAAGGTTGGGACAAGTAAGGTGAAGGCAGCGACAAATGATGAACAAGGGAAAGCACCGAAAACAGGTATTTTAATGTCATATCTGAGTAAGTATACTAAATACAGTATGTAAATTGTAATATGGCCTGGGGCAGTCCTGCAGAACTACAGCCAGATAGGGTAGAGGCTACTGATTGGGCGACTCAGTTTGGTGAAGTGGGTTAAGATAGAGAAGCAGGTAGGCAATAAAAGAAAATTGAAATATGTTTAGAAAATTGAATGTAAATCTATTTATTTACATTCGCAGGATGCTCCTGGATACTTCCATATATGCCGACACAAGATGTAACCGATGTGCCCAGTTTTAGCTTTGGCCTAACACAACCAGAACCAGCAGATCAGGGGGTGTCAGGTTTGAATTCTGTTTTTAAAATTAAATATACAAAAATGTTAGATGATGGTTTGAAACACTGGAACAGATCCCCATGTCGCTAACAACAGTTGTGACGTATGTTACAGATTGTGGCAGTGTGGCTCGGAATGAAAAGACAGTTGATAGGAAGGAGGTTTCCACCAAACCAGGTCAGAATTAGGTTGTTTTGCAAGTGTGAAAAATGCTAAGATGTGTAATGACACACCTGTTACATGTGTTACAGAGCCTTCTGATTTATCTGCAGCCACAGCATCGGCTGTGAGCAAGGAGCGCGGGAAGGCGAAGGTGGATGCTGTTATAGGTTAGTCCATACCCTCAAATGTAATATGACGCTCTCTTTCGTACATACCAGCTAAAATACTTATTTTGGATATGCAGAAGCGAGTTGGGTTGGTGGATTATTAGGGGATACAACACCGGTGTACCCGCTGGTGCTGCCCGTGCGTTCATATGACGCACAGACGTAGGTTTACAATGAGTATGGTGCTGGTGGAATTCTGGAGGAAGATGAAGACGACATGACATTGGCAAGGCGTCAAGAAATGATTGCAAAGATGGATGCAATCAAGCGAAACCCCCTACGTGAAAGGAATGTGACCTATGTTCATAAGTCACATTTTCACATAAGGGGCGTAGATTTGGGAGAGGGGGTCACAAAGGATGATGATGCTATGTGGAACTTTGTTTACATGGACGAGGATAAGTTGAATATGTTATGTGGTTCTGATGAAAGAAGGAGGGTAGCGAAAAGAAATCGGTAAGTAAGTTGAACGATGGATGAGTTTGGACACTTATTGAAGTGATGTAACATGTGTAACAGCCTGACTATTTGGTTTCTGTTTTTGCCAGGCTAGAACGTGGGGAAGAAGTAAACAATGTAGAGATACCTAATGATGAAATAGATAATGCGCTTGCCAAGTAAGACCATGAATCTTTGTTTAACCTCTAAAACTGCTTCCTAACAATACCTTTGTTAATATATACAGTAAGGTGTTATTTAGAAATTTATGCGACGTGGTAGCGACACGTAGCATGATAAAAAATTTGAAGCCCGGTCAGCAGGTGATGGATGAGATAGTTGACTGTTGGGTGGATGTATTAAACTACGAGGAGAGGTTGAAATAAGAAGGGGCACCTCTTCGTTTATTTGTAAGCACAAATGCAGTGGTACGTTATTTAAAAAGCGAGCATCGCCTTACGTATGTTATTCCAATTTTATTGAGCCCTTTTTTAATATTGTTAAAAAAATAAACAGGTTCCATGGATGCTTAATGATACCAAGTGTGATCCAAACAAACGAAAGTCAAGGTTTTCAGGTGCGATGCTTGCTGCAGTGCCGCCCTACGAGAACAACCGTGACTTCAAGCGATATGATATCGTGTTTTTTCCGATCCTGGAGAGGTCCCGCTTCTACTTATTGGTCTTTGAGCTGAAGAATATTGCCATAATGCTGATAGATAATGACAAAAAGCGAGGCAGGCGTACATGCAAGGATCATGCTGACTTTCACAAAAAGGATACCGTACACAAATATGTAAGTTGTCTTTGGACACACTTTTAAGGAAAATATTAATATTTTGGGGATTTAAAAAAATGTTTTTGTTGTTGATATTAATAGTTTGGGTTTTCTTTATACACGGTAACTGCAGAAGCACATGTTTGTGGAGTTCCTTAAAAGCATCAAGCATCCGAAAGCAGGAAAGATCGGTGGGGCAGAAATACATAGGTTGGATGTAGAGTGGGGCACGGCTGGTAATGGAACGGATTGTGGCGTATACCTAATGAGACACATGGAGAAATTCATGGGGCTTAATGTACCGTTTGATTGCAATTTCAGTAAGCATTGGCGCACAAAAGAAGGGGATATCAAGAAGCTACGGACCAAGTACACAGCACATATTTTGCGTTCACCAGTTAACACAAAGAAGGGTGAGGTGGAAGCTGGGGCACGTTTGAAGTGAGGGGCGATCTTGAGTGAGGGGGGTAGGAAAACTGTGTGTCGGCTACCTTTAGTGGTTAAAACTATTTTTTTTTTGGGTGATGATACACCTATGATACTGCTGGTTCTGTAAAATAAATTAACTAAATAGGTGGCACCAGTCGAACAGCCTAGTATGTCATGGTTATAATATGTATTCTGTTGCATATGTAAAACTGTTTTACGCACATAGTATTTAAGAATGTTGCATATGTTAATATCTAAAAAAATAGTAAGGTATTCTGAGTATTGTTGCTAGTGGGATCTTTGATTACTACATAAGACATAGTTAACATTATATTAAGATGACAAACATACTGTAACATACATAACAGATAGCTACAGGTCAGACTGTGACAGACCCTACTGGTCGTCAAATTACCCAAGAGAAATAAAACCTACATAGACTGTCTTCAACACGAAACATACGTAGATAACAAACACATACACCAGACGACAATAACATAAAAACGTACGTCAAAAAGGAACTTATAGTGTTGCCCCAAGGGAATGTAAGTTGGCGCCCGTCATGGCGAGAATGATCCATACTGTGCTTCCAAGATCAGTTCCGACAGTTCGCTGTCCTCCCCTTCCCAAGGGTTATAGCTTGCCCACCTAGCGAGAGTATTTGGTGAGTTTGGACACAATGGACAACCACAATACTCATGGTCATACACAACACCTGGACATTCGAAGCCCGATACTGCTACATCCTCTTTGGTTACCGAGAACGCAGTTCCAGTTGATGCCCCTCCGTCAAGTTCCATTTTTGACTCGTCATATGTCGCTTGGGTATTAGAACCAGCTTCCATCATTGTGGTGTCGACCCCTTTGTTTGGTAGTGTTAACTCATTGGCATTAGGAATAGTCTTCCCACCACCAATGGCTTGACGTTCGGTACGTTCCAATAACGCCCAAAAATCAGTTTCTTTAGAAGTGACCTCGTCTTCGAGGTCGATCTTTTGCCGCTTGGCTGCATGAGTGTATGAAGGGCTTTCCATTTTCAGAAAGTTTTTCTTTTGGCAAGTTTGGAAAACTATTAATATGGAATTGAAAATGTAATAAGATAATAGGAGGGAGAGTGGGTATAAATATAAAATTAAGGATGGGTGGTTGGTGATAATTAAATTTTGGTTTAATGGTGTAGTGGTAGGGCTAGTCTCTACTTTATGTCAAATCAATATTGATAAAAAGAGGTTGTGTAATAAAGATCAAGTTAAGTTATATTTTATTCTCTTCCTTTTGTACTTTGTCCTTACATATCATTATTTTATTAGATTTTGTTTGTACTCACTATTCACTATCAAATCTAACACTTCCTGTTCATGGGCCCACATTATAAGAGACAGTTCAAATGGTATGTAATATAATAATCACGTCCTGTGTTTTAGATTTGTTGTGTTGCATATGTTACTAATAGTGGGTAATGTAAAACACAGATCATAATAAGTACAACCACACCACATTATATATTACAAAACAAAAAACAGCATGTCTAGTGGTTGAACATCATACATAAACCTTAACATGCGTAAGAAAACATAAAAGTAGCAGGGGAACAACAAAAGCTGGAAATGTGGCAACCATGTTACACACGTAACAGCAAAGGGACTGCATAAGTTTCTAACTATTACCAGTGTCCAACATGGTTCAAAAAGCAAAGATTAGTGATGCTGCCTAGGGGTGTAAATGGTACGTAGCGGCTCGGGATCGGCTCGGGATCGGCTCGGTAAAAAGCTCGAACGAGCCGAGCCTTAACGAGCCTGAGCCGGAGCCCGAGCCTGAAATATGGATCGTTTAGTTATCGAGCCCCTCGAGCCCTAGATACAAAGCTCGATTGGGCTCGCGAGCCTAATCGAGCCTTAACGAGCTAGAGCCCGATCCCGAGCCTGAGCCTAAGTTATAGCAGAGCCTAAGTTATAGCCTTAACGATTGGGCTCGCGAGCCTAAGTTATAGCCGAGCTTTTGCGAGCTCGAGCCGAGCTTTGAGCTCGTTTGAGATTCTCAAATCACCTCGAGCCGAGCTGAGCCGAGCTCGAGCTTTGGATTTTGCTAGCGAGCCGAGCTCGAGCTCAAGATTGTAGGCTCGAACCGAGCCGAGCTCGAGCTCGAGCTTCACAAAACCTTAACGAGCCCGAGCCGAGCCCAGTCAGGCTCGGGCTCGGCTCGGCTCGTTTACACCCCTAATGCTGCCCCATCAACTGCCATTAATTTGTTTTAGGCTTTCCGGGCGTGTGCCGCCTCCTACTTGGCCCTTTTCATCGCAGCAACCTTCTCGCAATTCCTTGCGTCATGATCCGTGACATATTGGTGGCATTTGTTGCATAAGCGTGGGGCCTTAGGCATCTTGGGATGCTTGCTGGTGGCCTTCTCACCAGGTCCAGAGATTCTGCGAGTTTTACCACAACCCTTGTTGCGTGCCACATCAGGATTGGCAACCACACACTCGGCTTCAGCAGATTGCCCCAATAATGTCCAAAACAACAGCTTCAGTTGGTTCATTCACAACAACAGAAATAGATTCCCTGGATAACAAGTTCAGTTTGATTGATTTGAGCTGCTCAACCAAGTCCGCCAGCGCGGATTCATCTATTCTGGCCACATCGACGTATTCAGTTACGAGTTCAAGTATCTCATTCCTCAACACAGAACCTGGATGAGTGTCAACACCATAACGGCTGCAAATGGAGAACACTTTCTTGGGAAGAATATCACATAACCACTTGTCGGCAACATATTTTTGGGGGATGCGGTCAACTTTCTTAATCATGTAAACTGCAAAGATATGGCGACAAAGGTAGCCGAGACGTGTAAAAGCTCCGCAAGAGCAGTCAGCCGTTGAATCAACAATGTCAAATCGCACCTGCATCATTGTAGATATGTTAAAAGACATGTAAGGGCAACAAAGTGCCACCTATGTACAACATCATCTCCTGTATAAGCAAAACTCAGGCTAAAAAGTAAATGACCATAGATAGGGTTTGGTAAAAACTGACTTGTTACACATGTAGCTAAAAATTTTTCATTTATCCCAATAATATTTTAATTTATTGACAGAGGGAAACTAAATCACAGGAAGTAAACAGCAGTCAAATACAATATAAAAGTAAGTAGTTACACATGTAACAATAACTTTTAACCATTGTACCCAATAATAATTCAAGTTTTGAAAGAGAAAACCTAAATCAAATGAAGTACAAAAAGTCAAATAACATAGCTAGTGTTTGATACAACTATCTTGTTACACATGTAGCATGGTGTTTTAGTATTTATAAAAATAATATTTGCATTATTGAAAGGAAACCTATTTCACAGGAAGACACAAAAGTCAGATACAAATGCATAGTATGTGGGACAAACTAACTTGTTTTCAATGTAGCAAAACCTTTTTGGATTTATGACAATGTTATTTGCAGTTTTGGCATAAAAATCTAAAACACAGGAAGTTGCTCAAGAAAACTTCCCCTTCACAATCTCATTCTTAAATGGGTACCTGGTAAACATTGGTAACATCACGACGCTTGTCCAGTTGGGTGACTGAAAACATGACAGGCATGTTTTCCTGCTCATTGACGTTCGATATGTAGCAAGAAAACTTCCCCTTCACAATCTCCTTCTTAACTTCCTGAAAGACATTATTGGTGTACAAAGTAAACGCATGCTGCTCAATGGCTAAGTCCGTAGACCCGACAAAAATCGTCGATGAGGTTTTGTACTCGGCAACGCGCTGGCGGTAACGTTGGCTATCAAGACATGATTCAAAACATAACATGAATTGAACTAGTGTGTGTGCCTTAGTGGAATTGACTTTAAACGAACTGTTGGAGCTCTCACTTCTGGAAGTTGTTTTTCATCAAGCACGACATTGGAATCTCCCTGAAATATGCCGGGACCAACAATTCCTTGATTACAAACATATCATTCAACCACTGGTTTTCTTCAAGACGAAATGTCTCTAGCAGCGCATGCCATCGGGCTTCAAACGTTGCAGGTTTTATGTAAATGTTCCACACCAGTTTGTGAATGCACGACCGAAACTCAGTGTTATCTAAAATATCTCCAGAAACCTAGTTGCAACGAACAAAAAAACGTAAGTAACTTTAAACATGTTAGTGATGGCCTGATAGTGATTATCTAAATATAACATAACGTAAAACAGAACATGGGTAGGTACATAAAAAAATACCTTGGTGGGCAGTTTTTTCATTATATGCCACATACATAGCATGTGGCGAGCCTCGGTGAACACTTGTGGAACAGCCTGCATCATCGACGGGTCTTGGTCAGTCAACACTAACCTGGGCTGTGAACCATGAGCTTTTAAGAAACATTCGAGCAACCACACGTAGGAATCTATAGTTTCATTAATTATTCATCCTGCACCAAAGGTCACACACTGCTTGTGTGTAAGACCCTAACCCGTAATCACGCGATTATTGCCTAATCTTACGGGTTTTGACCTTAACAAAAAACCACTCCCGATTAAAACTTTGAAATTTTCTTTATAAGTCAACCCATTAAGATCAAATACATGTTTGATTCACACAAATTTTTACTTTTTAATAGTTGAAACATATTTTAAGATGTTGCGTTTTAACGGGAGTTCTTAGATTCTAGTGCGGAAGCTTGATGAGTGTTCGGGCGTGTTCGGTTCTTCTCGCGACTTGATCCTTGCTCCGGGACTTCCTTCACTTGTTTACCTAACACCATTTCGCAAAAAATGGTTAGTGGGTTGTCAATGATACATTTAAACTAGTACGGTATTCGTTACACATTGATACGGAACGAACCAGGCCAAACGGCCCTTTATCAGGAGAACAAACTGCTGCAACTTATGCGCAGCAGCTGTTCGGATCGCTTTTACCCCTTCTAAAACCGAAAATCTGACTTCGACTTTCAAATGAGAATTGTTCTACGCTCCGAGAGCTTTCCAGGCATATAAAGAACACCTCCTAACGATTTTTCTACGATTTTATACGCAATTTTAAAGTTCGTGCTGACGTGCAGGTCAAAGCGCGCGGCCGCTCGGTTTATTCGCGCGGCCGCTCGAAGCTTCTGATGTAATTTTGGTGGCTTTTAAGCGTGGGAATCATGTCGCAACCGCATTTGATGATTCCCGAAGCCTAAGTAATGACTTGCCGACTAATTAAACCTTTGTTTGACTGAAATTATGGTCCGGTTTATGTCGCCATGATCCGGTTCTTAGTTTTGAATGTTTATGGCGACTTTTACCCAATTTTGACCCATTAAGGCCTTAATTCAAACAAGGCACTTTTGACCACTTAAATTGCATACCGTTTGAGTTGTCAAGTCATTAGACACTTGATCAACAAAAGCGTTTGTCCGATTTGTTTCATTACGACTTAAATTCTTAGAATCAACCTTTATTAATCCTTTAAATCCCCAAAATGCCCCTCATGACCAAATCCTTCAATTTAGCCATTCGTGGCGAAACTTCTTGTTTCAAATCCAATGTTTTTGACTCAATGACTTGTTTAAAAACTTCTAAGTCCACACGGACTTAGATTTTCAACATTTCTCAAGATTGTTCTAATGTGGTCGATTCTAAGCGCCTTAGCGCGCATTAGACATAGTTATGGAAATAACTTACTTGATTTGCACCCACACTTCATGTGGGTACTTTATCACCTATGTTGCTTCGCCAAAGGCGTTTATTTGACTACGGACTTACCGGGTGGCCTTGACCCATATCCATACCTTGTGTTTATCCTCCATGATTCTTAACATCAAGAATGCACGTGCAATTGCATCTACCTGTATGCTTTCTAAATAGACAATGTTAATTTCTCGGAACTCAAATGGCAATAACTTGCCATTTGACCCGTTTAACTTTATGAATCTTAATGCTTGAAATACAAGCATCAAGTATTGGACTCACATGGTGAGGATATCACCATTTGACCCGTTTAGACTCGTAGTTCATAATACTAAGTTATCCAAGTTTTTATATATGGTTCAAGTGTTACAAACTTGACCCATTTAACAACAAGCTTAACAATTTCATTCAAATGATTTAAGTGACCCATCTTGGGTTAAAACATCATTTCTTACATATCATTATTAATTGACCCGTTTGATGAATTTCACCATTCGGTCACCACTCATGGTTTCAATTAATCTCATAAACCTTGATTTATTGTGAATCCACATAAATTGACCCACTTAATGAATTTCACCCGTTGGGATTTGTCTTTAGTACACACTCAATACCAATATATATAACACTTAATCCATGTCATAGTCTAGTAGTGTAAGTAGAACTTACTTGTATTCATTCCCATTGACTTGCACTAAAGGCTCATATCCGCTTGACCCGTTTAGTTCGTTGATCCATTCCATCCAAGCTTGCACCTAGCTTAACAAGATCAACCTTCACTATACTCATAAGATTAATTAAGTTAGTCATTATATCCAATAACTAACACATCTCATGAGTTTATTCACACCATTATTTTGTTTTCCCAATTATCATTTGGCTAAACTTTTCATGTATGGCGTGATTCATCTTTTAAACATGTGTTTCGCGTTTTATATGCGGGTAATTCCATGATTACCCAAATCAAGTTATCACCTCAATTTGCAAACAAGACTATTGAGGCATTTCATCAAACACTTGGTGTGCACCCACCAAATTCACTTGATTTTCATGAGTTTAAGTTTATCCAAAATATAGCCATGTATCTAATTATTATCATAACAAGATATTTAGGCATTTTAACTAAATTTGATTATTATAACAACTCCTAAGAGTCACCAAAACTACTAACCATGTGTGGTTTCAACCTAGAGGTTAAAACCCCAATTTCATAAGTTAACATATTCATATGAACATAATCAAACACACATATTAAATGTGATTTGTAACCAAATTATACATGTTTAAGGCTCCCCAAGGCTAGGGCAACCTATATTAACCATCAATTCCACATTTTTATAAAACCCTAGAACCATCATCTTCAATATACCATGGATTTGGATGATTTAAAAGGATCTAGAGTTACCTTATGACGTTTAGAACACTAGATGATCATGAATTCCATCATGCATTTAGAAAAGCCATCGATTTTGGCATGATTTGGGGCTGAATTGGTGGAGGTTCTTGTGTGTGTGTTTTTGATGGTGTGAAGAACGATTTTAGTGTGTGTTATCACACATTTTCACTCTTAACCCCCATTTTATTCCAACTTTGCCTAGTTGTCAAGTTCAGCCCCTCCGGTTTAGTACAAGTATGTGATCTTTACTAATTAAGTTAGTTCTCATAATGTTCCCACGTGTGTTTGCAATTTACGGGACTTGTCAATGTCTCGTTTTATTATCCGCAAAATATTCCTTTTTGATAATGGGCTCAATATTGTATATATATTGATCCCACCTATTAGCGTAATTAAATGAAACGGGTTTGTTGTTATTTGGTTGTTAAAAACATCCACCATTTAACTCGCTTGTTATTTTATCAATTACGCCTAAAGGCGTATTTAGACTAAAACGAAATTTTGGGGTGTTACAACTCTACCCCCCTTAAAGAGGTTTCGTCCCCGAAACCTTTCTCTTATATTTGCTTTGGTTACCCTAAAGTACCTTGGTTCTCTAAACCGATTTGAGAACTGCTCATTCATTTGTCATTCTATAGTCTAAACAACTAGTACTATATACTTAGGGCGATTTTCCCTTTGTTCGACTTCACCCTTTCGATTGTATTCTAATACCTTAGTTTCCATAACGCAACCTATGTTACGCTACTCTTTTGTTTAACTAGGCGTTATTTCATTGCATAACATCTATTTTCATACCCTTACAGGGTATTCTAGTTACTCATGTATTTTTCATAGACCCGACTCAGAACCGTAGTCTATTTTCCGTCTACTACTATCACGAATGATGTAATGGTTTAAGGGGCCATTCTATCATGCACCTTAGGGCATCTACTGTAATACTCGATTGTAGCATGCATAGGCTTACATGTCTATGCGTCTATTTCTAACAAGTAATTTGTCTTGGTTTCCAAGACTAACCCGGCTTTTTAATATAGCCGTTTTCTAGCTTCTTGGATTCATCCCCGAATCCAACCCTCGTTTCTTTTTGGTTTGCTAGGATGCTATAAACAAACCTTGCTTTACACTAACGTTTTCCTTTCTTTGGCTAATCCTATTTCAAGAATTTGCCATTTATTGGGTTTACCCAATTTCCCGTTTTGCTAACTCGATTGGTGGTCATAGCCCCACCCGACCCGTTTACAGACCTTTGAGTTTTAGATTTCAAATCGTTTATATATTTAGAACGCTTAGTTTCTAAAAGTCCTCTTTCTGATTACCGATCTCAATACAAATTGAGGTCAGTTTTCTTTTCATAAAACACGGTGTAGATTGGTCGTTACTACGTATTGTATCGACTAATTTCCTGTTATCACGGTTTGCATCAGATTGTAATAACTATACAATCCAACCGTTATTATGTTTTGTACTAAATCGTACCAACAATACAATCTAATGTTGTTGTAGTTTACACTTTC
Source organism: Ambrosia trifida (assembly GCA_028751855.1). NCBI lineage: Eukaryota > Viridiplantae > Streptophyta > Magnoliopsida > Asterales > Asteraceae > Ambrosia > Ambrosia trifida. Next base: position 120,669,443 of record CM054129.1, on the reverse strand, counting down.
TCATCCTTAACCCGAGGGTTGAATGATTTACTGATTTATCATGGCCCAAGCCCGCTGTTTTGGGTCATTAATCCCAAGATTCATGACTTACCCGAATGTGATTATGACTCAACCCTTGATTAAGGTTCAAGTCCCTCTTTACGAATTTAATCTTCTATAAAAGTCCGAGTTTAATTATGACTTAACCTTGATTAAGGCCCAAGTCTGTTTTCAAGCTAAATCTGTTTATGACTCGACCTTGATTAAGGTTCAAGTTTATTTCCGAACTGAATCTATTTATGACTAGACCTTGATTAAGGTTCAAGTCAATCTCTGTATCAACCCAGGATAACTCGAATCGTATATTGCCCGTTTTGCTAGCCCAACGTATAAGTTGGTGCCTCGCTCAAGGTCTTGCATGGTTTGCATCCCTGCCGTGTTAGACAGTGGACTACGTCCAAGCGCTCCAGTTTGTTGTCCTCTTTGCTAGCCCAGCGTATTCCAGCTGGTGCCTCGCTCGAGGTCTTGCATGGATCGCATCCCTGCCGTGTTAGACAGTGGACTACATCCAAAATCCCCCCGGCACCTCACATTTACTAAGCCTTTGTTACATAGGTTGTATATGTATTAATCATAAGAAACCCATGGTATCATATGTTTAACACTTACCTGGCCAGGGTAAGTAATTCGCATATGGTACGCACAGACTTATTATAATTAAGGCATCACACCCTATGCAAGCAAATTTTCAGCTCATGCTTGTGCCCCCTATTTTATTTGGTAAAACCCTTCCTTGATAAATTATTCAACGTTAGGTTTTTACCTTTATTCATTAGGAAAAAGCGATGTGTTTTCAATTTAATAAGCTTTGTGTGATCACACTCATTGGTATGATCACAACGCCTTTCTAAACATTAGTTTGGGATGATTACCCCCAACCCGGTCTCGATGTTCAAGTTAAGTTTGTGCATTGATCGTTCATTATCGTGAACTATGCACCTTTCACATTTTTCCTATTGCTTGCATATGCAATTACCACTCTTCAGGTGATAATTGCATATTAATGCACCTACTATGGTTTCGAGCATGTACCTGTTTGATACTTGCTCCCGTGTTCCCTTTCGTTACTGATCCATTAGCCCGAGTCGTTACTTGACTTGGTCCTTAGTGAGCATGCTATCAGCCGTGCTCCCGAAACCTCTACAACCTCGTTTGGTGATTCATTCGATCCTCTCTCGATCGAATAAGATGTTATCATCCCTGTCACATTTATAATTTCAATTAATTAGTAACATGACATTTCATTATTAGTATGCATCACTGCAATAGTGATGTTAGAGTTCTTGTTATGCGAAATTTCCGTTGCCCGAATCAATCTTTTGGATAGGCCCCATGAGTACCTAACCATTTCCTTATCAAGATTTTGAGATAGCGAGTATCTACGCGATATCACTATTGATTACCTATAACTATTTTTCCGATCAAAACGGATGTTTATTATAGGTATTACTTACCGGATTCCTTGATCAAGTCTTGAACCGAACACCCTTCAATACTTTGAGCGCACGGTTTGAGTCCAAGTATCCTTCCCGACACTCGGATCCCTCAAACCTATGGCTCTGATACCACTTGTAAGACCCTAACCCGTAATCACGCGATTATTGCCTAATCTTACGGGTTTTGACCTTAACAAAAAACCACTCCCGATTAAAACTTTGAAATTTTCTTTATAAGTCAACCCATTAAGATCAAATACATGTTTGATTCACACAAATTTTTACTTTTTAATAGTTGAAACATATTTTAAGATGTTGCGTTTTAACGGGAGTTCTTAGATTCTAGTGCGGAAGCTTGATGAGTGTTCGGGCGTGTTCGGTTCTTCTCGCGACTTGATCCTTGCTCCGGGACTTCCTTCACTTGTTTACCTAACACCATTTCGCAAAAAATGGTTAGTGGGTTGTCAATGATACATTTAAACTAGTACGGTATTCGTTACACATTGATACGGAACGAACCAGGCCAAACGGCCCTTTATCAGGAGAACAAACTGCTGCAACTTATGCGCAGCAGCTGTTCGGATCGCTTTTACCCCTTCTAAAACCGAAAATCTGACTTCGACTTTCAAATGAGAATTGTTCTACGCTCCGAGAGCTTTCCAGGCATATAAAGAACACCTCCTAACGATTTTTCTACGATTTTATACGCAATTTTAAAGTTCGTGCTGACGTGCAGGTCAAAGCGCGCGGCCGCTCGGTTTATTCGCGCGGCCGCTCGAAGCTTCTGATGTAATTTTGGTGGCTTTTAAGCGTGGGAATCATGTCGCAACCGCATTTGATGATTCCCGAAGCCTAAGTAATGACTTGCCGACTAATTAAACCTTTGTTTGACTGAAATTATGGTCCGGTTTATGTCGCCATGATCCGGTTCTTAGTTTTGAATGTTTATGGCGACTTTTACCCAATTTTGACCCATTAAGGCCTTAATTCAAACAAGGCACTTTTGACCACTTAAATTGCATACCGTTTGAGTTGTCAAGTCATTAGACACTTGATCAACAAAAGCGTTTGTCCGATTTGTTTCATTACGACTTAAATTCTTAGAATCAACCTTTATTAATCCTTTAAATCCCCAAAATGCCCCTCATGACCAAATCCTTCAATTTAGCCATTCGTGGCGAAACTTCTTGTTTCAAATCCAATGTTTTTGACTCAATGACTTGTTTAAAAACTTCTAAGTCCACACGGACTTAGATTTTCAACATTTCTCAAGATTGTTCTAATGTGGTCGATTCTAAGCGCCTTAGCGCGCATTAGACATAGTTATGGAAATAACTTACTTGATTTGCACCCACACTTCATGTGGGTACTTTATCACCTATGTTGCTTCGCCAAAGGCGTTTATTTGACTACGGACTTGCCGGGTGGCCTTGACCCATATCCATACCTTGTGTTTATCCTCCATGATTCTTAACATCAAGAATGCACGCGCAATTGCATCTACCTGTATGCTTTCTAAATAGACAATGTTAATTTCTCGGAACTCAAATGGCAATAACTTGCCATTTGACCCGTTTAACTTTATGAATCTTAATGCTTGAAATACAAGCATCAAGTATTGGACTCACATGGTGAGGATATCACCATTTGACCCGTTTAGACTCGTAGTTCATAATACTAAGTTATCCAAGTTTTTATATATGGTTCAAGTGTTACAAACTTGACCCATTTAACAACAAGCTTAACAATTTCATTCAAATGATTTAAGTGACCCATCTTGGGTTAAAACATCATTTCTTACATATCATTATTAATTGACCCGTTTGATGAATTTCACCATTCGGTCACCACTCATGGTTTCAATTAATCTCATAAACCTTGATTTATTGTGAATCCACATAAATTGACCCACTTAATGAATTTCACCCGTTGGGATTTGTCTTTAGTACACACTCAATACCAATATATATAACACTTAATCCATGTCATAGTCTAGTAGTGTAAGTAGAACTTACTTGTATTCATTCCCATTGACTTGCACTAAAGGCTCATATCCGCTTGACCCGTTTAGTTCGTTGATCCATTCCATCCAAGCTTGCACCTAGCTTAACAAGATCAACCTTCACTATACTCATAAGATTAATTAAGTTAGTCATTATATCCAATAACTAACACATCTCATGAGTTTATTCACACCATTATTTTGTTTTCCCAATTATCATTTGGCTAAACTTTTCATGTATGGCGTGATTCATCTTTTAAACATGTGTTTCGCGTTTTATATGCGGGTAATTCCATGATTACCCAAATCAAGTTATCACCTCAATTTGCAAACAAGACTATTGAGGCATTTCATCAAACACTTGGTGTGCACCCACCAAATTCACTTGATTTTCATGAGTTTAAGTTTATCCAAAATATAGCCATGTATCTAATTATTATCATAACAAGATATTTAGGCATTTTAACTAAATTTGATCATTATAACAACTCCTAAGAGTCACCAAAACTACTAACCATGTGTGGTTTCAACCTAGAGGTTAAAACCCCAATTTCATAAGTTAACATATTCATATGAACATAATCAAACACACATATTAAATGTGATTTGTAACCAAATTATACATGTTTAAGGCTCCCCAAGGCTAGGGCAACCTATATTAACCATCAATTCCACATTTTTATAAAACCCTAGAACCATCATCTTCAATATACCATGGATTTGGATGATTTAAAAGGATCTAGAGTTACCTTATGACGTTTAGAACACTAGATGATCATGAATTCCATCATGCATTTAGAAAAGCCATCGATTTTGGCATGATTTGGGGCTGAATTGGTGGAGGTTCTTGTGTGTGTGTTTTTGATGGTGTGAAGAACGATTTTAGTGTGTGTTATCACACATTTTCACTCTTAACCCCCATTTTATTCCAACTTTGCCTAGTTGTCAAGTTCAGCCCCTCCGGTTTAGTACAAGTATGTGATCTTTACTAATTAAGTTAGTTCTCATAATGTTCCCACGTGTGTTTGCAATTTACGGGACTTGTCAATGTCTCGTTTTATTATCCGCAAAATATTCCTTTTTGATAATGGGCTCAATATTGTATATATATTGATCCCACCTATTAGCGTAATTAAATGAAACGGGTTTGTTGTTATTTGGTTGTTAAAAACATCCACCATTTAACTCGCTTGTTATTTTATCAATTACGCCTAAAGGCGTATTTAGACTAAAACGAAATTTTGGGGTGTTACAACTCTACCCCCCTTAAAGAGGTTTCGTCCCCGAAACCTTTCTCTTATATTTGCTTTGGTTACCCTAAAGTACCTTGGTTCTCTAAACCGATTTGAGAACTGCTCATTCATTTGTCATTCTATAGTCTAAACAACTAGTACTATATACTTAGGGCGATTTTCCCTTTGTTCGACTTCACCCTTTCGATTGTATTCTAATACCTTAGTTTCCATAACGCAACCTATGTCACGCTACTCTTTTGTTTAACTAGGCGTTATTTCATTGCATAACATCTATTTTCATACCCTTGCAGGGTATTCTAGTTACTCATGTATTTTTCATAGACCCGACTCAGAACCGTAGTCTATTTTCCGTCTACTACTATCACGAATGATGTAATGGTTTAAGGGGCCATTCTATCATGCACCTTAGGGCATCTACTGTAATACTCGATTGTAGCATGCATAGGCATACATGTCTATGCGTCTATTTCTAACAAGTAATTTGTCTTGGTTTCCAAGACTAACCCGGCTTTTTAATATAGCCGTTTTCTAGCTTCTTGGATTCATCCCCGAATCCAACCCTCGTTTCTTTTTGGTTTGCTAGGATGCTATAAACAAACCTTGCTTTACACTAACGTTTTCCTTTCTTTGGCTAATCCTATTTCAAGAATTTGCCATTTATTGGGTTTACCCAATTTCCCGTTTTGCTAACTCGATTGGTGGTCATAGCCCCACCCGACCCGTTTACAGACCTTTGAGTTTTAGATTTCAAATCGTTTATATATTTAGAACGCTTAGTTTCTAAAAGTCCTCTTTCTGATTACCGATCTCAATACAAATTGAGGTCAGTTTTCTTTTCATAAAACACGGTGTAGATTGGTCGTTACTACGTATTGTATCGACTAATTTCCTGTTATCACGGTTTGCATCAGATTGTAATAACTATACAATCCAACCGTTATTATGTTTTGTACTAAATCGTACCAACAATACAATCTAATGTTGTTGTAGTTTACACTTTCTCATCCTTAACCCGAGGGTTGAATGATTTACTGATTTATCATGGCCCAAGCCCGCTGTTTTGGGTCATTAATCCCAAGATTCATGACTTACCCGAATGTGATTATGACTCAACCCTTGATTAAGGTTCAAGTCCCTCTTTACGAATTTAATCTTCTATAAAAGTCCGAGTTTAATTATGACTTAACCTTGATTAAGGCCCAAGTCTGTTTTCAAGCTAAATCTGTTTATGACTCGACCTTGATTAAGGTTCAAGTTTATTTCCGAACTGAATCTATTTATGACTAGACCTTGATTAAGGTTCAAGTCAATCTCTGTATCAACCCAGGATAACTCGAATCGTATATTGCCCGTTTTGCTAGCCCAACGTATAAGTTGGTGCCTCGCTCAAGGTCTTGCATGGTTTGCATCCCTGCCGTGTTAGACAGTGGACTACGTCCAAGCGCTCCAGTTTGTTGTCCTCTTTGCTAGCCCAGCGTATTCCAGCTGGTGCCTCGCTCGAGGTCTTGCATGGATCGCATCCCTGCCGTGTTAGACAGTGGACTACATCCAAAATCCCCCCGGCACCTCACATTTACTAAGCCTTTGTTACATAGGTTGTATATGTATTAATCATAAGAAACCCATGGTATCATATGTTTAACACTTACCTGGCCAGGGTAAGTAATTCGCATATGGTACGCACAGACTTATTATAATTAAGGCATCACACCCTATGCAAGCAAATTTTCAGCTCATGCTTGTGCCCCCTATTTTATTTGGTAAAACCCTTCCTTGATAAATTATTCAACGTTAGGTTTTTACCTTTATTCATTAGGAAAAAGCGATGTGTTTTCAATTTAATAAGCTTTGTGTGATCACACTCATTGGTATGATCACAACGCCTTTCTAAACATTAGTTTGGGATGATTACCCCCAACCCGGTCTCGATGTTCAAGTTAAGTTTGTGCATTGATCGTTCATTATCGTGAACTATGCACCTTTCACATTTTTCCTATTGCTTGCATATGCAATTACCACTCTTCAGGTGATAATTGCATATTAATGCACCTACTATGGTTTCGAGCATGTACCTGTTTGATACTTGCTCCCGTGTTCCCTTTCGTTACTGATCCATTAGCCCGAGTCGTTACTTGACTTGGTCCTTAGTGAGCATGCTATCAGCCGTGCTCCCGAAACCTCTACAACCTCGTTTGGTGATTCATTCGATCCTCTCTCGATCGAATAAGATGTTATCATCCCTGTCACATTTATAATTTCAATTAATTAGTAACATGACATTTCATTATTAGTATGCATCACTGCAATAGTGATGTTAGAGTTCTTGTTATGCGAAATTTCCGTTGCCCGAATCAATCTTTTGGATAGGCCCCATGAGTACCTAACCATTTCCTTATCAAGATTTTGAGATAGCGAGTATCTACGCGATATCACTATTGATTACCTATAACTATTTTTCCGATCAAAACGGATGTTTATTATAGGTATTACTTACCGGATTCCTTGATCAAGTCTTGAACCGAACACCCTTCAATACTTTGAGCGCACGGTTTGAGTCCAAGTATCCTTCCCAACACTCGGATCCCTCAAACCTATGGCTCTGATACCACTTGTAAGACCCTAACCCGTAATCACGCGATTATTGCCTAATCTTACGGGTTTTGACCTTAACAAAAAACCACTCCCGATTAAAACTTTGAAATTTTCTTTATAAGTCAACCCATTAAGATCAAATACATGTTTGATTCACACAAATTTTTACTTTTTAATAGTTGAAACATATTTTAAGATGTTGCGTTTTAACGGGAGTTCTTAGATTCTAGTGCGGAAGCTTGATGAGTGTTCGGGCGTGTTCGGTTCTTCTCGCGACTTGATCCTTGCTCCGGGACTTCCTTCACTTGTTTACCTAACACCATTTCGCAAAAAATGGTTAGTGGGTTGTCAATGATACATTTAAACTAGTACGGTATTCGTTACACATTGATACGGAACGAACCAGGCCAAACGGCCCTTTATCAGGAGAACAAACTGCTGCAACTTATGCGCAGCAGCTGTTCGGATCGCTTTTACCCCTTCTAAAACCGAAAATCTGACTTCGACTTTCAAATGAGAATTGTTCTACGCTCCGAGAGCTTTCCAGGCATATAAAGAACACCTCCTAACGATTTTTCTACGATTTTATACGCAATTTTAAAGTTCGTGCTGACGTGCAGGTCAAAGCGCGCGGCCGCTCGGTTTATTCGCGCGGCCGCTCGAAGCTTCTGATGTAATTTTGGTGGCTTTTAAGCGTGGGAATCATGTCGCAACCGCATTTGATGATTCCCGAAGCCTAAGTAATGACTTGCCGACTAATTAAACCTTTGTTTGACTGAAATTATGGTCCGGTTTATGTCGCCATGATCCGGTTCTTAGTTTTGAATGTTTATGGCGACTTTTACCCAATTTTGACCCATTAAGGCCTTAATTCAAACAAGGCACTTTTGACCACTTAAATTGCATACCGTTTGAGTTGTCAAGTCATTAGACACTTGATCAACAAAAGCGTTTGTCCGATTTGTTTCATTACGACTTAAATTCTTAGAATCAACCTTTATTAATCCTTTAAATCCCCAAAATGCCCCTCATGACCAAATCCTTCAATTTAGCCATTCGTGGCGAAACTTCTTGTTTCAAATCCAATGTTTTTGACTCAATGACTTGTTTAAAAACTTCTAAGTCCACACGGACTTAGATTTTCAACATTTCTCAAGATTGTTCTAATGTGGTCGATTCTAAGCGCCTTAGCGCGCATTAGACATAGTTATGGAAATAACTTACTTGATTTGCACCCACACTTCATGTGGGTACTTTATCACCTATGTTGCTTCGCCAAAGGCGTTTATTTGACTACGGACTTACCGGGTGGCCTTGACCCATATCCATACCTTGTGTTTATCCTCCATGATTCTTAACATCAAGAATGCACGCGCAATTGCATCTACCTGTATGCTTTCTAAATAGACAATGTTAATTTCTCGGAACTCAAATGGCAATAACTTGCCATTTGACCCGTTTAACTTTATGAATCTTAATGCTTGAAATACAAGCATCAAGTATTGGACTCACATGGTGAGGATATCACCATTTGACCCGTTTAGACTCGTAGTTCATAATACTAAGTTATCCAAGTTTTTATATATGGTTCAAGTGTTACAAACTTGACCCATTTAACAACAAGCTTAACAATTTCATTCAAATGATTTAAGTGACCCATCTTGGGTTAAAACATCATTTCTTACATATCATTATTAATTGACCCGTTTGATGAATTTCACCATTCGGTCACCACTCATGGTTTCAATTAATCTCATAAACCTTGATTTATTGTGAATCCACATAAATTGACCCACTTAATGAATTTCACCCGTTGGGATTTGTCTTTAGTACACACTCAATACCAATATATATAACACTTAATCCATGTCATAGTCTAGTAGTGTAAGTAGAACTTACTTGTATTCATTCCCATTGACTTGCACTAAAGGCTCATATCCGCTTGACCCGTTTAGTTCGTTGATCCATTCCATCCAAGCTTGCACCTAGCTTAACAAGATCAACCTTCACTATACTCATAAGATTAATTAAGTTAGTCATTATATCCAATAACTAACACATCTCATGAGTTTATTCACACCATTATTTTGTTTTCCCAATTATCATTTGGCTAAACTTTTCATGTATGGCGTGATTCATCTTTTAAACATGTGTTTCGCGTTTTATATGCGGGTAATTCCATGATTACCCAAATCAAGTTATCACCTCAATTTGCAAACAAGACTATTGAGGCATTTCATCAAACACTTGGTGTGCACCCACCAAATTCACTTGATTTTCATGAGTTTAAGTTTATCCAAAATATAGCCATGTATCTAATTATTATCATAACAAGATATTTAGGCATTTTAACTAAATTTGATCATTATAACAACTCCTAAGAGTCACCAAAACTACTAACCATGTGTGGTTTCAACCTAGAGGTTAAAACCCCAATTTCATAAGTTAACATATTCATATGAACATAATCAAACACACATATTAAATGTGATTTGTAACCAAATTATACATGTTTAAGGCTCCCCAAGGCTAGGGCAACATATATTAACCATCAATTCCACATTTTTATAAAACCCTAGAACCATCATCTTCAATATACCATGGATTTGGATGATTTAAAAGGATCTAGAGTTACCTTATGACGTTTAGAACACTAGATGATCATGAATTCCATCATGCATTTAGAAAAGCCATCGATTTTGGCATGATTTGGGGCTGAATTGGTGGAGGTTCTTGTGTGTGTGTTTTTGATGGTGTGAAGAACGATTTTAGTGTGTGTTATCACACATTTTCACTCTTAACCCCCATTTTATTCCAACTTTGCCTAGTTGTCAAGTTCAGCCCCTCCGGTTTAGTACAAGTATGTGATCTTTACTAATTAAGTTAGTTCTCATAATGTTCCCACGTGTGTTTGCAATTTACGGGACTTGTCAATGTCTCGTTTTATTATCCGCAAAATATTCCTTTTTGATAATGGGCTCAATATTGTATATATATTGATCCCACCTATTAGCGTAATTAAATGAAACGGGTTTGTTGTTATTTGGTTGTTAAAAACATCCACCATTTAACTCGCTTGTTATTTTATCAATTACGCCTAAAGGCGTATTTAGACTAAAACGAAATTTTGGGGTGTTACAACTCTACCCCCCTTAAAGAGGTTTCGTCCCCGAAACCTTTCTCTTATATTTGCTTTGGTTACCCTAAAGTACCTTGGTTCTCTAAACCGATTTGAGAACTGCTCATTCATTTGTCATTCTATAGTCTAAACAACTAGTACTATATACTTAGGGCGATTTTCCCTTTGTTCGACTTCACCCTTTCGATTGTATTCTAATACCTTAGTTTCCATAACGCAACCTATGTTACGCTACTCTTTTGTTTAACTAGGCGTTATTTCATTGCATAACATCTATTTTCATACCCTTACAGGGTATTCTAGTTACTCATGTATTTTTCATAGACCCGACTCAGAACCGTAGTCTATTTTCCGTCTACTACTATCACGAATGATGTAATGGTTTAAGGGGCCATTCTATCATGCACCTTAGGGCATCTACTGTAATACTCGATTGTAGCATGCATAGGCTTACATGTCTATGCGTCTATTTCTAACAAGTAATTTGTCTTGGTTTCCAAGACTAACCCGGCTTTTTAATATAGCCGTTTTCTAGCTTCTTGGATTCATCCCCGAATCCAACCCTCGTTTCTTTTTGGTTTGCTAGGATGCTATAAACAAACCTTGCTTTACACTAACGTTTTCCTTTCTTTGGCTAATCCTATTTCAAGAATTTGCCATTTATTGGGTTTACCCAATTTCCCGTTTTGCTAACTCGATTGGTGGTCATAGCCCCACCCGACCCGTTTACAGACCTTTGAGTTTTAGATTTCAAATCGTTTATATATTTAGAACGCTTAGTTTCTAAAAGTCCTCTTTCTGATTACCGATCTCAATACAAATTGAGGTCAGTTTTCTTTTCATAAAACACGGTGTAGATTGGTCGTTACTACGTATTGTATCGACTAATTTCCTGTTATCACGGTTTGCATCAGATTGTAATAACTATACAATCCAACCGTTATTATGTTTTGTACTAAATCGTACCAACAATACAATCTAATGTTGTTGTAGTTTACACTTTCTCATCCTTAACCCGAGGGTTGAATGATTTACTGATTTATCATGGCCCAAGCCCGCTGTTTTGGGTCATTAATCCCAAGATTCATGACTTACCCGAATGTGATTATGACTCAACCCTTGATTAAGGTTCAAGTCCCTCTTTACGAATTTAATCTTCTATAAAAGTCCGAGTTTAATTATGACTTAACCTTGATTAAGGCCCAAGTCTGTTTTCAAGCTAAATCTGTTTATGACTCGACCTTGATTAAGGTTCAAGTTTATTTCCGAACTGAATCTATTTATGACTAGACCTTGATTAAGGTTCAAGTCAATCTCTGTATCAACCCAGGATAACTCGAATCGTATATTGCCCGTTTTGCTAGCCCAACGTATAAGTTGGTGCCTCGCTCAAGGTCTTGCATGGTTTGCATCCCTGCCGTGTTAGACAGTGGACTACGTCCAAGCGCTCCAGTTTGTTGTCCTCTTTGCTAGCCCAGCGTATTCCAGCTGGTGCCTCGCTCGAGGTCTTGCATGGATCGCATCCCTGCCGTGTTAGACAGTGGACTACATCCAAAATCCCCCCGGCACCTCACATTTACTAAGCCTTTGTTACATAGGTTGTATATGTATTAATCATAAGAAACCCATGGTATCATATGTTTAACACTTACCTGGCCAGGGTAAGTAATTCGCATATGGTACGCACAGACTTATTATAATTAAGGCATCACACCCTATGCAAGCAAATTTTCAGCTCATGCTTGTGCCCCCTATTTTATTTGGTAAAACCCTTCCTTGATAAATTATTCAACGTTAGGTTTTTACCTTTATTCATTAGGAAAAAGCGATGTGTTTTCAATTTAATAAGCTTTGTGTGATCACACTCATTGGTATGATCACAACGCCTTTCTAAACATTAGTTTGGGATGATTACCCCCAACCCGGTCTCGATGTTCAAGTTAAGTTTGTGCATTGATCGTTCATTATCGTGAACTATGCACCTTTCACATTTTTCCTATTGCTTGCATATGCAATTACCACTCTTCAGGTGATAATTGCATATTAATGCACCTACTATGGTTTCGAGCATGTACCTGTTTGATACTTGCTCCCGTGTTCCCTTTCGTTACTGATCCATTAGCCCGAGTCGTTACTTGACTTGGTCCTTAGTGAGCATGCTATCAGCCGTGCTCCCGAAACCTCTACAACCTCGTTTGGTGATTCATTCGATCCTCTCTCGATCGAATAAGATGTTATCATCCCTGTCACATTTATAATTTCAATTAATTAGTAACATGACATTTCATTATTAGTATGCATCACTGCAATAGTGATGTTAGAGTTCTTGTTATGCGAAATTTCCGTTGCCCGAATCAATCTTTTGGATAGGCCCCATGAGTACCTAACCATTTCCTTATCAAGATTTTGAGATAGCGAGTATCTACGCGATATCACTATTGATTACCTATAACTATTTTTCCGATCAAAACGGATGTTTATTATAGGTATTACTTACCGGATTCCTTGATCAAGTCTTGAACCGAACACCCTTCAATACTTTGAGCGCACGGTTTGAGTCCAAGTATCCTTCCCGACACTCGGATCCCTCAAACCTATGGCTCTGATACCACTTGTAAGACCCTAACCCGTAATCACGCGATTATTGCCTAATCTTACGGGTTTTGACCTTAACAAAAAACCACTCCCGATTAAAACTTTGAAATTTTCTTTATAAGTCAACCCATTAAGATCAAATACATGTTTGATTCACACAAATTTTTACTTTTTAATAGTTGAAACATATTTTAAGATGTTGCGTTTTAACGGGAGTTCTTAGATTCTAGTGCGGAAGCTTGATGAGTGTTCGGGCGTGTTCGGTTCTTCTCGCGACTTGATCCTTGCTCCGGGACTTCCTTCACTTGTTTACCTAACACCATTTCGCAAAAAATGGTTAGTGGGTTGTCAATGATACATTTAAACTAGTACGGTATTCGTTACACATTGATACGGAACGAACCAGGCCAAACGGCCCTTTATCAGGAGAACAAACTGCTGCAACTTATGCGCAGCAGCTGTTCGGATCGCTTTTACCCCTTCTAAAACCGAAAATCTGACTTCGACTTTCAAATGAGAATTGTTCTACGCTCCGAGAGCTTTCCAGGCATATAAAGAACACCTCCTAACGATTTTTCTACGATTTTATACGCAATTTTAAAGTTCGTGCTGACGTGCAGGTCAAAGCGCGCGGCCGCTCGGTTTATTCGCGCGGCCGCTCGAAGCTTCTGATGTAATTTTGGTGGCTTTTAAGCGTGGGAATCATGTCGCAACCGCATTTGATGATTCCCGAAGCCTAAGTAATGACTTGCCGACTAATTAAACCTTTGTTTGACTGAAATTATGGTCCGGTTTATGTCGCCATGATCCGGTTCTTAGTTTTGAATGTTTATGGCGACTTTTACCCAATTTTGACCCATTAAGGCCTTAATTCAAACAAGGCACTTTTGACCACTTAAATTGCATACCGTTTGAGTTGTCAAGTCATTAGACACTTGATCAACAAAAGCGTTTGTCCGATTTGTTTCATTACGACTTAAATTCTTAGAATCAACCTTTATTAATCCTTTAAATCCCCAAAATGCCCCTCATGACCAAATCCTTCAATTTAGCCATTCGTGGCGAAACTTCTTGTTTCAAATCCAATGTTTTTGACTCAATGACTTGTTTAAAAACTTCTAAGTCCACACGGACTTAGATTTTCAACATTTCTCAAGATTGTTCTAATGTGGTCGATTCTAAGCGCCTTAGCGCGCATTAGACATAGTTATGGAAATAACTTACTTGATTTGCACCCACACTTCATGTGGGTACTTTATCACCTATGTTGCTTCGCCAAAGGCGTTTATTTGACTACGGACTTACCGGGTGGCCTTGACCCATATCCATACCTTGTGTTTATCCTCCATGATTCTTAACATCAAGAATGCACGCGCAATTGCATCTACCTGTATGCTTTCTAAATAGACAATGTTAATTTCTCGGAACTCAAATGGCAATAACTTGCCATTTGACCCGTTTAACTTTATGAATCTTAATGCTTGAAATACAAGCATCAAGTATTGGACTCACATGGTGAGGATATCACCATTTGACCCGTTTAGACTCGTAGTTCATAATACTAAGTTATCCAAGTTTTTATATATGGTTCAAGTGTTACAAACTTGACCCATTTAACAACAAGCTTAACAATTTCATTCAAATGATTTAAGTGACCCATCTTGGGTTAAAACATCATTTCTTACATATCATTATTAATTGACCCGTTTGATGAATTTCACCATTCGGTCACCACTCATGGTTTCAATTAATCTCATAAACCTTGATTTATTGTGAATCCACATAAATTGACCCACTTAATGAATTTCACCCGTTGGGATTTGTCTTTAGTACACACTCAATACCAATATATATAACACTTAATCCATGTCATAGTCTAGTAGTGTAAGTAGAACTTACTTGTATTCCTTCCCATTGACTTGCACTAAAGGCTCATATCCGCTTGACCCGTTTAGTTCGTTGATCCATTCCATCCAAGCTTGCACCTAGCTTAACAAGATCAACCTTCACTATACTCATAAGATTAATTAAGTTAGTCATTATATCCAATAACTAACACATCTCATGAGTTTATTCACACCATTATTTTGTTTTCCCAATTATCATTTGGCTAAACTTTTCATGTATGGCGTGATTCATCTTTTAAACATGTGTTTCGCGTTTTATATGCGGGTAATTCCATGATTACCCAAATCAAGTTATCACCTCAATTTGCAAACAAGACTATTGAGGCATTTCATCAAACACTTGGTGTGCACCCACCAAATTCACTTGATTTTCATGAGTTTAAGTTTATCCAAAATATAGCCATGTATCTAATTATTATCATAACAAGATATTTAGGCATTTTAACTAAATTTGATCATTATAACAACTCCTAAGAGTCACCAAAACTACTAACCATGTGTGGTTTCAACCTAGAGGTTAAAACCCCAATTTCATAAGTTAACATATTCATATGAACATAATCAAACACACATATTAAATGTGATTTGTAACCAAATTATACATGTTTAAGGCTCCCCAAGGCTAGGGCAACCTATATTAACCAT
The DNA here is from genome assembly GCA_028751855.1 of Ambrosia trifida. NCBI lineage: Eukaryota > Viridiplantae > Streptophyta > Magnoliopsida > Asterales > Asteraceae > Ambrosia > Ambrosia trifida. Next base: position 120,653,832 of record CM054129.1, on the reverse strand, counting down.
CAATTCCACATTTTTATAAAACCCTAGAACCATCATCTTCAATATACCATGGATTTGGATGATTTAAAAGGATCTAGAGTTACCTTATGACGTTTAGAACACTAGATGATCATGAATTCCATCATGCATTTAGAAAAGCCATCGATTTTGGCATGATTTGGGGCTGAATTGGTGGAGGTTCTTGTGTGTGTGTTTTTGATGGTGTGAAGAACGATTTTAGTGTGTGTTATCACACATTTTCACTCTTAACCCCCATTTTATTCCAACTTTGCCTAGTTGTCAAGTTCAGCCCCTCCGGTTTAGTACAAGTATGTGATCTTTACTAATTAAGTTAGTTCTCATAATGTTCCCACGTGTGTTTGCAATTTACGGGACTTGTCAATGTCTCGTTTTATTATCCGCAAAATATTCCTTTTTGATAATGGGCTCAATATTGTATATATATTGATCCCACCTATTAGCGTAATTAAATGAAACGGGTTTGTTGTTATTTGGTTGTTAAAAACATCCACCATTTAACTCGCTTGTTATTTTATCAATTACGCCTAAAGGCGTATTTAGACTAAAACGAAATTTTGGGGTGTTACATTGTGGTGGTCCACTCCAGTGAAAGGGACAAATATCATGTTGTACCTGCACAATATAAAAAGACAGGCTTGTTAATTACGTATGTTAAGTAGTAAAGAATATAAAACAGAAAAGCTGTAACGCTAGTTAAAGAAACTTACTTGTTAGTGCAGTATGTTGCATCAAACGCTACATCATCACCGAAGGCCTTATAGTTCAATTTTGAAATTTCGTCTGCCCAAAAAACATAGTGCAGTTTACCATCATGCACCACAAAGTCATAAAAAAAATCTGGCAAATTTTCAAGCCGATCGCGCAAGCGGTCAAGGAATAAAGACGAGTCCCTTTCGCCGATAAAAATTCGAAGTTGCTTACTAAAGTTCTTGAAGTCAGCAGCAGTTCCATGGACATTGTGGTGGCCGCCTTTAAGAGACACTAAGTACCTATGAGCTTTCACAGGTCCAACGCGGTTTAGAGACATGTTATGAATGAACTGTTTGGTCGAGAAAGAAAGTTTCCGAGAAATCTTAGTAAGGTCAATGTTATTTTTATCCCAGAGCTGATGGTTATGAACATCATTGAAACGAATGACTTTAAACAACAAACCACCGCAAGTGATTGACACTAACACATGGGCTTGGCAGTTTGAGAGGCTGAATGAAGTTTTACGGGGTTTAACCGAATATTCATCTAAAGTGTCAAATGTTTTGTTAACCTGCGGTTTACCATATTTGCAACAACGGATGTACTTGTGTGTCGCTTCCCCCATCCAAACCTTGGTTTGCCCCTTCTTAGCTGAGAAACCACACTGTTGTGCATATTCCTTATACATGGCCATTGCAGCCTCAAATGTCGGGAAAGTCTGACCAACAGTAGGCAAATACCGGAGGCTCACATTGGGGATCCAGAATTAGATACCGTTTGGGGTTGCAATAACATAGTAAGGCTCGATGTCTTCATTTTCACCTTTTAAGTAAAACTTTTAGCTTTTACAATTGAAGACAGTAAACAAAAATTTCAAAAGAAAACAGCAAACAAGGAAACAGATTCTGATGTAAAAAACATCTAAAACTTGTAATGTTCTTATGCAAGGCTGTGTTACATACGTTAGATATCTATATTATTGTTGATCATCTTGTAGGTAGAAATATGTAAGACACAAAAACACAGCTACAAAAAATATATCTTCGGATAAACATTCACCAACAATTAATTAAGTCTACAAAAAAACAAACTCTACGTAACACATGTAACACATATAATGTAGTATCCCAGAATCTAAAAATTGTCTACTTCTACAAAACACGTAATCTATGCAAAACAAGACAATCAATAGCAAACCCACTAACTAAAGGCCCATGTTTTGCAAAAATAGCTGGCCATAGCTTACCTAACTCAACCCCGGCATATATATCTTCATTTGCTCCACTTTGATTTCCATCAACATTCCTCAACACAGATGAGGACCCAGATGAGGAACCAGCATTAAGACCTGTACACAACAAAAAAAATATAAAAACACTACAACACAAAAATAACTTTTTTCATGATACTTGAAAATATATGAACACCTGTTAATAAAAAATATAAAAAACTTTGTTATAACAATAACTACACCATTATAACTATAACAACAATGTGATCATGAACAGACAAGTAAATACTTTAAAAAAAAACATACTAGGCTTAACATCCTATATCATCGGCGTTAAAAAAATGTACAAACCTTCACATCCATATTCATCACTATCATGCTCTGTTTCTAAAACAGGAGATAAATCTGAAAGAAAATCAGACGGTGCATGCTTATTCCCAGAATCTACGATCATTAAATGTGGCATAATTCGAGGATTTGATTCCTTCACATGAAAAAGTTAATGAGGCAGGGAGAAGAAACAGATAAATTAATGACAGTGAAGAACATTTGGTAGGGTGGATATTATTGATATTGAAAATGGGGGGAACAATATGGGGGAAAGTGAAGTGAAATAATAATAATGAAGATAGCTTGACTTATTGAACCATATAGGTACTTCATGTCAGAGGAGAGAGGATGAGCAACAAGGATAAAAGACCTAATTACCCTTTCCCTCTAAAACAAAGCATGGAGATGTAGATCAATGTGGTCCACTCATTGGGTTTGTGGGAGTTTCTTCATTTTGAAGGGTTTCTTGTATCCCTGTATGTGCTATAAGGATCATATAATCAACAAAGAATGATTAAACAAGTTTGCTTTAGGTGCGGAAACCCTAAAACAATCACAAAATGATAATCAAACAGATCAAAACACGTAAATCATCATTTCAAAGCTTTTTCATTAATTACGAACTCAATTACACGTTTATTGAAAGCAACAGGGTATGAACGTGAATTAAGCAAAATAATATCCTAGAGAGAGAATCAGAAAGTGGAGGGAACAAAATGACTCAAAATTACATTCAAAAAATCAGCTTGACTATTTATAGACTGCATATTCGCCCACTAAGTTCGTGCGAATGTGCAGGTTCAACCACATCAACCGGTCGAACCAAGCCATACATAAAAAGTCTATTCTACCTTCGTCCAAAACCACTCCTTCGTACCTTCTGATTCTCCTTCGACCAAACAAACTGCTTCTTTTGCACCTATCAAAACTCCTTCGCCCATTCGACATTTAACAAAAACAAGTTTATTGAACAATCCGAAGCACTAGTCGCATAAATGCATCTACAATCCCCTTAGCCTATATATATATAATTTCCTGAAAATTAATTTCTTTGTAATTTACCATATCCGAGTACATCCCGAATACTCTCCGCCTAGGCCGAGTACATGCAACTCCCCAGTCAACCGACTTATGAGCGCCTAGCGAGTTCTACGATTGGATGAAAGTTTACAAAGGTTGGTGGTCACATGAGGAGGAGAAAGAATTGATCACGACATGGGTCATGACTTATTAGGTCATTATAGTTGTGAAATAAGGACCCGTTTAGTTTTACTCCATGACCACAGTCCTTGCTAAGAAAGGTGTTGCAAGAATTTTGCGCTTTGGTATAGGAGTTCAATGTGCTAACCCTGAAAAAGGGTTGAGATAACTAATGCACATGTAGAAAATGTACCATTATGAGTGTAGCGAGTTTAACGTACGTTTAAATTTCTTTAGATGTAATACTTTCCTTGTAATTCTCCTCGGGTTTCTTGTCATGTTGGACTTCTCTAACCTTTCACTAGTTTCCGAATGACTATGTATCAATTGCAATTTAGGATATGATTCATGATATGGTTTTGATGCCACACATGCTTCATTTTTCATGCTCTCACTTTTCTTGGATTTGAGGAATGTTCTTGGTGGAACTGTTAGCGAACATATTCTGGGAAGAATATTTCCCATTTATTTGTATTAATTCCTGCTCATATATAGTTTATACACTTTTAACTTTCCATTTGTTTGTAAACCTTGTAATTATTTATAGTTAGTTGATTGGTCAATGGAGAAGGACATATTTCACATCATTAAATGGTATCAGAACGTACCCGCTCACTACCTTAACCATCTTTCTTTTCCAATCCATCGACCTCGGTCGACTCTTTTGTCTTCGACGCCAAGTCTCAACTGTCCATGGAATCTTATTTTTAGAAACTTAGAGAACTTACTGACCACGTCGCTAACCGTCAGTCTAGGTTGGAGTTGGAACATTGTGAAACCTGCTGACTTTTCTCTTCCCGTTGACATGGAAATATTGACTGTTGCATCTGTTATAGCTCTCTATGTAACATCGCGAATTTCCCCTAATTTTTTTTATAAAAAGAATGTATTGTTTTAAACAATATATGTTTTAAATACCTTAAACTAATAATTATTTGTATCTCGACACTTTTGTACGTTTTAAAAATATTTCGAGTCACTTTCGGGCTTATATAATCATATTATGAATTTAGAATAATATAGTTTTAGGAAAATAATTGCCAAAAAAAGATTTGTGTGGACCGGGACTCGAACCCGTGTCCACAGCCAACTAACACACAATGACAACCAACTGAGCCAACTATCATCTTGTGTAGTATTTCAGAAGAAAATAAACTTAACACATTCATTAAATTGATTAGTCAAAGTCTTAGTCAAATAGTCAATTCATCATAAAACCTTACTTTATGGTGTTGACCAATTTTAATGGCTAATTGAATCCAAAACTAGTATAAAAACCCACCTATGACCCATTATACTTTGCACCTCTAAATCGATTGTTTCAATCCGATTAAACTTTCCGTCATACCTTTCTTCTATAGTCTATTACTTCTACAATTGAAGCTTTGATTATAAGCTCTTGTAATTGGCGAATTGTAAGCTTGATATTCTTTCTTTTTCGTTTTTTTTATTTCTTCAATTTGGACTAGCTACGTTGTTGAGTCTTTGGGATTCTTCTCGCATACATTCACAACACTTAGAGGATAATTCACCTTAGCCAATGTGAGTTTTACATAGCCCCTTTTCTATTTTTTTTTTTTACTATTTTTGGGGTGAAACATGTTACAACATTCTATATACAATTCAATCATAAAGTGTCTATGTGTTTTTCTATGTTGCATTATGTCTTAAACATGACTAGGGTAAGCACAATATTCTAGCATAATCATTAACATTGATCAGCCGACGGTATACAATGATAGATCTATTGGACTGACAATCCCACCCGGATACGTGCCTCCTACATAGGTAGCGTGGGTGATTGTTATCGCATAACATAATCGAGTGAACCATGAGCGTATGGGATGGACCACAATATAACAGTCACAAGGGTTGATTATGCACTCGATTTACTTCTAGTATGTTTTCACATATGGACTAGGCTTGCCATGACACTTGAATTGTACAAGTTTTATTCAATTATCAAAACCTATGTAATTCTCACCAACTTTTGTTGACCCAAAATATTTTCAAACTTAACATGTTTCAGGTTATAGCTTGCTTGAAGATTAGAGTTAATGCTTGAAGATGTATATTTAGATTTAGCATTTTTCATTGGATGTACAAATTCTTTTTAGAACTATTGTATGTAATTCAATTAATTAATTATTGAAATTTATTATTTACCATGAGCTACTGAACAATCATCAATACGTGACATCCCGATGTTTCCGCCATCGGTTGGGGTGTTACAGATTGGTATCAGAGCCATGGTTATAGGGAATTAGGTTATTAGAAAAATAATCTAGTCTATAACCATAGGATTATAATCAGTACTTGCTCCTTTTACTTGCAACCTACTTGCTTCTATTCTCTATCTCCATCCTACTTCTTATCCCTACTTTAGTCCCTACAAGAAGATTGTTCTCCATCACAAGATCTACTCTTAGACTAATAGGACAAATCCTCAGGTTTAGCCTGAACCACCTTGAAGATCTCGTCGAAGTTCTAGATTTTAATAACGAACACGTGCAATCTGGAAGGGTGAACGCCTGTATTCTGAGTCTTCTGTCTAGGCTGGCATTGCGCATATATCCCAATCAGACGAGGCACCCGGATGCCTACCTGGGAATTCTCGGGATGAGTGTTCACTTATAGGCTAAAGCATGTATTCACTATGTTATTAGAATCTAGAAGTTTTGATAAGTCAACGTTTTCGTTTATTCGTTTTTATTAATGAATAAATGATTACACTCACTTTCCTTAAACTAAGCTCTAAAATCTCAAAATTTTACAGCTTAAATCAATCTCATTTCATAACCATCTATGGATTTCACAATCACACTTCACCTTACCATCTTAGCCACTTTTCAAATATTCAACACCCTACCCAAATCATATTATTTCATTTCTCCACATGTTACTTATTTTTTTTAAGAAAAAAACTATAACCTCATACCTTAGCACAAACTAAAGATTTCTAAATCTTGTTGTATTTTCATTACCTAGTAACTTTACAAAGTACATTTTTTTTTTGTCAAAAGATGTCCTCGAACTTAAATTCAATTGTTTATTTATTGACGTAACAAACGATTTTCTATATAATGCTTTAAACTATTAAAAATCACTAATAGAACCTTGATCTTCAAAACCTAATGTCATGTTTGAAATCTCCAACTAACGGGAATATTTTAATCAAAGCCCACTTAGCTTGTACTATTTAACAACTTTTGCTTTATGTATAAAACCAATTTTGAAAATAAGATTTTTTTTCATAGGAATAATATCTAGTCTCTAAATTCTCCATCGACACTCACTCATTTTCAACTTGTTCAAATTTTTACAATATTTGGCATATACCACAATCATGTTTTCTTATACACTTGATTATAACCTTTGATCTAAACGCCAAAATTTACACTGCTACATAATCTCCTTACTATAAAATAAACTCTTTATAAACTATCTTCACATTCACTATCTCTCACAACCTTGATTCTGCTTCAAGATTTTTCATCATCCTCTCAAGAACTAAATTCATATCCTTCACCTTCTCACACATGAGCTAGTTACCCATGATAACCAAACTATTGAAACTTGATTGTGTGTTGCATCAAACATAATCCTTAGTTATACATGAGGATTCGACTATCTACCATATTTGAACATTTGAAACTAGAATTCATGGAATATAAACTATTTGCTATAGACACACCTAGAGTCATTAACCTTGTCTAGGGCAACTCTATTACAACTCGTATGATATACTTGATACTTGATTGCTTACATGTACATATTATCAATTTGCAATTCATGTGTGTAATAATTGGTGCACTTAATCAAACAACTGATAGAGGATGAAGTACTTGCTCAACAGTTAGTAGAGTACCAAATAACCTACTCAACGATTGGTAGAGGTCATCATGCCTGCTCAACAGTCGGTAGAGGCCCTACAACCTGCTCAACGATTGGTAGAGGCTATCGCACCTGCTCAACAATCGGTAGAGGTTCTTACTCACTGACTGGTAGAAGTCTTTTTCCTACTCAACAGTTGGACTCATTTTTGGATACATTGTAAACGATTCAATCACAAGGTTATTTTGCATTACTTACATGTGTGTTTAGAGTCATAGAAGGACACAAAACCCTAATGTAAGGTAAATTGGTGATTGCGGTCCGGAACGTAATCATGAAGTTACAGGTACGTTAAGGTAGTGTGAAATTCTAATAAGGTTTTAGTAGTTCATTTGGTTTTCATATAGGCAATCAATTCATGCATTTCTTATAAGATTCCTAAAACATAAGTTTAGTATTTTGCTAGATTCTTATGCTTCTTGCTACTTCAGACGAACCTAATCCAATCCTTAAAACTCACATCTCAAACCTCTTATCCAAATTATTCGAAACAAATTATTCTATTACCTATAAATTCATGTCGTGCCTTAACCCAAACCACAGCTGCCTTAATTTCTACCTAATCAACCTCAAACCTGTGTTTTTAATAACTTCGGGACGAAGTTTCCAAAAGTAGGGGAGACTGTAACATCGCGTATTTCCCCTAATTTTTTTTTTGATAAAAAGAATGTATTGTTTTAAACAATATATGTTTTAAATACCTTAAACTAATAATTATTTGTATCTCGACACTTTTGTACGTTTTAAAAATATTTCGAGTCACTTTCGGGCTTATATAATCATATTATGAATTTAGAATAATATAGTTTTAGGGAAATAATTGCCAAAAAAAGATTTGTGTGGACCGGGACTCGAACCCGTGTCCACAGCCAACCAACACACAGTGACAACCAACTGAGCCAACTATCATCTTGTGTAGTATTTCAGAAGAAAATAAACTTAACACATTCCTTAAATTGATTAGTCAAAGTCTTAGTCAAACAGTCAAAGTCTTAGTCAAATAGTCAATTCATCATAAAACCTTACTTTATGGTGTTGACCAATTTTAATGGCTAATTGAATCCAAAACTAGTATAAAAACCCACCTATGACCCATTATACTCTGCACCTCTAAATCGATTGTTTCAATCCGATTAAACTTTCCCTCATACCTTTCTTCTATAGTCTATTACTTCTACAATTGAAGCTTTGATTATAAGCTCTTGTAATTGGCGAATTGTAAGCTTGATATTCTTTCTTTTTCGTTTTTTTTATTTCTTCAATTTGGACTAGCTACGTTGTTGAGTCTTTGGGATTCTTCTCGCATACATTCACAACACTTAGAGGATAATTCACCTTAGCCAATGTGAGTTTTACATAGCCCCTTTTCTATTTTTTTTTACTATTTTTGGGGTGAAACATGTTACAACATTCTATATACAATTCAATCATAAAGTGTCTATGTGTTTTTCTATGTTGCATTATGTCTTAAACATGACTAGGGTAAGCACAATATTCTAGCATAATCATTAACATTGATCAGCCGACGGTATACAATGATAGATCTATTGGACTGACAATCCCACCCGGATACGTGCCTCCTACATAGGTAGCGTGGGTGATTGTTATCGCATAACATAATCGAGTGAACCATGAGCGTATGGGATGGACCACAATATAACAGTCACAAGGGTTGATTATGCACTCGATTTACTTCTAGTATGTTTTCACATATGGACTAGGCTTGCCATGACACTTGAATTGTACAAGTTTTATTCAATTATCAAAACCTATGTAATTCTCACCAACTTTTGTTGACCCAAAATATTTTCAAACTTAACATGTTTCAGGTTATAGCTTGCTTGAAGATTAGAGTTAATGCTTGAAGATGTATATTTAGATTTAGCATTTTTCATTGGATGTACAAATTCTTTTTAGAACTATTGTATGTAATTCAATTAATTAATTATTGAAATTTATTATTTACCATGAGCTACTGAACAATCATCAATACGTGACATCCCGATGTTTCCGCCATCGGTTGGGGTGTTACACTCTAAGTCTTCCATTCCTTGCCATTTGTGTTGTTTTTCTCCCCTTTGCACTCTTTGACCTCCAAAACCTGCAATTACCAATTAAGAAGGATTAAACATGATAAAATTATGATAAAAGCATAATTTTGGTGCAAAATATGGGTGTAAATGCATATGCAAAACATGTGTAAATTTCGGTAAGTCAGTTATACGTGCCAACTTTCCCTTTATGCATGTTTTATGCTTTTTATACGTTTCCTATGTATGAGCTGGGTCACATATGCGTATAGATACGTTATGACTATACAATATAAATCCGATTACTTTAGGTTTTCATCCAACAACAACAATATTGAGCTAAACCGAATACACCAAAACGTACGTTCTTATATGATTAACACATCATATAACTCTTAAACAAATCCATTTGGTAATAACAATGTACCATTATCATGCCTACACCACGACGCGTACTAAGTTAAACTTAACTCTATACTATCTTAAAAACAATGACCAATCACCATAAAAAGAAAAAAAAGAAAGAAAAAAAATGACAAAAGTGATAAAATACACAAGCAACCATTTAACTTTAGAAATTGATATTTACGCCCCTATACTTTTTTAAAAACTTTATAAAACGTCATTTTCACCCCGCTGAGTTCTAACTTTTCAAATTTACTCACCGTGTTTTCATTATTTATATTAAAGGTAAAAAACATTTTCTTAGGTGGTTATTATTATGTATGTGTCGGTATAAATTAACGTTTCGATGTAAATTTATTTTTATGTACGCTTTCGGTTGGTCTTCATTTTTCCTTACGCGTTGGTATAAATTCATGTTTCAACGTAAACGATATAAATTCTCGTTTCAACACAGTTTTTTTCTGAAACAATTCGGTCAAATATAAAACGTTTTCATTCTTATGTTTACGTACAATATCGGTGGGTCTACAATTCTGACGTAAATTTTGTTTTGAAAGCAACTCTGATCAAATATAAGATGTTTTAATTCGACAATAAAAATTCGAGTTATCTACGTGTTTGACTTAAACTGTGTTAAAAAACACACGAGTCATCTCAAATATAACATACTTTCATTCGATGATATAAAATTAAGAGGGTGTTTGGGATTAAGTTTCAAAACAACTTATTGACTTATTAGCTTTTCCAAGAAGCCAATAAGTCAATAAACTGTTTTTGTAACCCAAAAGTACTTTCTGTTTTGACTTTTAGCTTTTAAGGGTGGAAAAACTGTTTTTGAGAAGTTAGAAATCCTGGCTTTTGACTTTTGAGTTTTGTAAAAAAAATTACAAATCTACCATCCATACAACCAATATTCACAATAAGTTAAGCGAAACACTTATAAAAACAACAATGTATTGACTTTTTGACGATTCTCATCCCAAAAGCTAATCCAAACACTTTTTTTAAAACATCTTTTCAAAAAGTCTTAAACCAATAAGCACTTTTCACCAAAAGCATTTTTGCATTTCCAAACTCAATCCCAACCCAACCCCCATCTAAGTTATTTAATATTTTCACATATAAATAATTTAGGCATCCCGCCACCCATCTAGTTTTCTCTTACACATAAAATATTACAATCCGACAACTCCATCCGTATATAAAATAATGTTATTATGTTGACTACTTCCTTTAATAAATATCACCAAGAAATCTCTCTACAAACAAAGACTTGATTCTCATATCTGATATCTACTCTACTCCAATCACATCTCTATATCCACACCTCTTTTCCGATTTTTTCCGATCACCCTGTTTTTTTACTGCCGGAATTGTGCAGTTCCCGGCCACCGACAAGTGGGATTTTTTTTAATTGACAATATCCCAACATTTTAGTCAATAAAAGCTAATTAAATTCATATTTCCCAAATTAATATTACAAGTCTCACCAATTTCCTCCTTCAATTACTCTTCTTAAATTCCAGATTTTTATCCAATCACATCCTCTTTCTCTCTCTCTCTCTCTCTATATATATATATATATATATATATATATACACACACACATATATCTCTCTTTCTCTCTCTAAAAAAAAATAAATCCCGAAAACCCCTCCACCGTTTCCATTCCATTTTCTTGATTGAGAATTAAAAACTAAAAAAAATTCCTTTTTTTGTTGTTTGAGATTTTGTTCATCCTCTGTTTTAAAAACAGGGGAGGAAAGAAGCATAATAATATTATTATCTTTTATAAATCTCAATCTCCATCTCTCTCTCATCTTTCCTTCCTTTCTCTCTCTAGAAATGGTGTCAAACCTTCAATGTTTTCTTGATTCCACAACCCCTATTGTCCCTTCTCAATTTCTCCCAAAGGTTTATTATCTTTTGAATTTTTATACATTTCTTTGATCAAATGATAAAAAAATGAATACCCTGTTTTAGTTATTGCTGATTTTGTTATTAAAATGTTTTGTTTTTGGTTTGTAGAGTGAGATTAGGAACCTGAATAGGTTATGGCATCCATGGGAACAAGAGAAAGTTGAATTCTTTACGTTGGGAGATCTATGGAATTGTTTTGATGAATGGAGTGCTTATGGTGCTGGAGTTGCGATCAACGTTGGAGATGGAGATGATGAAATGATTATCCAGTATTATGTTCCTTATCTCTCTGCTATTCAAATCTTTACCAGCAATTCATCATTGAACTATCTAAGGTATTATGTTTGATATTATTATTATTATTGTTTATTAATTATTATTCAATGCTCTGTTTCTTGAGTTAAAATGACAGTTTAATTTTTAATCCATTTCAGAGTCTAGAAGGGGAACTAATTTTGTTAGGTTTATGATTTGTGAAATGTCTTTAATGCCCTTACAAAGTTACAGAGGCGTAACACGTAATATATTGAGAACTGTAAAAACGTAATGCTAGAATGTGAGACGTGAGACATGGGACGTTTATGTAACCATTACACTTTTTATTTTCCATTACTTTGTATTATATACAAGTTATTATATTGTTGGTGTAATTTACAACATGCTATTAGTTTTGAAATTAACTTGTTAAAAGTTATATTAGAACACAAAGGTTAAAAAGGTATAATTTAAAATCTTTTTGAAAAAAAAAAACACTAAGCTTTTATGAAATGGTCAAGAGTAGTTTAATATAGAGTTCTAAAAGTACATAATATATTAGTACTTATTGTTTGATTGTGCTAATTTAAAGTACATAATATATAGTTTTTAATTTACAATATTCAGGAGATGAAAAACTATGATTTGTCATGACTTGCTATGAATACACGATTAAATAGTATTTATTTCCATTTCTATAGGGAAGAAACCGATTCAGAAACAAGGGATTCATTTAGCGATACGTTTAGTGAGGAGAGCGAGAGCGAGAAGGTATCAAGGTGGGACGGATGCTCATCGGAAGAAGGTGTGTTTGATCAAGAGATGCCGTTTCACTTGAATGGTCGATTGGGTCAACTTTACTTCCAATATTTTGATAAAGCAACGCCTTACGCAAGAGTTCCTCTAGTAGATAAGGTATAAATATATGAATTATATTCTTAATTAACTTCTAAAATGAAATGTAATCTTTTTATTATATTGTTGCTTATAAAATCGTACAAGTGTAGTAATTATTTACCATATATAACATTTTGACCGGATATAAAAATTAGCCATAATTGTTTTAGTTTCCAAATAACATACAAATTATTTTTGTGTGGGTAACAAACTCCATGGACATTGAAAGTCTAATGGTCCACATCTAGAATGACAAAAAAACAAACTAACTAAAAATAAAATAATAAATAATATAATTTAAAAAGATAAGTTTGTTATTTTTGTTCTTTTCTGATTTTTTAACAAGTAAATGACCTTTTTGCCCCTTATGCAAATGTGCCCATCCTTTCAAGTTTCAAGCGCACACGTTTATGTTTTGACGTGGTCAGTTGTTGCATGTGCCTTGTAGTGTTTGATGAACCATCACTGACGTGGCTCTTATTTTACAAAACATCCCCATATAATTCCAAGAATGTCATTTAACCCCCTCATCTTTTTTCAATTACATTTTCATCCTAATTTTGTTATTTATTTTCTAAAGGTATGCACGTTATCTAAACAATACCCGGGACTCATGTCGCTAAGAAGCGTTGATCTTTCACCGGCTAGTTGGATGTCGGTTGCTTGGTATGGTTGTTACGTGTTTGTTCTTTTTAGCGCGGAAAAACTAGAAGAGTTTGTTCGCGACCTTATAAACGTTGTGTTTTAGGTACCCAATATATCACATTCCAATGGGAAGGACGATAAAAGACTTATCTACATGTTTCTTAACGTACCATACCCTCTCGTCATCATTTCAAGGTACGATGATGTTTCGTGACAACATGCTTTCTTGTTATACGATAAGTATCTTTTCGTTGAGCTTAATTGATAAGCGCTCAATGTAGATATGGATATTGAGGACCAAAATGGATTTTCAAAAAGAGAGAGAAAGGAAGGGGAAGGAATAAGTCTTCCACCATTTGGATTGGTCACTTACAAGATGCAAGGCGATGTTTGGACCGCGAGTAGGAAGACAAATGACCAAGAGAAGCTAGTGTCACTTACAAGCGTGGCTGATTCCTGGTTGAGACAATTAGGCGTCCAACACCATGATTTTAACCACTTTGTGGGAAATCGTCGTGGTTGAAAGTAACAACGTTTGACATTGAAAGAGACATGCCCAGACCCCTAAGCGAGATGTGATCGTATCCCTTTGTGGGCTTTTCGACTTTTTTACACATGGAGAGAGGCTGTTATGTTTAGATGGAACATGGTTTTGCCATTGTTGAGCTTGTGTGTTAGACTTTCTTTTTCCTAGTTCTAGTCTTGTTTAATTTCCAACCTTATCCTTTGGGTTATTTACAAAATGTTTTAGGTTTTAAAGAAACTTGAATGGAGAAGGGGAGATTTGTGTACAATGAGGAATCTAATGAATGGGAGCTGAGACACTTATGAGATTTTACCATTAAAGTTGAAACATAATTTCATTAGAGATGGGATGTATCCTAATATCCACTCTAGTTGAAACATAATCGAAAGGATATTCTTATAAATGTCATGTCATGTCATGTTAGTTAAGATCAACTCAATTGTATATGTCCCACATACTGAATTCGTTGAGCTAAGAGTAGGGGTGCAAACGAGCCGAGCTACTCACGAGCAACTCGAGCTCGGCTCGAAAATAGCTCGAAACGATCCGAGCTTAAACGAGCTCGAGCTCGAGCCCGAGCCTAAAAACCAAGCTCGTTTAGTAAACGAGCCCGAGCTCGAGCTTTGCTTATCGAGCTCGAGCCGGCTCACGAGCCTTAACGAGCCCACTATTTATATAAATTTTAATTAATATATTAAATATGTATTTATATATAATAATTAGTATTTATAAAACTATGAATAAATAACCAAAATATATATAAAATAAGTATTATAATTAATATAAATTAATTAATAACTAATAAACGAGCCGAGCCCGAGTCGAGCTCGAGCTTGGAAACCTACCATCGAGCCGAGCTCGAGCTTTAGCTCGAGCTTTTATACCTTAAACGAGCCCGAGCTCGGGCTCGGCTCGTTTGCACCCCTAGCTAAGAGTAAGGGGTGTGGCTCGGCAAAGGTGGTCGGGGCCTGGCGTGGAAGGTGTTATCGATGGTGCACGCCCCCCCCCCCCCCCCCCCCCCCCCCCCGCTCTCACTTCGGCACCCACGGTGCTAAACCACCGATCTGCCCGTTCATTTGTGTTTTGTCATTTTGCTCATTTTTCCTATAAATAAAATAATAAAAAAATAGAAGGGGAAGGGGAAAAAAGGGAGAACCATTTCCCTTAGACTATTTGGTGTGGTGCATAATTACCCCAACTCTCCCAAGTGCCACATCAGCGCCACATCATTTCCCTCATTTTCTCCCTCAAAGTTTAGAAATGGTATTCCCCTAATTCCCCCAATCCCCCTTCATTTTTTATTATATAAACTTTGATTAAAAAAAGGGCCAATCAGGATGCAAGGGGAGAAAGGGGAAAATTTCCCCAACTCACCGAAAACTAATGAGGGGAGGGGGGCGCGGGCGGGGGGTGTTCCCCTTGGGGGAAAGTGACAAATCAGCACCCCGAATGCTTTCCCCTAATCCACACCAAATAGTAGGGGGAGGGGAAAGGGGAGGGGGGGGGGGGGGGGGAATGACGTGGCACTGATGTGGACAAAAGGGAGGGAATGGTTCCACACCCCATAGCCTAAGATCTATGTATTAACCCTTTTAATATTTATCCATCTTTGTTAACAGTTAATGGTTTTAACATGTTGTAAAATATATGTAGTGTTTATGATGTGTGTGTGTGTGTTTTTTTTTGTGATTAAGAATGATTTGGGTAATGATAACATCCTTTGTTGTTTAATCATAATTATAGTTTGCAAATTCTCAACATTCTTAAACATATCATCAAAATGTTTCTTTCTTCATAGATCATATATGAGCCAACACACACAAATTCATATTCTTCTAGGAACAACAAGTTAATGCAAAGTAAAGGATCATTGATGAATGAAAAAACAACCGGTTAATGCAAAGTAAAGGATGTTAGGATCTGAATGCGTGTTTCATGTTTTGCATTCAAATAGTAAGGTAATTAAGCAGCGGAAGTATACAGATCAATTTGTGTACACAAGGATAAGAATGAAGTCATCACAAATTCGACTACATATTACAATGAGAATGACTCCCCCTCACCATATGCTCCCACTCATACTCTCACTCACCAAGAATTGTACTCTTTGTGAAATGTACGAAGTGATAGATTGTTCATACAGAGAACAATCTATTTATACAAGAATGAACAACGGGTGACGTCACCTTGATAGTGACATATAACTAGTCTAACAAATTTGATTCCTAGTAGTCGAGACAACTGCTGGTGATACAAAAACAACTATTGGATGCAATATAGAGTTGGATTTACAAAAACAACTATTGGATACAATATAGAGCTGGTGATACAAAAACAACAGCAATTTCCAACCGTATTTTTATGGCAACTCTTCTGTCTTCAAAAATTGTTCTAGTCAGTTGCGATGGTACGTGTTCAAATCTTAAAACAAAGATAAATATTTTTTAGGGATGGCAATTCATAGCAAGTGTGTTGTCAAACCATGATCACGTTGTGTGTTATCTCGTGTGAGTTGGAAATCTTGCGAAATGGCCTCTACAACCGCATGTAACACATGTTTGATTATTATCTTGAAATATTAAATAAAAATATTTCAGTTAAACGTGTAAAGGAGGCGTACAAATAGTTATTTGTATGCTTTTCCAGTTTTTTGCAATCTCTTAAACTTGTTAACATCCACAAAGAGGTAATCATTCTCTTCTTTATTGTTGATTTTATGATTTTATCTCAAACGTAACGTAACTAAAAATATCATAACCTTTTCCTTTTCCATTCGATAACCTTATATTCTATTTTGTTCTTTGTGATATACAAACTTGTTTAGGGAATAACTTATACACTTTAGGAATATAAAAAAAAAGGTTTGAAAAAAAAAAAAAAAGACTTTATGGATGCAGTTAGAGTTGTGCACGTTAGATTTGGTTTTCCAATTTGGGTAAGTATTACGTTGGGTCCAGCTCCATGGCTACAACAATAACAAGACACCTGTTTCCCGTCAACTAATTCATAGGACATTGAACCTGCTACTTTATTATTTTATTATAATTATAATTTTTTTTATTACTTTATAATTTAATATATTATTGTAATATAACTTGTTTAGTAAGTCAAATACTCTACGATATTTAATAATATCTGAAATAAATGTGTTTATCATACATGTATATGTGGTGTCGGATTCTGTTGCCCGATATCGTTATTCTGATGATGTAACATACGTAGCCATTTAATCAAATTTATTTAAATTTAATATATTTAATAATATATGAAATAAATGATGTTTATCATACATGTGGTGTCGGAGTCTGTTGCCCGATATCATTATTCTGATGATGTAACATGCGTAGCCATTTAATCAAATTTATTTAAATTTAATATTATATAAAATTATAAACTAATCAAAAGTCGGTAGATTTTTGTTTTTTTAAAAGAACCCCCTCAATATTACTAAAATACGACCATGCATGGTCATTCAATTTTTAGTGCACATATACATAATTACACACCCTACATTATAGAGCTAATTATACGGATGGTCTATGTAATATGCACAGATTACATAAATGCTCATAATCCTGATCATGTATCCTAGTGGTAAAAGGACCAGTTCTCTCTTTGGGGGAGCCAGGTTCGATTCCTGCGGGAGGCATGTGATGGATACCCCCACCCTTGTGGTGGGGTAGGTGGTTGGGAAGTGATGGAGAGACCCTTGACCCTTGTGGTCATGGGTTCGACTCCTGATCCCTCCAGGTTTTACCGGTTCACTACCGTCGTGCCTTCGGGCGGGTTTGTGGGCCGGGTTTTCCCTGGAACAGGAGACGGGTGGGCCGAAGGGCTCTGTCCGCACGGACTAGAGGCCGTCTAGGGCCCCTTTCGGTCATTGGGGGCTGCGTACAGAGTACCCGGCAATACTTTAGTTGATCGTTCAAAAAATAAAACATAAATGCTCATAGTTAATACCCTTGGTCCATATGGTTGACATTTTATAGCTCACACGGTCTTTACCAGCTAACATTGATAAATTTTCCATTAAAGTCATATAAAATAACCAAACTACTGTTAGTTGTTAACTACCGCGGTAAACACCATCACAACCACCAATCACCACCATTTTTCACCATTGTAACTACCACCTGAGCATCACACATCCACCACTGATCACCATCATCAACTTCAATCCCACCAAACTCCATCATCGCCATCCTTGTTGTTCTTTAATTTTTATATTTTTATTTATTTATTTTTGAGTAATAAACTTACATATATACTTCTATACCTACACCTTTCAAGATTTGAACAATTTATTTCTTTTATAAACATCAAATATATATAAAGAACTAGTTTTTATCCCGGGAGCGTCCCGGGTTGAAATATCTAATATAACATAATAAAATATATTATTATTATTATTATTATTATTATTATTATTATTTTAAATAAATCTCTGCCATAAGTTATCATATTCAAATATAAAAAAAATGAATCTCTGCGCCGGGGTATAAATCAAGTGCCATTACAAATGAATTCGCAAGTTTGTAATCGATCATTCTAAAAAGAACTAACATGAAATAAGAAAAAAAAAGTTAATTATTGAAATATCGAACGCATTAGTCTAAGGGTTATGTGATGCGTTAAAAAATTCATGGGTATATGATTGGGTATGTAGTTTGGGTATTTGGGTATGTTGTTTCGGGTAATCGGGTCGGATATCACCTAATCCCAGACCCGACCAAAACCCACATTTTTTTTAAACTAATCCCAAACCCGACACAATACCTGTCGGGTTACAAAAAATAGTCATTTTTTTCCCCGATTTTTATATAGCACTATGGTACTTGTTGGAAAGATAATAAAACGCTCGTTAATTTGGTGTAATTTTTTTCTTTAAAAAATCTCGTATATAAAAGATATTAACTTTTAAAAGATATGGGAGGAAACAGGAGAGATAAAATAATAAATGTTTAATATTTAGATTTAGTAGATTATGTATTTAATAGATTAGGTTAAAAATTATAATAGATTAGGTTAAATCATATTTATTTATTTATTTTAATTGGTTTAGAGTTGTCACATCACATCCTATGTGGCATCTCTTAAAGGAGAGATTGCATAAGAGTATGACATGTAAGATTAATCCCTTTGCAATATATATATATACTAGATTATACCCCGGGAGCGTCCCGGGTTGAGAAATTTAATATGATACATCAATTTTACATATGAAATAGACTGATGTATAACTCTAATATTAATATCTAACCTAAAACAAATTAACAATGTACAACTCAAATGCTAACCTAAAAGAATGTAGAACTTTAATATAATTCTAATATTAACACATATCCTAAAGACTAAACAAATGTACAACTCTAACATACTAATATTGATACCTAACTTAAAACGACGTATAAATCTATTAACATATTCGGCTCTGGTTGAAAAAAAAAATCATATTTACTAATTTAAGCATAATTAGTGACTTGTCTATACATGATTAATGATTTATCTGAACACTTTGTGTTTTTTTTCCTGTATGAACAAAATCCCACAAGAAAATTTCTCCGTTTTTTATATAGCACTATGGTACTCGTTGGAAAGATAATAAAACGCTCGTTAATTTGGTGTAACTTTTTTCTTTAAAAAATCTCATATATTAAAGATATTAACGTTTAAAAATTATGGGAGGAAAGATGAGGGTGAAAAATCCAATTTTATTTTTAAATTATTTTTTTCCTAAAATATCTCAATGTCACATGGATGACACATGGCACACTCAAAGAAGAGAATGTCTCTTTGAGTGTCATGTCATTAAAATGGCTTTGGTTTATTATATGTATAGATATATAGATGAGGGGCAGGATCAAATACAAAGTAATATAAACGTGCGAAGCGTGCGAAGGATCACTTTGTACATGATAATTACGTAATGCCTTCATGAACATACAAAAACATTACGTAATTATCATTACGTAATTATCATGCACAAATGCATGATAATTACGTAATGATAATTACGTAATGATAATTACGTAATGCCTTCATGAACATAAAAAACATTACGTAATTATCATTACGTAATTATCATGCACAAATGCATGATAATTACGTAATGATAATTACGTAATGATAATTACGTAATGCTTTCAGGAACATAAAAAACATTACGTAATTATCATTACGTAATTATCATGTACAAATATCCTTCGCATCCTTCGCACGTTTCTTTATTTTTGTAGAATAACCGCCCCATATAGATGAACACCTTCAACTATAGCAAGAAACTAGTCGGGCGAAAACAAAAAGACGGGCATTATATATGGTAACACTTCTCTTACCCTCCCGTTACTTTAAATTGGTATAACCCAATTAATCCAAATGTACAATTGTCAAATTGTTATCCAGTTTGCTATCCCTTTATACATTTCAAGCGTTTATAATAATCTAATTATGAAAATTATAACAAATAAAAGTTGTAAAAATATAATTATGAAAAAATCAACATGACATAAATATCAAAGTGGCAACCTCCAACCATATACGCGTACAACATTAACAACAAAACCAACTGTTCCACAATAATAATCTTAAAAGTATACTTATGCATCTGAGGGTGTTCAGTCGTGCCTATTGGGATATTGACCGAAACCACAGACCCATATACATATTTTTTATTTTATAATACTGTCTTTCCATAGAACCTTGTTTTATTCCACAATACCGTGTAAGCAACCACATTTAATAAGATAGACGTATAACACAAAGCGAATCAACAACCTAAGTAATTACCAAATCCAAAACGTACCGTACTACTTAATCTATATCGTCGTCTTTTGAAGGTGTAGCATCACCTTAGGTGGACAAAGCATGTATTGTTTGGTGTACGTCATCTTAAATTATTTTAAAAAGCGGGTTAGATTAATAGGTGAAAAATATATGAAAACTAATAATAAAGTGTTAGAATATTCTATTTAATATTTTTATTGAAGATGAATATGAATATGAATGAAGTGGCTGAGACCACTGTCTATTCTAGACTTGGACCACACCATGTGTCCATGTGTGGGTTTGGACTTTGGAGAACTAATGATGAGTTATATGCAACATTTCCATTAATTCTTGTTCCACTTTAAAACTAGCTTATATTGACACTTGTTTCCTCAGTTTAGGTTTCCCATGTGACCACATTCGCTAGTCACCAAAAGCAAAATGCACTATCAATATATATCTTATCTTTATTAGAAATTGCATTATTATTCAATGGCTATTTGAAAATGACATTGCTAAAGATGTATATATGGTGTGTACTTTTAGTTATTGTAGATAGGGTTGGGTTGATCTGGTCTAGACTTGTCGACCGACGGCCTGAAGCGGAAACGAGCCGATCGGCTTTACAGAGTCAACATCTGTTGAAAGTTTAAACTTACAAACAAAAGTTAAAGTTCAAAATCGAGTGAGAACATACTATCATCATCATCATCATACTCAGTTAATCCCACAGCTAAGGTAGGGTCTGAGGAGGGTAAGATATAGACAGTCTTACCTCTACCCCTAAGAATAGAGAGGCTGCTTCCAGTGAGACCTCAGGCTCAATGTGGTTTGGTATCAAGCCTTGGACATAAGACACAAAACACTTCGCAATCGGGACAAACCCGATCGATGCATGTACCCCTTTGTCTTTTGGCTGTCAACGTCACCACATGATGCATGATTAACCGTCCGTCGTTTTTAACGTTATTTTCACAAAATTAGTAAAATAACGTTAAAACTAGTGAGAACATACTAAATGCTTTTAAAGACTTCACCAACATAATCTACCTACCACTTAACACCAACATCATTCAAGTGCTTCTTCCACTTGTTATTATGCCTACCACATAAAACAATAGTTTGTAGAATAGATATAATTTTAAGACAATAACTTAACATCAATCGACTTGTTTCATTACAATTTGTGTACCAATTATTTTAAACTTTTTTGTACATCCAAATGTTAATATAATAACACTATTACAAACACTTGTTTACATTTAACGATAAACAATATCATTAGTCCTCTTAAATCTAAAAAACTCTTGTTATTCTTGGGTAAGATACTTGTCCAAAAATCGCATTTAGTTTATCATTAAAAAGTTCCATCTTGGGTTATTGAATCTAACTTTCTTACAAGAACACCTACTAACTTCACCAACCAATCCATTTAGAATTTAGATACTTAAAAAGGACCTTTTCTTCGATACATATATAACATTTCTCCTATTTAATAACTTATAAATGTATATACAAGTTTCTAAACATTTCCCATCTAATTTTTATTACACAGTAAATGTTAGCTACTTGTTGCAACTAAAAACCTTTTTTTTTAATGGCAAACTAACATTTCTGCCTGACTATCCAGGGGAGCCTCCACACTATGGACAGGCCCCCGCGACCCCCCAGCGTCTCTGGAGCAGCTGGGTAGCCAAGGCCCGCCCATGTAGTATCCAAAATCGGGAAAAACCCAACCCCCACCCGCCCAAAGGCACGACGGTGAAGAATTGGTAAAACCCGGCCTACCAGCAGCATTTTGCTACCGGCAGGACTCGAACTCCCCACCTTCCATAAGGAAAGCAAGGAGGATGCCATTCCACCATGAGGGCATTGGCATTGCAACTAAAAACCTTAATTCTAGATTTTTTTTTTCTCACCTCAACCCCCCCCCCCCCCCCCACCCCCACCCCCACCCGATTAATCAAATGTTTACTTTTGTGTATCCCTTTTGTTTGTTAAAATGTCACCATAAAAAATGGACTTTTGTTAATTTCTCTGAACATAGCCTCTCTAGATATACAAAATACTTTAACATAATCTCTAACCTAATCAGAATGCTTAAATTAGTAGAACATTAAGTATCACCGACGCAATTTTTTAATCACATTATACCATTGAGTAGTTCTCCCCTCGAAACTTAAAAAATATGCATATATGTGTAAGACCAAATAAAATTAATTTTAGGCTTGTTGAATAACAAAGCTAAACCTTTGAACAAACCTACATGGCTGAAACTTTCACACAAACCCACATTGTACACAGAGCCCTCCCTGAAAATCTTTTAAAATTTACGTACTCTAGCCAAACGGTTAAAAAATATGCCCCTAGACCAAAGTTTAAGTGTTAAATGAGTTATAAAAATATATATATATATATATATACATATATAGGAATGTTTTTTAAAAAATATGCCCCCAAGATTTATGGACCCTGTCCGGTTGACCTCCTCGGACCTCCCCAAAGACACCCCTAATTGTACAAGTCAAATACTCATAAATAGCTTCCTCGCTAGAAAATAAAGAAGGAATAGAAAGTAGAGTAATGACATAAGGATGATAATGAGACGTGTTTGAAATGATAATCAGAATCAGATAATCTTAGTCTCAAACCCGAATGTATTATCGTGTCCTATAACCAGTCAATATCCATCGAGAGTTTATTCAATAAACTTTATTGAGTAATTACCCATCTCTTTACAGAATTTATAAATTATATTTTATTAATGAATAAAAAGTCCAAGTTCAAGCACATAACTAATTTGTAAAAGAGATATTTATATAGATTAAGTTATATAGAGATAACCTTTTAATCATCATAGTAAAAAAAACGTGTACCTTCAAATTGTAACTTTGACTCCCATGCAATTAATACTGCATATATTGCAATATTCAAAAAGTCGTTTCATTTTAATTTGGTTGTTGGCTGATATGGAAACATAAATATAATGGTGCAAATATCCAACTTAATAGACATAGCACATGATTGAGACATCATATGTGTTGAGAAATTTGTCCATTTCTTCAAAACAATCAAAATATATTTATAAACTGAGTCTTATCTATTAATTATAAGCTTTAATTAGAACTTTTAAATTAATTAAGCCAAAACACCACCAAATACGAAATTTACATCACAATAGAAGGTAGACGGGCAACAAGCTGCGCCGCCACCCCTTTCTGAATTGCGAAACCTAGTCTACCAAAGACAAATCCTTGCCCCCGTGGAGATGAACTATTGCTGTGGACGACCCGTTGAACCCTGGTCAAGAAACGAATAGCTTCTGGCGCTAGGGAGCCAAAGGTATCAAAGGCCAAAGGGATAAAGACATGTTGGTTCTCTGCGCAAGCTTTAGCATGTTTATCTACTTTCTTTGATTCCGCCTTCTGCGACGCTTGCCCAGCTACAAACCCTGTTTCCCTTAAACCAACCAAAGGAGATACCCCTGTGAGGTCCACGCAAGCATGTTTCCCCCTCTCCCAACCAAAGACAAGCAGATCTGCTGGTCGCAGGGTGGATCTCCCTTCCGCAGGGTCGGTGAGAAAATTTACAGGGGCCTCCTTTTTGGCAGAAATCCCAGCTCTTCTCAGGATGTCCCACAAAACGTCCCTCACCCAGTCATGCCGGTATTTGAACCCAGGAAGCTCTTTGCAATGAATTGCGTGCTCCCCATATTTATCCATGCAAGCTTTACGGCAGATAGGGCATGTTTCATCTTCTGGATACATAGGAATCATCAACCGGTACTTGAGTATAGCTCTGTACTCCACTGCAGACATGCATTGACCCAAACCCTTATCTATTGATTTATATCAAGGTTTTGAAACCCGGACCGGGAAACGGACCCCCGACCGGTCCGGGTCACTACATTGGACCGCTCGTGCATAGAACCGGAGGTTGAACCGTTGGACCGGTGGTTGGACCGGATTTTTGGCCGGTTGGACCGGGTTTTAGGGAGGTTCGGCCGGTTTTTTATTTTATTTTATTCTATTTTTTTTGTTTTGATTCGACTTTTGGGCCGGTTCATTGGGACGGCCAGACCGGTCGCACTGGTCGAACCGGTGGACCGGTGACGACTCCGGTTTCACGTCCGGTTCGGTTCTGAAAACATTGATTTATATGTACAACTAATCAAAAGGGGAGTTAATGAATCTGAAATTTCGTCTTAATTTATTTAACCATTTATAGTTTTTTCAATGATAATATAAAGTTCATAGTTCGCATTGAAGCATATTTAACACGATGGTCTTACACGATAATAACTCATAAGCCTGAGCATAGACTTGGTACAAATACTGAAAAAAGGGCTCAAAGACCATAGCATCCTCAATGTTTTGTATCAGGCGAAGCTTGGGTTGGGCCATGGTGGGCCCTGCCCCTAGGTTTTTTTTTTTTTTTTTTTAAACTACGGTATACATTCCTGAATGTAGAGGGGGGGGGGGGGGGGGGGGGGGGGGTTGGTTTGGGTGCTTGCAGAAGAAGTTTTTTCTTTCACTAATTTTAATTAATCCTGCATTGTCACATCACTTAACTGATTTTTATTTCACTAAAACAATCTAAATATCTAAACTTATTTTGTTTTTTCAATTTCACACGGTTTAAATTTTTAAACCGGTTAATAATATTTAATTTCACATTATTACAACCGTCCCACAAACGGTCAGTAAAATTAAATTGTAAATTCTTTGAAAACCGTCAATTGAATTGAATTCACCTAAAACGGTCAGTAAAATTGAATATTAATAGTGAAACCGTTCCAAAGTTTTGTATATAAACATATCAAACCGTGGGGGTAAAACTCACACTTTACCACGGTTTAAAAAAACAAACACCCACACTTTACCCAAAGACGAGTCGTCTGACTGAGGAACAAGACATGGCGTTGGTGGTCTGCTACAAAGACGCCACAAACGACTCGGCTAAACAACAACTCTCGAGGGCCTTGGGCTACCCCCGGAGGGGTGCTTGCAGAAGAAGTTTTTTCTTTCACTGATTTTAATTAATCCTGCATTTGTCACATCACTTAACTGATTTTTATTTCACTAAAACAATCTAAATATCTAAACTTATTTTGTGTTTTCAATTTCACACGGTTTAAATTTTTAAACCGGTTAATAATATTTAATTTCACATTATTACAACCGTCCCACAAACGGTCAGTAAAATTAAATTGTAAATTCTTTGAAAACCGTCAATTGAATTGAATTCACCTAAAACGGTCAGTAAAATTGAATATTAATAGTGAAACCGTTCCAAAGTTTTGTATATAAACATATCAAACCGTGTGGATAAAACTCACACTTTACCACGGTTTAAAAAAACAAACACCCACACTTTACCCAAAGACGAGTCGTTTGACTGAGGAACAAGACATGGCGTTGGTGGTCTGCTACAAAGACGCCACAAACGACCCGGCTAAACAACAACTCTCGAGGGCCTCGGGCTACCCCCGGAGGGGTTCTAGGCCCACGTGTTGCACGACTTCAACCAGCATGTCGGCACCAACGACGGGGCCATCGAGAAACTCCAGCTGAAGTGGGCCGATCTCAACATTAAGTGTGATCGGTGGTCCCCCTCTACAAGCAGACGATGAGGGAGGATCCGGATCTCGATCACAAGTTGGCTATCGAGTTCACACATTTTGACTTTGAGGCTCGATACGACAACATTTTCGACCATGTTGAGGCATGACAATTGTTGCGCCACTTAAGTTTATGTTTTCTTTGTTTTAATGTATTTTAATTTTATGTTTAAATATTAATGAATTTATGTTTTTATGTTCTTCTTTATGTTTTATGCTTTAATTAAATTTAAAAAATATTAAAACAAATGGTTAAAATAATAAGACAATATTAAACAAACGGTTAAAATAATGAAACAATATTAAACAATTGTGTCTCTTAGCCTTAGCAGGGTCGACCCCTAAAATTTAGGTGCCTGGGCTGAGCTGTAAAAATTGTGTCTCTTAGCCCTAGCTTTAAGCCTTAACGTATAAATAACGTAAGCTATTTTTTAAGATACGATTAAAGTAATATCAAATTGATGGATCAAATTTTATTTCCGAGTTAGGTTGTAGTCTAACAAATCCTCTTGGAGAGGTTGGGAGTTCAAATCCCACAAAATGTGAAAATATAAATTTTTGCAATTAAAAAAAATTGTTTCATAACAACAATAAAAGTTAAAAAGGAAGTCAAACTAACTGGTAAAAAGCAAAAACAACTAAGTGTGAGACCTCTTCATTTCATTTTCTTCATCCTTTGTAGTTCTACATTCATTAATACACCTGCAATTTTTTTCTCAAACTATTTCATTTTCTTCTTTAATTCTTAACATCTCTCAACATTTCTTTAGTTTCTGTTTTATATAAGCTACCATTCACTTTGATTAATACTTGATTAACAATTTTGAGGCTCAAACATACAAAAATTCATCGAATTAAGGACATCACTGTTAAGAAAACTTGGATTGCTGGAGGGTCAATGTGCCCCCGAGAAATTGGGTCCGGGCCGAGAGTACTTCCCACACCCCTTAAGGGCCGACCTTGGAAGCTAGTGTGAATGCTCTAAGAGCCTATTCTAAATGTAAGATCGTATAATACCAAAAGATATATCTCTACTACATTATAAAGAGTGAGCAATGGACAAACATGTCCAACTTGGTAAACTTAAGATGAGATGTGAAAAGTCATGTGTTTTAACCCTCAAATGTCATATAAATCTTCCCCAAATTACCATTCAATGCATTAACATACTTGTACCATATAGTAGAGATAAATAATGTTTATTTTCTAGATAATTAAGTTTCTATATTTGCTCGCAAAATCCGTTCAAATTCTTATATATAATATCCTGTGATGTGGTATGACCACAACCTTCAAATAATTATATTCAACAAATATTAATTTTACATTTTCTTTCTTTCTTTAAAATTGCATATCTTTATATAAATACACAGTGTCGTTCATCATGAGAATTGCTGAAAAAAATTATATATTACTTTATCTTTATCTTTATACTTGCTCCCTCTTTATTTTTCTATTTTCTTAAAAAAATTCGATGCATCATTATTGCTTACAATAATTTATGGAACTAAACCGTGTTAATGTTATTACATATAGTAAAATCATACTTATCGGTCCCCATATCTTCATCGAATATGCAAATAAACCTATTGAATCGTTCCTTAGTTCAGTTGAAAAGACTTGGATTTTCTTCTACAATATTTAAAACAAGAGTAATTAACTTTTTTGAATAAATGATACCAACAATTATGAAGTTATAGTAACTATGTAGCAAGTGTTATATAAATATAATGCACAAAAAACTGTATGATATTACAACCATGTTTGACTTTCTTGCATGCAAATATTTCAATTGTACTCTTTTTTCTTCTTAAACCCTCCTCAACGTAACTATGGTTGGAAATCTAATCTTTTCATATTGGTCTGTTACAGTAACATGCCTTTGGTTTATTAAAATTTGTTCAATAATGAGTATATGGTTTTTAAAGTGAACTGCAATCAACTGTAAGTGGCGGTGCACATTTTTTTTTCTACGAGTACTTGTTAAAACATAGTGTGCATATTTTTATTCTTTTTGCGTAACTTGCAGCAAAAAATCTAAGTATCATAATGTTGTATTACAACCCATTTGTGGATCCCGCTGCAACGCGCGAGAAAACCCACTAGTATTATAATACCACATGATTCGCATCTTAGTTGGTGCTGTCTTATAACCACATTCGGAAATACCAAAAGATATATATTATAAGATTTTGATTAGCTAATCTTTATGTGGTCCGAACAGACCAATATAGTAGCTGAAAACTTGAAACGGACCTCGTAACTAATTCGCCTTTTTGTGTGACTCAAATAATAACCCAAAAGTCATTTTTAAATTTTAATGTTGGATTTTTATATGTTTCAAATTGTGGCCCATTAGGCTTTTTTTTCAACATGTGGCCAGCCTCTGTCACCTATAGAGCTGCAAACAAACTGAACGAACACGAATAAAGCCCTGTTTGTGTTTGTTTGTTAAGGAAAATATGTGTTAACGAACAGTTCATGAACACTTACCGAACGAGATTTTCTGTTCGTGTTCGTTTGTTAAGTAAACAATCATGTTCGTGTTCGTTTGTTAATTTTGTTCATAACGCACATGAACACAAACAAACATTTATGAACACAAAGAAGTGTTCACGGACAGAAACAAACACAAACGTACATTTATTAACTTTTTTATAAAATCAAATTCACATACATATATGTTTATTTATTATTTGGGTTAAATAAATAAAAATAAAATAATATTAAGACAAATTATAAAAATTAAAAACCTTATTAGACTATCGAACATAAACGAACATAAACAAAAATAAACGAACATGTTACTAAATGTTCACGAACATAAACGAACGAACATGCTCTCTATTTATGTTCGTTCGTTTATTAAATGAACGAACACAAATGAACTTCCCGCCAAACGGTTCATGAATTGTTCGCTGAAAGTTCAGTTCGTTTGCAGCCCTAGTTACCTATATATGGTTCTTGATGATGTAGGGTGGCTATTGGACATCCAACTCAGATGGGTCTCTCTCTCTCCCTCTCGCTCTCGCTCTCTCTCTCCCCCTCCCCTCCCCCTCTCTCCCTCTCTCTCTCTCCATATCTCCCTCCCTCTCTCCCCCCTCTCTCTCTCTCCCCCTCTCTCTCTCCCTCTCTCCCTCCCCCCTCTCTCTCTCTTTCTCTAATAATACTTTTAGCAGCAACAGGCCGAAGCCTTGAAGCCTCCGAGCATACAAGTTGCTACCATACGTTATTAGAAGCACACAACCATGTTGGTTTCACAACCGCACCGGTTCTCACAGCCACGTCAAACCATCAAGTTAGGAAGTATGATATCACATCAGCTCCTAGCTAACCGCTGGGTCTCAACCATCGCTTCCTCCATACATTATACTCTCTCTACTTCTCATACTCATACTCATACATATACGTATTTACATATTCATGGTTCATTGTTCATTTATGTTGGATAATATACTAATGTTGAGCGTCAGAGGGTGGTCCAGAGACCCCGGTCTCTGTACCCCTTCTAACAAGTTCTTTCTTGCTGGTTGAGACCCAACGGTTAGCCGACGAGGTCAGAAGCCTGATGACATTGGAACGTTCAGACCCTCTACAGACCAATATTTGTTGTAGCAACAAGTTGGTGCCCACCATAGGGTCGTGCTACTTAGAACTGAAAAAACTTTATGTAGTTCGGCTCCGTCGATCTATATTTTCTTGCTAGAGGTTCAACTCTTCAATAGCGTCATTGATTATTCTTGTGTCTGTATTTTGGCGCATTATAGAAGAGCATTATCAAGCACCGTAAAGCGCCTAGTGTTGTATTGTTAAGTTTTTCATCAATTTCATTAGGACTGGAAACCGGTTTTTAGGCTTTCAAAGCCAACATTGAACTGATTGCGTACGTTTGGGTTGGTCCTGATTGATGCTTTTCAAATAAAACATGTCATCCAAAAGAATAACTTGAAGAATACAACATGAATGAAAAATGTTAGATATATGTTTCAAAATCATGGGTCAAATAATAAGTTTACTGGTCAAGAAAGTTTAAGGGACTAGTTGTGACAAGTTTCAAAGTTCTTTACAACAATTATAAGGTTTGTGCTAATATTGTCAATGTTGAAGAATTGAAGAGTCTTTTCTGCCATGAAGGAAAATGTTAACAGACTGTTAACGAACACATTAGGATTTAGGGCTTATAAGTACATCTCTTCAATTCATTGTAATCAGTCTTTTTCTTTCCAGTTTTCTTTTCAATTAGTTTTGTAATTCACTTTCGTTTTTCATCAATAATAAGCTTGCAGCATTTGATTGTTAATTCTTGTTTCAATTTCATAGATATTCACAACAATTGGTATCAGAGCCTCGTTGCTCGAATCTGTGAACATGGTTATTGTTATCCGTGTGTAAAGATCAAGAATGGTGACAACAAAGTTCGAGTTGGAGAAATTTGATGGGAAAAACGATTTCAGCCTTTGGAGGTTGAAGATGAGGGCACTGTTGGTCCATCAGGGTGTTCCTGATGCTCTATTGGGTGAAAATAACATGACTGGTGGATTGACAGAGAAGGAGAAGAAAGATATGTTGGAAAAGGCCTATAGTGCTATTATTCTGAGTCTTGGTGATAGAGTTCTCAGGGAAGTGTCCAAAGAAACAAGTGCAGCAGGTATTTGGGCTAAACTTGAATCATTGTACATGACTAAGTCCGTGGCCAATAGACTGTACTTGAAGAAGAGGCTATATACATTTCAAATGCGCTATGGGAAGACAATGGAAGATCATACAGACGAGTTCAATAAGTTGGTGTTGGATCATGAAAATATTGAGGTTGATATTGATGAAGAAGATCAGGCAATAATCTTCTTGACAACATTGCCTGAATCCTATGAATACTTTGTAGATACCTTGATGTATGGAAGAGAAACTCTCACCATGGATGAAGTTCTTGCAGCCCTGAACTCTAAGGAGTTGAAAAGGAGGGCAGAACCTAAGGAAGAAGGCGGAGAAGGACTTTTGGTGAGGGGTAAAGGTGATCAAAGGGGTTCTAAATTCAGGGGAAAATCAAGATTCAAGAGAAGGTGTTATGTGTGTCATTCAGAAGATCATTTGAAGAAAGATTGTCCTGAATTGAAGAAAAGAAAGGGTGAACAGAGGTTTGATAATCACAGGCAACAAGAAGGTGATTCATCAGATGATTGTGATGTTTGTGAGGTTCTTGTGGTGACTTGTGAAGAAATCTGTTCTGGAAAATGGGTTATGGATTCAGGATGTTCTTTTTAAATGACATATGTTTAAGAGTATTTCAAGGATTTGAAATATGTGAATCTTGGTGTAGTCAAGATTGGTGATGGCAGGAGTTGTGAAGTGCTGGGAATTGGAACTATTACATTCAAGATGGACAATGGTATGATTGTTGATGTTCTTAATGTAAGGTATGTTCCAGATCTGAATGTAAGTCTCTTGTCATTAGGTAGTTTTGAGGAAAAGGGTTACCATGTGATGTTAAAGAATGGTAAAGCATTGATTATGAATGAATCAATTGAAGTGGTTATGTCAGGAACAAGACAGAAGAATAATGTCTATGTTCTTGATGGACATGTTATGATATCTCGTGTTGAAAAGTCAGTTGGTCACAAGGTTGATTTAGAGATGTGTGATGAGGCTGTGATAGGAGTAGATCACAGGGTAAAGATCTCTGATGGTTGTGATATGTTAATGGACTTTGGAGATGTTAGAATTCTGTTCAGGGAAGGTGTTATTCTCAGAAGAGTAATTCTGGAAAAGTGGGAAAAGATGGTTGGACATTCTAGTCAAATGAATTTGGTGAGTTTAAGAGCAGGAGGTTACATGTTCTTTGTGAATTCTGATGGTGAAGTAATAATCAGAAGTGGACTAGATGTTGAGAAGCCATGGGTTGGAAATAACAGGATTGTGCTATGTTTAAAAGGTGTTTGTTCTGAGGTGGAGTTTGTACAAGCAAAGTTGCAGCCTACTCAGGTTAAGGTGGAGGCTGAACAGTGTACAGAAAAAGATTCTCAGACATTCATGGTTGTTTTTAGTGAAAAACTGAGCTATACTGATAAGGACAGGTCAAAGTGTGCAGCTAAGAAGTTTTTGGACTGTTATAGTGCTGCTGAGCTAACGACTGAATTGGTCAAGTGGTTGAGAATAATGAACTGTGGAATATGTTCATTATGGAATAGTTATGCTTGGTTAATAATGGATCAGCCTGGAATGAGGTTTCATAGTAAAATTGATTGCAGGGGTAATTTGGTCTTTATTTCTACAAAGGATGATTGTGAAGAAGCAATTTGCTGTGAATGGGTCAAATCTGATTATGTTTATCAGGTTTTGAATGTTGTTAAAAGCTGGAAAGAGAAGCTGCAACATGGGTCAGACCTGAGTAGCATTGAATCAAAAGAGACAGTCTTGGCTGATGGTCTAAGAAAGGGTAAAATGGTCCAGAATGAGTCTGGTGCAAACAACTGTTTGATTATGTGGTAAACAGATGTTTGGGAAGAAGGTCTGATCATGATTGTGACACAAGGTGGAGATTGTTAGATATATGTGTCAAAATCATGGGTCAAATAATAAGTTTACTGGTCAAGAAAGTTTAAGGGACCAGTTGTGACAAGTTTCAAAGTTCTTTACAACAATTATAAGGTTTGTGCTAATATTGTCAATGTTGAAGAATTGAAGGGTCTTTTCTGCCATGAAGGAAAATGTTAACAGACTGTTAACGAACACATTAGGAGTTAGGGCTTATAAGTACATCTCTTCAATTCATTGTAATCAGTCTTTTTCTTTCCATTTTCTTTTCAATTAGTTTTGTAATTCACTTTCGTTTATTATCAGTAATAAGCTTGAAGCATTTGATTGTTAATTCTTGTTTTAATTTCATTGATATTCACAACAAAAAATAATAACATGAATGAATAAGTATGTGAGCTAGCTAACGTAGGATGGTTTTCAAATAAAACATATCATCCAAAATTTCTACAAGCCATGCTTGTTGATGCTTTAGGAACATTATCCGCAACTTATGCTATGAATCTAAATATTAAGCCTAATTAATGATTATTAACCATTACTGAACATGATTATCCATTTTTTTTAGATTACTTAGTTAAATTATAGAATAAAAAACATGCCATAAAAATGAGAACTTCATTATCTTTTTTTTAAACGTGTACTTCATTAACAATGCCAAAAACCCACAAACTGGGGCCGGCACAACCAACAACCAAACACAAGATGCGACTTACATAATTACAAATTTACACCACTTCTCCCAATTGAGACCCACAACCTGCGCCCTATGTCTAGCCCAAAGAAAACTTACCACCTTAATTTCACTAATGATATCTTGGACATTAACTGGCTTATTATAAAAAACGCGCTTGTTTCTCACCCTCCAAATACTCCAGCAAGAAATCAAGATAATGCCATGCACCAAATCTCTCTTTTTTACCTTGGAGGCCGACATGCCTGTGATATTCCAAAAGGTCCCTCACTGAGAATATGAAGTCCCACACAATCGAAGCATAAAAACAAGAAGTAAAAATATGATCAGTCATTTCTACCCTGCAACTGCACATAGGACAAAGCACCTATGGAACGCAAATGTTCCGGTCTCGCAACGCCGATAAAGTCAGGAGCTTCCCCATCTCAGCCCTCCAACCAAAAATGTTGCACTTCGCCGGAACCCCCTTGTACCAATCGAACACATAATTGTTACTGAAGTCGCTTCCGCAATACAAAAGCCGTTTGACCTCCTTATAAAGATTGATCAATTCCAGAAGAGATTCTAAGAACAACAGTTCCTCGACTTCGGCAACTGAATTCGGGCTGTGAGCCAGACCCAACTGAAACCATTGCTAGAAAGACAGTCCTAAACAAAACACTTTTTCGCCTTCTCAAGCAGAAACAAGGCAGGGCAAAGATCTTTTAAAGGAGAGGACCCAACCCACGGGTCCAGCCATAAACAAATTTCGGCCCCATTCCCCACCACATCCTTAAAAAAGCTGCGCAACGGCACCCCTGTGATAACCGTTCGGGACAGAACTTTAACAATATTTCCCCACACCCCGTTAAAAGCTTTGAGAGCAGGTAAGAACTCCCACGATCGACTCCCGGAGTGGATAGAAACAATGAAAGCTTTCCACAGACTATTTCTGTTCATATTAAACCTCCAACCCCATTTACACAAAACACAAATGTTAATATAGGACAGCTTTGACAGCCCGAGACCACCCGACGACTTCGGATAAGCCACCCTATCCCAACAGACCCAATGCATGTTGTACGTGTCACTCGAACCTCCCCATAGGATCCTCTTAATCAAACTTTCAAGGTCCTAAATAACTTTACAAGGCACACGGTAAAGGGAAAAATAATAGACTGGGAGACTCTCGAGGATGGACCGAATCATAGTCACCCTCCCACCAATAGACAGCGACGGGGCCTTCCAAGAAGAAAGGCGTTTTTCAAAGACCTCTTAAACCGGCCGCCAATTACTTATACGATTCATGTTTGCACCCACCATAAGCCCTAAGTACTTGAAAGGAGGCACTCCCGCTTTACATCCCACGACCTCCGCAAAAGACACCATTTCCGAAAGGACTACCCCGACCCCATATAACATTGATTTATCGAGATTGATTTTGAGCCCAGAGCATAAGTAAAAACACCAGAGGATACAGACCACGTTAAAGACGTTATTCAAGTCCCAATCACCAACTAACACGGCATCATCCGCATAAAGAAGGTGGGAGATTAACGACCCCTCCCTAGGAGTATGAATCCCGTGAAAGACCCATTCAAAACACGCCGTTTCCATCATACTAGAAATACCTATTGAGAAGTTTGACTCCAAGATTTGATTTTGTGGTGCCTTCCATTGAAGTTTAAAATGATCTGTCCACTCTCACATCTGTGAGGTTGATGGGATTATTGTAGTCACATGAGGAAAGGATTAATAGTAGAAGTCAAGATAAAGCAGAGAAAACAGATGAACAAGCCTTGCAAGTCTTTCAAGACATGAATAGAAGCCCTCGGAACTATGCTAGAGGAAGAGGTAGAGGGAGGACATCTGATAGAAGAGGTCCTCAATGTTATAATTGTCACAGATTTGGTCATGTGAAAAGGGACCGCTGGTACAGTGAGGAGGGGCATGCTAATGTGGCAGACAATGAAGATCAGGAGGATGGAAATGTAGGAGAGGAACAACATTTGTTTATAGCATATGTGCCTACTGATGAATATGTTCTTATGGCAGATGATCATTTCCATGGTAATACTAACTCCTCAAGTTGCCTTTGGTTCTTGGACTCTGGATGCTCTAATCATATGACAGGTAACAAGTTTAGTTTTGTTGATTTAGATGAGACATTTAAATTGATTGTTAGGTTGGGGGATAAGAAAAACTTGGCTGTGGAAGGAAAAGGGACTGTTAAAATAAAGATAAAAAATGGAGGGTGCATGTTATTGAATGATGTGTATTATGCACCTAATCTAGAAGATAACTTGCTAAGTCTGGGGCAGTTAATGAGGAAAGGTTATTCCTTATTGTTTGATGATGGGAAGTGTGTTATCAAGAATAAGAAATCAGGTGCCACCTTGATGTCTATTATGGTAGCTAAGAACAATATGTTCTTAATGGATGCTACTCATCCAAAATCTTCAACAAATTCTGCTCATGTTCAAGCTGGTGATGAAGAGTCAAGACTGTGGCACTTAAGGTATGGCCATTATAATTCAAGTGCTTTAAAAACTTTGCATGACAAAAGGATGGTAGTTGGTTTGCCAAGGTTGCATATAATTGAGGGATGTTCTAGCTGCATGTTTGGAAAACAAGCCAAAGAACCCTTCAATTCAAACCTGTGGAAAGCTAAGAAAAGGCTTAAACTCGTATATGCTGATATGTGTGGGCCTATGCAAGTTTCAAGCATGGGTGGTAGCTATTATTACTTGTTGTTTGTTGATGATTACACTGGGATGTGTTGGGTGTATTTTATAAAAGAAAAATCTGAAGTGTTTGGTAAGTTCAAAGTGTTTAAGGCCTTGGTAGAAAAGGATGTTGAATGTCAAATAAAGACTTTAAAGATATATAGATGTGGTGAGTTTTGTTCTGGCGAGTTCAACACTTTTTGTGATTCAAATGGTATTGTTCATGAACTCACTCCTCCCTACACACCACAGCACAATGTTGTTATAGAGAGGAAGAATAGAACAGTCATGGGATTGACAAGAAGTATGATCAAAGAGAAGCAAATGCTAAACTATTTTTTGGCTGAAGGGGTAGCAACTGCAATGTATTTAATTAATCTTGTAAGCACTAAATCTGTTAAGAACAAAACCCCTTATGAAGCTTGGTACAATAAGAAGCCCAAAGTAGATTATCTCAGGGTATTTAGGAGCCTTGCTTATGCTATTACACCTAGTCAAGGTCGTAGGAAGCTTGATGATAGGTCAGAAGCTGTTGTATTTATTGGATATGTTAATGAAACTGATGGGTATAGGTTGTATAACCCAAGGACCAAAAAGGTGTACACCAGAAGAGATGTCAAGGTACATGAAAACACAAAATGGGACTGGGGGTGAGAAGATGGTCA
This sequence comes from Ambrosia trifida, assembly GCA_028751855.1. Classification (NCBI taxonomy): domain Eukaryota; kingdom Viridiplantae; phylum Streptophyta; class Magnoliopsida; order Asterales; family Asteraceae; genus Ambrosia; species Ambrosia trifida. The sequence continues at coordinate 120,616,808 of CM054129.1, read as the reverse complement.
ATAAAAGTTATGTTGCTGCATTTATTGACCCATTCCATGAAATGGAATATGTTAGGAATTCAACTGAAGATGATGGAGGTCCTGCACCATCCTCTCCCTTTTCTGGTAATTCAAGTCATGACAATAACAATTCAAGTAATGAAACAGTAGGGACCACTGAGGAAGGACCTTCAAGCCATAATTCATCACAATCTCCAAGGCTCAAATCTCTAAGCGATGTGTACCAGTCTGCTAGGCAGGTAGAAGTTGATTATGAAGAAATTCAAGCCATTGAAAAGAACAATTGGGAGTTGGTAAGGCTGCTAATAGGAAAGAACTTGGTTGGTTTAAAGTGGATTTACAAGACAAAATTTGGTCAGAAGGGGAGATTCTAAGATACAAAGTCAGGTTGGTTGTGAAGGGTTATTCTCAACCGCAAGGGGTTGATTATCAAGTAACATTTGCTCCAGTAGTTAGATTTGAAACTATTAGAGTTGTGATTTCAGTAGCAGCTCAATTGGGTTGGCAATTACATCAGTTGGATGTAAAGTCAGCTTTCCTGAATGGTGACTTGACAAGAGATTTATGTATAACAACCTGGAGGTTTTGAGGTGAAAGGCTTTGAAGATAAGGTGTATAAGCTGAGGAAAGCCTTGTATGGGCTCAAACAAGCTCTTAGAGCCTGGTATGCCAAGATTAACAGTCATTTTTTGAAGCATGGTTATAAAAGAAGCCATAATGAACCAACTCTATATGTTAAGAAGGAAGAATCAAATCATATTATCTATGTATGTATATATGTAGATGATATAATTTGCACTAGTTCTTCTTCTAAACTTATTATTGAATTCAAGGAGAAGATGAAAAAGGAGTTTGAAATGTACGATATAGGGTTACTAAAATATTTCTCGTGTTTGGAAATTAAGCAAACTAGTTCTGGAATATTTCTCTCACAAGAGAAATATGTCAAGTCCTTGGTAGCAAAGTGTAACACCCCAACCGATGGCGGAAACATCGAGGTGTCACGTAGTGACGATTGTTCAAAAGCACATGGACTAAAATGTAAATATTAATAGCAATAAACGTTCATTATTCAAAACGAAATACAAAGAGTCTTAATAGAAATCTCAAACATAAATAATAAATGTTCAACTTTTATTTAAGCACTAGGTCCATCTTAAGCTTGAAAGCAAGTAAGATCAAACGTCACCTGAAACATGTACAAATAATTTGTCAACACATATAATGCATTGGTGAGTACATCCGTTGGATATATATATAGTACAAAACGTTTCGCAATTCCCGTGTTGTATACCATTTGCAATTATGTAATTTAAGTAATGTCCGTTCAAAATCAACCCTATGTAATAAGTATCAAGAATCAAGAATCAAAACATTTTTAATGAATCACAAGACAATGACCAAGGTCTCTCTACAGAGTCACAAGGGGTATATACCATAGTACTATTCATTGAAATGCCAGGCCCTCAAAGGTTAATGATTTTGACAAGTCATAGACACACAAATTAACATAAAGCAAACACACATGAGAATTGCATTTAGTAAAAGAAATAGAAACATGATTGTAAGTACATGAATCACCCCAAAATGTAAAACAGTAAAAAGGGGAAAGATATACTCACAGTTTGCGAAAGCGATCAAAATCCACTTAAGCGGTCGTGAGCTACGTAATGGAAATTCCGAGGAATTCAACCTATAATGTGTAAGAATACTAATAAGGAATTTGTCTAAGAGTCTAAAGTAACTAGGGTCTAAGGCATTAGGGTTTGCTAAGTCGATTTGGGGAATTAGAGATTTTATGATTAGTCGAATTAATGTAAAAGTTGTATGTTAAAAATAATATACCAAAGTTTGTAATATGATCTAGGTAATATAATTATTACCGATTAAATTTTTAGATAACAATATGTTTGAATAATTAAGACAAAATAAATTAGATAGTTACTTTAACTAAATTAAAATAATACGATAATCATAAATATATAAATAAATAATTTTTGTGTTACACAACGATTCAACAAAAATAATTAAGACATTAAACCATACGAGTATTTCTATTTTATAAGAAAAACATTTATAAAATAGATGTTTAAATTGTATAAATAAATAAATGTTTTATTATGTCTAACTAAACGTAAATAAGACTAATAATACTATACGTGATCCAAAAATATTTATTTTATAGAAAAATGGATGATTTCTGATGTAAACATATTAGAATAATTTTCCCATAATTTATATAAACTTATTTATATTTAAAACTGATTTAATGAGATTAAATCATGTTTAAATGATTAAAAATGGGAAAATTAATAAAAATAAATGTTTTCTTGACCAATAATTTTTATTTCAGTTGAGAATGGTTAGAAATAATTACTCAAAAAGTTTGAGATTAAAATCATTAAAAATGAATTTTTTATCAATTATTTATGATTAAAACAATTTAATTCAATAAAAATATAAAAATAAAACATTTTTCAAAAAATAAAAATGTGGAAATGTTCTTTATGATGTCAAGAAGCTACACCTAAATTTTCATAATTTTTGGGTAAAAAGTGGATTTAATATGAATATTTCAAAATCTATATAATATATATATTTTAAGAAAATAATAAAAAGAAGAAATAGTAAAAAAAAAACACAACTTGCGTTCAAGGGGACTCGAACCCGTCCCCTTTCCTGTGCACATCACAAGCATAACCACTAGTCCAAACACCAAGTTATTGATTTTACCCAGATATAATTATATTTAACCTATTATTACAAGTCATCTTCTTCCCCAATTTCCTAGCCAAACCCTAACCCTCACCTTAAAAACAATAACCCGATTTATACACAATAATGGACCTGTAATAGAGGGCTATTAAAGAACAACATAAGAGGATCAAAACGGCATGAAAAATTAGGACTCACAAGCCGTAATGAGGTCGCAAAACCAAGCTTCAAGGCCGCGCAATTTCCGTCGATTGGACGCGATATGGACAAGTTTTTGTGGGGATTTTTGATGGGTTTTGAAAGGAATGTGCATTGGAAACTAACCCCAAGCTTGATTTATATAATGGTCGTGTGAAATGGCGTTTCCTAAAGTCTCTTTAATTCCGGTCGGTTACAAGATGAACCAGATTTTAAACTCATTAAAAATCTGATTTTGTACGTTATAATGATGGGGTTTCAACGTTTAAAGGTGAAGAAAACGTTTGGGAATGATTAAATCGAGTTAAGGCATGTTATAACTGATTTTTGTGTTGGCCGGAAATAAATTCCGGCGGCCGGACTTGTCTCGCCGGAAAACCGAAGGAGACAGCCTTTGGAGGTTTTTTTTTTTTAAACTTTCAGCTTTTGGCACATATGGTCCCTCATGTTTAACATAGTTAGTTTTATAAGTAACTTAGTTAACCTTTCCTTTATAAAACATTAACCAAGTTAACTAACTTAACCCCAAATGTTTTTAAACTTTATGAAACTTTATAAAACTTGGAAATTTTTATAAAATCCATTGCGTAGACGTTTCGAGATACGTATTTGACTAAAACCTATACCTGATCCATAATAAATATATACATATATATATATATATATATATATATTTTCTAAAATTAAATTTGAAAACGACGAAACTTATAGGGACTATAATGAAAATATTTCAAGGGTTATTTTTGTAAATATGACGAAAAACGAGGGTGACGGATGTCACAGGCTCCCCTACTTTAGAAAATTTCGTCTCGAAATTTCTTTCAAGTGAAGGTTTTTGGTGTACGTGTGCATGTTATTGATGAAAAACAGTTACGAATTGGTCCAAGAAGGGTTTACAAACTCGATTCATAATAATCCTAAGATCTACATAAATGTTATAATTGTTTAGGTTCATCATGCAATTACGGACCACCGATTTTATAAGAATAAGATTGTCACTAGCAAACTCCATAGTAAAAGAATGGGTAGGGTGAGGGCAACTACGAGCAAGCAAAGGTTCAACTTCTAACGAGACAAAACTCCTATCCGCACCGGCAAAAATCGAAGCATATAAGTTAGTAGTAAGAAATGTACCATTGACAACGTCGTTGGTAGCTTGATCTTGGTTAGCGTTGATGTTGAAAGCACGACCACGGGCTGGAGCTGCTTGAATTGCTGGAACTGCTGGGGCTGCTGGGACTGCTGGGGTTTGCTGACGAGCCTGAATGAAAGCCGTAAGATGAGGGCATCTGTTTTGCATATGGTTAGGATCACCACAAGCGTAACAAACTCTGGGTTGACCAGCTTCCGGGTTTTGGATAGCAATTTGTGGGTTATTTATTGGTCGATTGGCAACACGACAGAAAGGAGTGGTATGACCCAATCTTCCACAAGCATCACACTTACGACAGGGTAAATTGGTGGGATGATGGTAGTGGCAGGTGGCACATTGAGGTTGTTTCCCAGTATAAGCCCTTGGGGTTGATTGAGGTGCAGTAGGTGGGTTTGCAACAGGAACCTGGTTAAGAGGTGCAACTACAGCATAGTTTTGGTTTCCACCTTTTCGTTTCTTATTGGAACTAGAGGCAGAGGCAGAGTTTTCTTGGGAAGGTTCAGTGGTAGCAGGGGTTTCAGTAGGTCTTTTAGTACCCTTACGAGTTAGAGTACCATCCTTGACATGCTTGTCAGTAAGAGATGCTGCGAGACGAATGGCATCCTCTACAGTAGCAGGTTTACTTCCCATAACCGAATCATGGATCTGAGGTGGCAGTCCCTCAATATACTTCTCAATAGCCAAGGATACCGGGGTTACCATACGAGGAATTAGTAAGCTCAACTCGTGGTAACGGTTATTGTAGTGAACATTATTTCCACTATCCTGCTTGAGGTGATAGAACTCATCCTCCAATTTCTTCATCTCACTACGAGGACAGAACTCAGTGGTCATGGCGATTTTGAAATCATCCCAAGACATAGCTAAAGCAGCTTCAGTCCCTCGAGCATGTTTTTCACCATTCCACCAAGTGAGCGCTCTCTTTTGAAGAACACCCGTGGCATGACGAACACGTAGGTTGTCTGGACAGTCGCTATTAATGAACGTATTCTCCATACTTTCGAACCATTCAAGTAACCCAGTGGCTCCCTCAGTGCCATTAAACTTGTTGGGATGGCAGGAGTTGAAGTGCTTGAAAGTGCACTTATTCTCACTAGCCCCACCATTTCCACTTGTATTCCCGTTAGAGTTCCCATTCGAGCTACCGTTCAGGTTAAGGTTTGGAATAATAGCATTAATGATGTTAGGAACAAGTGTTTCCAACTTGTCATTGAGCATGGTCGCGATACGCTGATCAGATTTCAGTTTAGCCTGACGCTTCGAGGCTCTCTTACGAGATTCGCGATCAAACATCTACAAAAGTGAACAATAATTATGAGATTTGATTCCAAAAATCTTGGAAATGCCATAGTTTATATCAAGACAAGTAACACATAACATGAGATATAGTAATTATAAATTGATTTAAGAAAAATTATGAACATCATAAAGAAAATCATGATAAAACTTCAAATGAAAAACAATACCAAGTATAAAACGAGATATAAGAGTGTTTCCAAAGAAACTGTTGACTGACTAAAGTAATTGAAATATTATTAGTGACTTGTGGGGGCGTACTTTAGCCTATAAGTGAATGCTCATCCCGAGAATTCCCAGGTAGGTAAACGGGTCCCTCGTCTGATTGGGATTTATGCGAATTACCAACCTAGACAGAAAACTCAGAATACAGGCGCTCACCCTTCCAGATTGCACGTGCCCCGTCACAAATAATTCCCAAAACTTTAGCGGATTTTGAAATGTGGAATATATATATCCTTGAGATGTGGATTTCACTCCTAACTCAAAGATATACTTCCAAATAGTAAAAATACGATGGAGTGAAACTGGTCACTAAGATAAGGATATCACTCCTAGCTCAGTGATTTAAGTTTCTTTTGGAGGGATAGATTCCTTGAGATTTGGACGTCTCCTATCTCGAAAGGAAAATATTCCAAGATAAATAAATAAATAACTAAATCATATAAAGAGTGAAACTATTCACCAAGGTATAGATATCACTCCTAACTTGGTGTTTTCGTTTCATTTGTAGAATAAAAATCTTCTCCGAGTATAACGAAAAGTAAAAGGAGAAAATATATCTAAAGAAATATGAGGATAAAAGAAAGCATATAGAGGGTAGCTTAGTTATAGTCTAGGTCAAAAGCATTTACTAATAACCTAATTCCCTATAACCATGGCTCTTATACCAATCTGTAACACCCCAACCGATGGCGGAAACATCGAGGTGTCACGTAGTGACGATTGTTCAAAAGCACATGGACTAAAATGTAAATATTAATAGCAATAAACGTTCATTATTCAAAACGAAATACAAAGAGTCTTAATAGAAATCTCAAACATAAATAATAAATGTTCAACTTTTATTTAAGCACTAGGTCCATCTTAAGCTTGAAAGCAAGTAAGATCAAACGTCACCTGAAACATGTACAAATAATTTGTCAACACATATAATGCATTGGTGAGTACATCCGTTGGATATATATAGTACAAAACGTTTCGCAATTCCTGTGTTGTATACCATTTGCAATTATGTAATTTAAGTAATGTCCGTTCAAAATCAACCCTATGTAATAAGTATCAAGAATCAAGAATCAAAAAAATTTTAATGAATCACAAGACAATGACCAAGGTCTCTCAACAGAGTCACAAGGGGTATATACCATAGTACTATTCATTGAAATGCCAGGCCCTCAAAGGTTAATGATTTTGACAAGTCATAGACACACAAATTAACATAAAGCAAACACACATGAGAATTGCATTTAGTAAAAGAAATAGAAACTTGATTGTAAGTACATGAATCACCCCATAATGTAAAACAGTAAAAAGGGGAAAGATATACTCACAGTTTGCGAAAGCGATCAAAATCCACTTAAGCGGTCGTGAGCTACGTAATGGAAATTCCGAGGAATTCAACCTATAATGTGTAAGAATACTAATAAGGAATTTGTCTAAGAGTCTAAAGTAACTAGGGTCTAAGGCATTAGGGTTTGCTAAGTCGATTTGGGGAATTAGAGATTTTATGATTAGTCGAATTAATGTAAAAGTTGTATGTTAAAAATAATATACCAAAGTTTGTAATATGATTTAGGTAATATAATTATTACCGATTAAATTTTTAGATAACAATATGTTTGAATAATTAAGACAAAATAATTTAGTTAGTTACTTTAACTAAATTAAAATAATACGATAATCATAAATATATAAATAAATAATTTTTGTGTTACACAACGATTCAACAAAAATAATTAAGACATTAAACCATACGAGTATTTCTATTTTATAAGAAAAACATTTATAAAATAGATGTTTAAATTGTATAAATAAATAAATGTTTTATTATGTCTAACTAAACGTAAATAAGACTAATAATACTATACGTGATCCAAAAATATTTATTTTATAGAAAAATGGATGATTTCTGATGTAAACATATTAGAATAATTTTCCCATAATTTATATAAACTTATTTATATTTAAAACTGATTTAATGAGATTAAATCATGTTTAAATGATTAAAAATGGGAAAATTAATAAAAATAAATGTTTTCTTGACCAATAATTTTTATTTCAGTTGAGAATGGTTAGAAATAATTACTCAAAAAGTTTGAGATTAAAATCATTAAAAATGAATTTTTTTATCAATTATTTATGATTAAAACAATTTAATTCAATAAAAATATAAAAATAAAACATTTTTCAAAAAATAAAAATGTGGAAATGTTCTTTATGATGTCAAGAAGCTACACCTAAATTTTCATAATTTTTGGGTAAAAAGTGGATTTAATATGAATATTTCAAAATCTATATAATATATATATTTTAAGAAAATAATAAAAAGAAGAAATAGTAAAAAAAAAAACACAACTTGCGTTCAAGGGGACTCGAACCCGTCCCCTTTCCTGTGCACATCACAAGCATAACCACTAGTCCAAACACCAAGTTATTGATTTTACCCAGATATAATTATATTTAACCTATTATTACAAGTCATCTTCTTCCCCAATTTCCTAGCCAAACCCTAACCCTCACCTTAAAAACAATAACCCGATTTATACACAATAATGGACCTGTAATAGAGGGCTATTAAAGAACAACATAAGAGGATCAAAACGGCATGAAAAATTAGGACTCACAAGCCGTAATGAGGTCGCAAAACCAAGCTTCAAGGCCGCGCAATTTCCGTCGATTGGACGCGATATGGACAAGTTTTTGTGGGGATTTTTGATGGGTTTTGAAAGGAATGTGCATTGGAAACTAACCCCAAGCTTGATTTATATAATGGTCGTGTGAAATGGCGTTTCCTAAAGTCTCTTTAATTCCGGTCGGTTACAAGATGAACCCGATTTTAAACTCATTAAAAATCTGATTTTGTACGTTATAATGATGGGGTTTCAACGTTTAAAGGTGAAGAAAACGTTTGGGAATGATTAAATCGAGTTAAGGCATGTTATAACTGATTTTTGTGTTGGCCGGAAATAAATTCCGGCGGCCGGACTTGTCTCGCCGGAAAACCGAAGGAGACAGCCTTTGGAGGTTTTTTTTTTTAAACTTTCAGCTTTTGGCACATATGGTCCCTCATGTTTAACATAGTTAGTTTTATAAGTAACTTAGTTAACCTTTCCTTTATAAAACATTAACCAAGTTAACTAACTTAACCCCAAATGTGTTTAAACTTTATGAAACTTTATAAAACTTGGAAATTTTTATAAAATCCATTGCGTAGACGTTTCGAGATACGTATTTGACTAAAACCTATACCTGATCCATAATAAATATATATATATATATATATATTTTTCTAAAATTAAATTTGAAAACGACGAAACTTATAGGGACTATAATGAAAATATTTCAAGGGTTATTTTTGTAAATATGACGAAAAACGAGGGTGACGGATGTCACACAAAGTTTGGCATGGTTGGTTGTATGTCAGAAAAGGTTCCTATGCAAATGAATGAGAAGTTTAAGAGTGAAGATCAAGTAGAAAAGACAAATGCAGTGGCATATAGAAGTTTGGTTGGTGGGTTAATATATTTGACCTATTCAAGGCCTGATCTGGCCTATTCGGTTGGAATTGTGTCTAGATTCATGCAGGCTCCTTCTAAAGTGCATTGGGGTGCAGCAAGAAGAATTCTTAGATATGTAGTAGGGGCATTGAAGTTTGGCATATGGTATAAAAAATGAATAAAAGTGGAATTAGTTAGTTTAGTGATGGTGATTAGGCAAGCACTATTGATGATAGAAAAAGCATCTCAGCTCGTGTTTTTAGCCTTGGAAGTGGTCCAGTTACATGGAGTTCAAAGAAGCAATCCACAATGGCTCTCTCTAGCACAAAAGTAGAGTATATATCTGCTACATGAGCCACTTTTCAAGCCATATGGTTGAGGAGAATCTTGAAAGAATTGGAGTTACCACAAGGGAAGGCAATTGTGTTGTTTTGTGATAATCAATCAACCATCAAGTCAAGTAAAAAAAACCTATTTTGAATAATAACTCTAAACACATTGAGTTAAAACATCACTTTGTTCATAAAATGGTTGCAAATGATGAAGTTGCCTTGGAGTTTTGTAACACATATGAGCAGTTGGCTGACATATTAACAAAGGCTTTAGGAAGTGAGAAGTTTATGTGACTGAGAAATCAACTTGGTGTTAAGGAGTTTGAATCAAGGGGGCGTGTTGAAGAATGATTTAAACTAGGTGGCCATGCACGTGTACTGCATGGCAAGCTGGCTTCTAGTTCGTTAAGGGTTGTCCTGGTTTTCAGCAAGTATTTTGAATAAGTTTCTGTTTGAAGTTGTTAGATGAGTCCTAGTTTTCTGATTAGCCATTTTGTTCTTTTCCTATAAATAGTCTAGTCTTGTTTCATTTATGTATGCACTTTACAATTCAATTTATAAGAGAAGCCAAGCATTTGAGTATTATTATTTATGAGTCAATGTGTATGCTCTTGAACCAGAACCCCCCAAACATACACACACACACACACACCCCACCTTCAAACCCTCTTTACTTGAAACCACCTCGTTGCCATAACCTAACCCATCACCTACCTAACTATTCTGACCATGACACCAAACCACTACCTCCCGTTGCTCACATGTATCGACGATTCCCCATTTGAAAACCTTAGTCGAGTGACTGTTTGCTGTTGTTGTAACCCAATTATCGAGGTTTAAAGGATCTGTTGTGAGAGCGAAGGAGAAAGAGAGGCTAAACTTTGCGTTTACCTGATCAGTAGAGCACTGAATTTTGGTGCGTAGAAGGCAATTTATGTTCAATCGTCGGAATGCAACATCGCCGCCGTAGGGCTGCCATGACTCAACCATGGCGGCGGTGGTGGTATAGGGTGATGGTGATGCAAAAAGATGATGAGAAGGGTTAGGGGTGGGTTTTAGTAAAGGAAATGGTAAAAAGACACATTTCCCCGTACATGACTTTCATGTGAGGGAACTTCAAGAAAAAATATCGAGCTTTGTATTAAAAGTCGACACGTGTAATTTTATTAGACATAAGTATAGATTGAATCTTGTAGTTTTGTGTAAAAAAAAACCCCAAAGAGAGCTATAGATTAGGCGGGATTATAGAAACATGTCTGGTTTTGATTAAACCACCAATTGGAGAAGCCATCTTCCTCAAGCTTCTACTTGGTGAGCGGTTAGGGTCTGTTTCCCAAAGCCCAGAATGCCATTAACATACTTCTTCTTCTTCTTCTATCTTGAACCCTTGCTTCATTACTCTCCCCTATAGGGCCCCACCTCCCTCATTTTCTTTATTCTCATCATCATCATCACCCTCGACAGATATCCATCCCTTATAATATATATTCTTTAATAGGTATATAGTGTATACATACATTTACTCATTTGATGGTGTTCTTGCCCAAATTTTCTATGCTGGATTTGTTTCTTTTTGAGTAATATTTAATCAAGAATGGAATTTTTATAAATCTTTAGCTTAATCTTGTTTCTTGCCCATTTGATAGGTTTTGATTTTCTTTAACTAATCTTTTATATATTTTCTATTTTTTGTTTTCTAAGCTTGATTAAATTACTATATATAGGGGTCTTGTTTTTTTTTTGTGTAATATTCAATCAAAATTAATTTTTTATGCATTCTTGGCTTAATTTTGTTTCTTGTCCATTTTTATAGGTACTGTTTTGTTTCGTTTCAGATTTTTATTTTCTTTGATCAACCATTGATATCTTTCAAGTTTTTCTGAAGCTTAATGAATCTTGTTCCTTTCCCTTTAAGAAAATGTAATATTAACCTTTTGATTGTGTTATTAAATTTACCATTTCTTGATTTGTTATATGCTTTTATTCGTCCATAATTCATTGTCTTTCTTGATATGTTTCTTTCTTTTCTATATTTTTAAGAACCCACATTGCATTTTCGATCATCTCCTTTTGTTTCGAAAGAGTTAGATAAATCGATTAAACCACATTCCTCTTTTTGTTTATATTATTATTAGTCAATGATGATGTTAAAACATAGGAGATGCATACGTTGTTCTTGCAATCATATAATAGGCATCTCTCTCTCTTTATGTTTTATGTTTCTTCTTAATCGTTTTGGTACAATTTGATGACATAAGATTGCTTCGATTGCATGGAACATTACACATTTGAGTAATATTTAATCAATTCATTGTATACGCAGAATTCAGATGATTGATCTGCACCGTCCTAATGAGTTCGTGTGGTTCTTCCTAAAAAGTGTTCGCTTCCAAGTATGCACCCCATTTTTCAAGTTTTCATCCTTAATTCCTTATTTTGTCAAAACAATAATATGATTTTTCTGCATGTTTATCTTTAAGCCACTCGTTCATTTGTGATTGAATTATCATTCATATATTTAAATTTTTGTTCAAAAACCAGGTTAATGAAGATGATTATCCCTGGACACACAACAAGACCAACATTTTGGAATTGTTACATAAGTATCTTACTAGACAATCAAATTTAACTCGATGTATTGGTGAGTGAACGTTATTGCACGCCTAGTCCTTCTCTAGCCTTCAATTATGTTCGTTACTAACCTTCAAGGGGGTTGCACAGTTGTAAGCGCCTGAGCCCCTCTATTAGAGGTCTAAGGCTGGAATTCAACTTTCATCGGTTTTTTACCTTTAACCCCCTTGAAGGCCGCTTGCCTAGTGCAACCTGCATTTGATCTAATCTAATTGGTTAGCAGGGTATTAGGGGGGGGGGGGTCTCACGGTTGCCAAGTTCCAGTTACTTAATTACTCATTTCATTTTTTTGTGATTTTTGGATTTAGCTACTGCTATGGTTGGTCCACGGACATGGATTGAAGGAATTTTTAGCCGCACAGGCCCCAAGCATTCCGAAAGTAATAAATACGAAGAACCTAAGCTCACCTTGGTTCAGGTTGGTTCTGTGATATTTTAGTATACAAATAAACACATTTGGTTATTTTCTTGAAAATTTTACTCTATGCAATTCTGTACAGGAAGCAAGATATCAGAGCCTTCATGAACGTGCAGATGTACCTTTTGACGAGACTTGCGCAGATCATCAGGTGTTATTCTTCATTTCCATACTTTTTTTAACCATAAGAGATTTGTTGAAATCAAGTAGTTATGTTTGATACTTTGATCATCATGTTGAACATTACCTCTTGTTCAATGTAATTTTTCGTTTTCTGGACAGAAAGCCCTTCAAGAATTGTGGAGTTTAGCATATCCAAATGTTACACTTGAAGGATTAATCTCTGAGCAATGGAAGGAAATGGGTTGGCAAGGAGTTAATCCATCTCTCGACATTAGGTACAATGTACAGTCAATAAAGACATCCATGGTAGCACACATATATTACATTTTATAAATGATTATATAATGATCAAAGTTTGTTTGTTGTAGGAGTGGTGGTTTTATTTCATTAGAGAATTTACTATACTTTGCAAAAACATTTCCTGTATGGTTTCTTCTAATCTCTTTGACTCTCTTTATTTGTTTGCACGTTACTAATTTCATTAAACTTCAAAATGAAGAATGCTTTTCGTAGGTTACTATTGAAACAACGTGGGAAAATGGTGACATGGGATTATCCTTTTGCTGTCGCTGGCATTAATGTGTCGTTTATGTTGACACAAATGTTGGAGTTATATCAAGGTGTGCAAGATTGCGAATTCAATCCATCTTCTATAACATTAGTTGTTTATAGTTTTCGTAAATTAATTATTGCTTAATGAGAATGATGAATCGAGTGTATGCTAAATATGACCTGCCTTGTTGATTAATTCTATTTTGCAGTAACGCCTAGTTGTGATACCTGTATGAATTTTGTAAAAATATTGGGAGGTACTTGTTATTCATAGATTGTTTTGTATTAACCTCTCTACATTTGTAAAGTGTTCTAATGGATTTCTTATTTGTGAACAATTCATTGCAGAGGATGAAGATGCATTTGATGTTCTATATTGTATAGCTTTCATTATGATGGATGCTCAATGGATCGCTATGCATGCGTCGTACATGGAGTTCAATGTAATCCTTCTTTCTTTAAATTCTGATGGATTCTTAATTCAGAACCATTTTTAAGTAGAGAACTACACGAATCACGTAAACACATGTACATATATGGGTGTAAACGAGCCGAGCCTAAGCTTGCCTAGGCTTGAGCTCGAGTTCGTTTCTCGTGGGTAGCTTTTTAAGCCCGGGTCATTTCGTTATTTATTTATTTATTAATTATAATTCTTATATATACTTTTTATAAATTTTTAATATAACATAATATATGTGTGTATATATATAATTTATTTTTATCACAATTTTAAAATAAAATTCACATATATTTAAATATATTTGATATATTAAAAAAAAGAAATAAATAATAGGCTTGCGAACTGGCTTGCACTTGATAAGTGAAGCTCCGGCTCATGCTAGAGCTCGTTTAAGCTTCACTCTTTTCGATCCGATCTCGAATAGCTTGTTAGTAGCTTGGCTCGTCTGCACCCTACTTGTACTTATTGTTTTAACAATGCTTGGTCAACGCCACGGTCAAGTGCTTATGTTGTTTTCACAGTTCTCCACTTAAACTTGGTTCTATATTGAACACGCCCTGTACGTTTATATACTTATGTACACACTTACAATGCTGTACTAATCCTTGGCCTCTCAACGCCTTCTTATACAAACACCAGGATGTTTTACAAGCTACACGGAAACAACTAGAGAAAGAGCTTGCACTTGATGACATACACAGAATATGTGATTTGCCCGCCTTTACCTTTCTACAGAGTTAGTTGTTTTGACCTGAATGACTGTACAGTTAGATTTGATATTCATTTCCAAAAAACCCCATTGGTGACTGTGGTACTAGGTGATTGACTGTCCTAAGCCTTAAGTTGTGCCCGCTTGATACCAGAACCGTCTAGGTTCATGAGAAACGGCGTTAGATTCAGTTGTCTGCCTGCGGTTTGGTAGTTGAAACATGATGCTAGAGCTCAGCAGTTGTATGCTGCTGTTTGGGGTGATCGTTCATAGATTAAGACATGTTAGATTATTGTTATCTTGTTCCTTGCACTTTGTTCATACAAATTCTAGATTTTATTTGCCTTTATTTTACTATTAAAAGATCTATATCACGGATCTAGTTTTTTTATCGTCTTGAAATTGTGACGACAAGAACATAAAGGTATAGAAATGTGCATAATGGAGTTGTAAAACATAACATTTTGTTACTTAAATGTTCATTATTCGTGTGCACTCAGCATGTTGTACTTTTATGAGCATATTGCTCACGTTTGCGTGTGCATCGTAGGGTTTTACCATACAACATCGTGATGTGTAGTACTACGACCTATATGTGTTAGTCTCAATCATGATAGGTGATTTATATAGTACAACTTAATAACACACTACTTTTCATGTGCATTAGAGTGTATTAGCAAAGAGCAAGCAAATGAACAAATAAATATGATATTCCATGGTTCAAGTCCACACTAATGCACACGATAACATATGGACGTGCATCATTCATTCAACTGTATGGCACTTTGTTGTCAACGATAAGATATGGACGTGCATCATTCACGATAACCTGGGCACCCTTGGCCCCCATTATCCTTCGCCCATGTTCATATGCTCGTTTACGTTTTCAACAATCTACGTTTTTGTTGGTGTTCGTATGTTCTAGCTTTTTGCTAGGTTTATACCGTCTATATTTTCTTTATCTTGTTAGTTTATTGACCGATGTTTACTATCAAGGGATCCGATAATATCTCTTCCAATTAATCAAGAATAATCAAGAATTCCTTATTTCTATCCTTCCTGATCACAAGCTTTATTACCTAAAATACTAGTCAAACATGTTTATTGTAATAGCATAAGTCACTCCTAGAAGTCATCATCTATTGTGTGTGTGTATATATATATATATATGTTGTACATCTCCATTGTAAATTATCACTTCAATACATAAAATAAACAATTCAATCATCATCTTCATATGGTATCTAGATCCTTTTCCCATCTCCACTGAGATTTTCGATCCATTCACTTCTTCTTCCTTTTCATCTATTTTTTTCCTTCTACCTTCCGCATCAACAACATGTCGACTAAAACAATGACCAAACCTTTCCAGCCACCATTCATCTAACCGCCTTTGCTCACTTCGTGATCCGACTCACCCAAAACAACCTTCCAACGTGGAGCCGATAGATTGAATCCACCCTAATTGGCCTAGACCTTCACCACCACATTGATGGCGACTCCCGTCCGCCAACAGCCACCAACTCCGGCTACTTTCACTGGTACCGCCAGGACCAGATTATGTTCAGTGCCCTTCTTGGCAGCTGCACAGATGAAATTCAACCCCTCATTTCTTCCGCAACCACCTCTCGTGAAGCCTAGGAGCGCTTGACAGCAGCGTATGCTAATACATCTCGCTCACGAATCATCTCGCTGAAGTCGAAACTAACTGCTAACCCGAAAGGGTCACGCTCTGTTTCTTATTTTCTTCATGAAATGCGCTCGATTGCGGGTGAACTTGCCCTGGCCCAAGAACCCGTCAAAGATGAGAACTTGATGATTCATGTACAGAATCAATTGGGTGATGAATTCAAAAGCATTGTTGCTACACTCAAAACCTGTGACACATTCGATTCTTATTTGGAACTCTATGCTAAACTTGTGGACTGTGAACGGGAACTCCAAGCCATCTTTCACACCAACACAACCCTCAATTCCTGACCACTCACAATCTACACCCTCCACAACTTCATCCACTCCTACCACCTCCACAAACGACACCCCGTCCAACCACACCGCAAATTCATCTTCCGACACCACCTCCAATTCCAACACCACATCCTCACCCACTCCTATCCCTCCACAAAACCGGAAACCGAATCCAAAATACTATGGTTCAAACTATGTTAATAACACCACTATCCACCCGCTTCCTACTACCATCGAACCCTCTTGTGTCTCCCAAGCAATATAAGATCCACTGTGGAGAAAGGCAATGGATGACGAGTACAATGCTCTTCTTCACAACCAAACATGGGAACTTGTTACATCGTCCACCCACAAACCCATCGGTTGCTAATGGGTCTTTCATGTCAAACACAATCCAGATGGATCCGTGGCCAAGTACAAAGCACGATTAGTCGCAAAAGGCTTCCATCAACAACCAGGAAAATATTTCTTTGAAACCTTCAGCCCGGTCGCTAAACCTGTAACCATTAGTGTTGTCCTCTCTCTTGCGCTTTCTAACAATTGGAGTCTACGACAACTCGATGTCAACAATGCCTTTTGTTAAGGCACCTTGCATGAAGATGTTTACATGGTGCAACCACCCGGATTTACTAACCCACTTTTTCCATATCACATTTACAAATTACGCAAATCTTTATATGGGCTTAAACAAGCACCGCGAGCGTGGTACATGAAACTCAAATCATTCCTCCTCAACTACGGTTTTAAAAAATCTCAATCGGATGCCTCATTATTTGTCTATAATTCTAATGGGATACTTATGTATTTTTTTAGTCTGTGTAGATGATATTATCTTAACAGGTAACCATACAAGCTTTATGAACAATTTTGTCACCTTATTGTCCAACCGATTCTCTTTCAAGGATCTAGGAGATCACCACTTTTTGGGGATTGAAGAACTCACGACATGTTTCTCTCGCAACATCGACACATTAGTGATCTACTAACCAATTTCAATATGGATGGTGCAAAGGATGTTGCAACACCATTAAGCTCTTTAGAATCTCTCTCTTTGGATGATGGCTCATCTCGTATCGACCCCACAAGTTTTCAAAAAATCATTGGTTCACTACAGTATTTGGCCTTCACCAGGCCTGATGTTTGTTTTGCGGTCAACAAATTACCCCAATACATGCATGCTCCCACAACAAAACACATGTAGGCTCTCAAACGTGTCCTGCGCATGGGTTGTTCTTAAAGAAAGGTGAACCTGTAAACATCACCGCCTTCACAGACTCAGAGTGGGGTGGTATTCATGATGGCGGCAGGTCCACTATCGCATATCTTATCTATCTCGGATCGAACATAGTGTCTTGGAAATCTACTCGACAAAAAACGGTCTCGCGGTCCTCCATGAAATCCGAGTACAAAGCCTTGGCCAATGCCGCAGCTGAAGTTACCTGGGTTCAAAATCTACTCAAAGAACTTCACATCCCATCCTCAACTTCACCGAGTCTATATTGTTATAACATTGGGGCAACAACCTCTGTTCTAATTCGGTCTATCACTCAAGAATGAAACGTATCGCTCTTGACTACCACTTTGTTCGAGAAAAAGTTGCGGCTGACCAACTCAAAGTATACCACATTAATTCGGGAGACCAACCGGCTAACACTGTCACAAAACCTCTTTCTCGAAGACCATTTGTCAAATTTCAGTCCAAGATTGGCATCTCCGACGGAGCCTCCATCTTGCAGGGGCGTATCAAGGAATTCGATAACATCTCTTCCAATTAATCAAATATAATCAAGAATCCCCTATTTCTCTCCTTCCTGATCACAAGCTTTATTACCTAAAATACTAGTCAAACATGTTTATTGTAATAGCATAAGTCACTCCTAGAAGTCATCCTCTGTTGTGTGTGTGTATATATATATATATATATATTGTACATCTCAATTGTAAATTATCATTTCAATACATAAAATAAACAATTCAATCATCATCTTCATATTTACAATATAATGTGATCTTTTTGTAGCCTATCGTTTTTCCTAATAGAGAACATAGGGTTAGGGTAAAGGTAGTCACTTCAATATAAGTTTATAAACTTTGTGTATATCATGTCATGATTATATTTTAAAACACAGGATTGACGAGGGATCATTACATTTCATGTCTTCTTTGGATATCATATGGGAACGAAACGAATCATTACTTTGTGTTGTTTGGTAGATCGGAAAAGACGAAAGAATACTATTTGTGATGAGTGGTGGTCGGTGGAGATGATGATTGGTGGTGATGGGTGGCGCTTATGGTGGGTGGGGTTGGTGAGTGGTGACAACAACGGTGTATTATGTGGTATTGTTGATGAAGAGTGAAAGACCGAATGGAATGAAAAAAAGGGATGCATAAGAAATGATTTTGATGGAGTGGAATGCCATGTGTATTGGGCAATTCCATTTCATTGACCAACCAAACAACAACTTTTTTCATTCACCCACAATAGTTCATTCTATTATGCCTTCTATTCTTACATACTGATCACTGTTTAAGGGTGTAAGAATAGAGCCACTTGTAAGATATTCGAATTCAACTTGCTAAAGTTCGAATCAAGCTAAACTCAAACTTATATTACAACTAATTTATTTAACAATCTCAAACTCAATGTTGTTCAAGCTCTTAAGTTTAAATGCGTCTATATGTTCTATAAATATAATAATAGTGTCTCTTAACACAATAAATTCTATTACAACAAATTTAACTAAATTATATAAATTATCTCTATATTCAGGCTTAAAAATAGAAAAAATAAAAATATACACATATATTTATATATGTATATAATTGAAAAAACCTAATAAATAATAAAACAACCCAAGCCCCGTTCAAGATTGAAAAATCACTCTCTTTTATTAAGCTCACATGTGCTCTAACGATATCTAAATAATTTTATCCAGAGGGTTTCCGGTTTGAGTCTTAGTCGTGATAAAAATTCCATGCGCGAGCTATAGATTTGATTATTTAAACACATTAGGCTTTTGGGTGATAGATTTTCCTCTAAAATTAGTAACGGACCGACTGGTCACCAACGCTGTTTACGATCGTAAACATAGATGACCCCGGGTAAACTCACATGACTTGGCTTAAATAGTTACCTGAATATTTGTTCATTCAAAGCTTTTCCGTATCAATATAACAATTATAAAAAAATTATCAAGAAATCCAAATACCAACCTCTGATTGGCCAGTTCAATGCCAGCGTGGCAAACCTTTCACAATAAACCCCATACTAAAACCTTATCATCCCCGACCAACACAATCCTAAAATATCGACCCACAACAACTTGTACACTCTGCTTTAAAAACAGTACATTTCTAGCTCCAAGAAACACAATCTTTAGCACTTCAGCTTAATCCATGGCTCTTCAAGCTTCTCTTCTTCCCTCTGCTATCTCTGTTCACAAAGAGGTATAAAAATGCACAATTTTATTAAATTTTCTCCTAAATTTATTAAATTTTGGTTATGTTTTTGTTGCTCTGTTTTGATATGTAATGTGAAACAGGGGAATGGAGCTTTTGTTTTAAAAAGTGTTAAATCTGACTTCAGCCCTCTTTTGATTGGAACAAAGGTACTGTTTTTATGTTTAATTTTGAAGAACTTTATGGGTTTAATTTTTAATTGATTGAATTGGAAGTGTAAAAATCTTAGTTTTATGGAAATTGGGGATTAGTGATGTTTTAGTTGGCTAATTGCATGTAAATTTACATCACTATATTTTTTGAATTGGAACCTTAAATATATATAAATTGAGGATCAGTGAGGTTGTCATTAGCTAATTGCATGTAAATATTCACTAATTATATTTGTAATTGCGGCATCGCAGCTTGTTGCCCGTTTGTCTGCCGTCCTGCGGTAAATTTGCCTTTTTATTATGGAATATAATAAATGAGTTGATTGTGAAAAAAAAAAAAAAAATAGAACCCTAAATTATAAGAAAAAAAAACTGAGGATCAGTTAGGTTACAATTGGCTCAATGGGGTAGTAATTGAAAAATGGAATGTAAATTTACACAAAATAAAATTTTAATCGAGCTCAAAATTAAGGATCAACTTGTTGCCCGTCTACCTGCCATCGTACTGTAAATTTACCCTTGTGTCTTAATTGAAAGTGAAAAGTTAACTCTTTTTTTATTTTTTATTTTTTTTTAAATTTTATGAAATTGCTGAATTCTTGTTTGCAGGAGCTTAAAAGGAAGCCATTGATGGGACCAATTCGCGCGCAGACCGCAACTGTAGCTCCATCTGTTAACGATGCTATGCCAGATGGCAAGAAGACACTAAGGAAGGGAAATGTGATCATAACCGGAGCCTCATCGGGTCTGGGTCTAGCCACAGCGAAGGCTTTGGCCGACACGGGCAAATGGCACATAATCATGGCTTGTAGAAACTTTCTGAAAGCGGAAAAGACTGCTAAGTCGGTTGGCATTGCTAAAGAGAACTATACTGTTATGCACCTTGATCTTTCGTCTCTTGAGAGTGTTCGCCAGTTTGTGGAGACGTTTAGGCGGTCTGGGCGACCCCTTGACGCGCTTGTGAACAATGCGGCGATTTATTTGCCTACGGCTAAAGAGCCCACTTATACTGCAGAAGGATTTGAACTTAGTGTTGGGACTAACCATCTTGGTCACTTTTTACTCTCAAGGTTGTTGATTGAGGACCTCAAGAAGTCGGATTACCAGCAAAAACGACTCGTCATTGTTGGCTCCATAACAGGTACCAAGTCTTGAAATAATGTAGATTATGATAAGCTGATTATTTTGGATTATGGTAGGTCTGAGTCAAATTTTGGAAAACCAAAATTTATTGTTTTAGCCTTTTAGGATTACTCAACTTAAAGATTTATGCTTTTTTTATAAAGGGTATTGGATTTTAATAATCCAAACTTTTACCCATTGGCCAGCAACAATCTGTACATAAAAAATTCCAAACAACAATCCCAACTTTCAATGTATTGGCCGACAATGAACCTTTATTAACTGAGAACTAACTCGGTTAGTGGATGACGACGTGGACGCTGATGTGGCATACTCACGCTGACGTGGATGATGATGTGGCATGCCAACACATGCATAGATGATGACGTGGACGCTTACATGGCATGCCACATCATCCATGTCAGCGTCCACGTCATCATCCACTAACTGGGTTAGTTCTCAATTAACAAAGGTTCATTGTCAACCAATATGTTGAAAGTTGGGATCGTTGGGCATTTTTGAAGTACAGATTATTGGCGACCAATGGGTGAAAGTTTGGATTATTAAAATCCAATACCCCTTTAATTAACAATGAAATAAATTAAAACTGGTAAGAATTTGGCGCCTAGATGATGAAACTGGGACCCGAGGTTTGGCGAAATCTCAGGCCCCTTGAGACGTTTCCTTTCATTACTTATGGGCCTTGTAACTCAAGATTTCTTGGTAAATTGATTGTGTTCTTATGAACTTATGATTGTGTTATGTTTGTATTTTAGGAAACACAAACACGTTGGCTGGAAACGTGCCACCAAAGGCTAACTTGGGGGACCTGAGAGGGCTAGCCGGGGGTTTGAACGGGCTAAACAGTTCTGCCATGATTGACGGTGGAGAGTTTGACGGTGCTAAGGCCTACAAAGACAGCAAAGTATGCAATATGCTTACAATGCAAGAGTTCCATAGACGGTTCCATGACGAAACTGGAATCACCTTTTCGTCCCTGTACCCTGGTTGTATCGCTACAACAGGTCTTTTCAGGGAACACATTCCGCTGTTTCGAATTCTATTCCCACCATTTCAGAAGTACATCACCAAAGGTTATGTGTCGGAAGAGGAAGCCGGAAAACGACTAGCTCAGGTTGGTTAGCTTACAACTTTTAAAATAGATTCTTTTTTTTTTGGTTAAGGTGGCTTAGAAAAATGGACATGGTTTCTAGTGGATTTTTGCCGTTTTGGAAATTTTTGGCTTTTAGGTAATCCGCTAGTTGAACTTGCAGATCACCTAAAATCCAAGCGAGTTTCAAAAACTCACTAGAAATCATGCCCATTTCTCTAAACAACCTAAACCAAAAAAAAAAAAAAAAAAAAAATTAAAACATGAGGCGCATTTGATCAATGCTGATGATTATATCGAACTTAATTTTCAGGTGGTGAGCGATTCGAGCCTAACGAAATCAGGTGTGTACTGGAGCTGGAACAACAAGTCGGCTTCATTCGAAAACCAGCTTTCCCAAGAAGCAAGTGATGCTGAGAAAGCTAGGAAGCTGTGGGAGGTCAGTGAGAAGCTTGTTGGTTTGGCTTAGTAAAAGTCAAGAATAAATTTAGTCAAAGTCAAAGTCAAGAATAGTCAAATTGGGTGGTATGGATGTGTGTATTTGTTTGTTGTGTTGTGTTGTACAGTACAATATAACAATGCGTTGTTGAATTTTCTAATATCTTTTAGGCTTGTGCCATGATCAATTTCCGAATATGTTACATTGTATAATTGAATATGAGAATAAATTGGTAAACAACTAAACACAATTATATGATAACCAATGATAAATTTATTAACACATAATCGTGAAAAATTACACAAAGATAGCGGGCAGGCGGGCAACAAGCTGCGCCGCAGGGTAGGGTCATCTTCGAGAACGTTAAAAAAAATTTGGGCCCAAAATTTTGTAAAGAGAATGAATTTAAAAAAAAATATTTGAATATGATGCTAGAGCCAAGGCTTGAAATTGAGATCTCTACGTTAAAATTACATGGTTTTTCCAACTCAACTAACAAGACTTTCATATTTAAAACACAAATATATATCCTAAATATAGAATTAATATATATATATATATATTTTTAAAAAAAGTTCGGGCCGATTTGTGGGTCGGGCCCTGAGCCGGTGACCACCCGGCCCATGTTCAGGGCTGGCCATGGCCATCTGCACATCCTAGCTCAACCGATGAAGATAGCGTGATCGTTTTAATTAGTTCAGTTTTTATTGTAAGCTTCTTTAGGGCCCGAGGGGGCCCCGGCCCCAACCGATTTTTGGCGCAGTGATGAACTTTTACGATTTTTATAGATAAATTGAGTCCGGGTTAAGTCCGGCCCCCACAGATTTGATCTTTCAACCACTATCAATCGAAAAAATTGAGTCCCACCCTACCAATTCGAGAACCAAACTTTGCCACTGAGTTGAGTGGTGTCGTAGCATTTTGATTGAGTTATGTATCGTACAACAGTATTATAATAAGTTTGTAAGCAAAAGAAAAAAAATGAAGAAATATTATGATCATGAATATCATATGACTAAAGCACCGTTAGGTCACAACTTGAAGCTACCATACAATCACATTGATCTCATGGGACAAGTCACAAATGCAACAATACTATTTGATTTACCTAAACTCATTCCATTACAATATTTATTTATTTTTTAAAAATATTACAAAACAAATAAATAAAACGTATAAAAGTATGCACAATTGAAAATGTTCCGTTATCTATTGTTTCCTATAACAACCTTGCTAAGCTACCTATTCAATTCCATGTTCCGTTAAATATCATTTCCTACAGGTAACAACCTTTCTAAAATATGATGATGATAACATTAGCCGCTAAAACAAATTTATTCAATGTTCTTTTAACTATCGCTTCCTATAAGTAACCACCTTCCTAAGCTACCAAGGGTGCTCATTCACTCATTTTACCTTGTGACCCCCCCCCCCCCCCCCCCCCCCCTCCCTATCTATACACACACATCTATACACATACATACACTAAAATTATGGAAATGAGTGAAAATTCAAGAAAGTTTGGAAATAAGACTAGAATGCTAGGAAGCACCGAACAAAACTGGTGCAAGGCAGTGGCTAGTGGCACAGGAATAACCGTATTAGCCCTTCAAGCCTCTAAAACCGTGAACATCAAGCAACTCAAGACTGCACTACAAGAAATCCAAAACAACCATCCAATCCTCAACTCCATGCTCTACAAAAACACATCCAACGGTTCAACTTCTTTCATCATGAACCCTCCAAACCCTAACCTAAATCTCAACATCATCACACTCCCCACAACCACTCAACTCCTCCACACCCTCATGAGCCATGGCTCCAATCCATCCCTCTCTCCACTCCACTTGATTGTTGAGCATGAGCTCAACATCAACGAGTGGTCCGGTCATGCAACGCGCACGTGTGCAACCGGAGGGATGTGTTTGTGGTTTTCTAACTTGTACTCGTTGCCGGACGAGAAGTGGATATTGGTGATCCGGTTGCACACTGCGGTTTGTGACCGGACCACTGCGGTTTCGTTGTTAAGGGAGTTGAGGGAGGTTATGGAAGGGAGGGAGGGGAGAGGGTATAAGGAGGAGGGTAATGTGGGGTTAGAAGAGCTTATTCCTGTTGGGAAAGCTAAGAAGACTATGTGGGAACATGGCAAGGATATGGTGGCATACTCGGTTAATACATTTAGGTTGAAGAATTTGAAGTTTAAAGATGTGAAAGGGCCTTTGCATTCAGAAGTTGTGAGGTTGAAGATGAACATACAACAAACTCAGATGTTATTAGCTGTAAGTTAACCTTAATTAGTTATTGTTGAATATTGGATTTTTTTTCTTTTTTTAGTAGGTGATTTAGAAACGAGACTTACTTTACGTGTTTGTTTTTGGAATATCTTCTCTTCCTACGAGGGAACTTAGCAAGTTCGCTCGGGTGGTAAGCAGAACTCCATAAAGTTTAGTGGAAATTTTTATGGAGCTCTCTTATCACCCAAACGAACATATTGAGTTCGCTTACACGGGTTTTGACTTCCTAGAAGTACAAGAAGTTAACAAAATAAAAATAAAAAATAAAAAAAAATACCATTCTCGTTCCTAAACAACCTACACCCACGTAAAAATCTACATTATTGTAATTAAACCATATATTGATACCAATCTCTAACCCATTACTAAACTTGTGCAAAAACTTTAGAGTACCCAAACAAAATCTTAAACATCCAAAAGCAAGCAACTGACCTCATAAGGTTACCTTATTTTTGCATAGGGCTGCAAGTCCAGAGGAATCAAATTATGTGGAGTACTGGCAGCCGCGACCCTCATTGCAGTTTATTCTTCTAAGCGTGGCCCTAACAACCACCGGAGAAAGTATGGAGTAGTGTTTTTAAATGATTGCCGCTCTTATCTCCAGCCACCTCTATCTCAACATCATTCGGGTAAGTTTTTTCTAGTATTTCACACAAACAAACTTCTAATATAAAGCAAGCCAGAAGTACTAAAATATGTAACATACTCTTTTAGAGAGAACTTCTTGTTCAAGAATATGATTTTTAAGCTTACAAAAATGGGCTATCTACATCTTGCTAGGTTTGTCCAAGAGTTAGAATTTTGTTTCCCAAGTTTTTTCCATGTAGAAACCAACATGTGCATATGGGTTTGTAGCTGTCTCAACCTTTTCTGGGCATAGCGGATTTTAGATTGGGGCTTTTATCTTAAAAAAATATTTTTGCTTTGAATCCTAACACGTGGGAATCTGATGACACATTTTTTGTACAATTTCTAAAAGACACAAATTAACCATTCCAATAGAAAACTTGCTGCATTGAGAGCTTAGAGAATATTGATAGGAGAGGGATAATCGAATGCGAATCAAATTTATTCAACTCCAAAAAAAATCAGGTGCCCCTCAAATATGGAGGCATGAAGCTTTACTTTCTTTTTATACAGTCGAGCAACCCCTAGCTTGTTGGTTGGAGACTCGATCTTCAACTTGTCCCAATCAAGTACTACCCGTTTGATATAGCCCATTTTCTCACACTTTTGTCATGATCATGATTTCATTGTTTCATAAACGTACTAACTATAAACCAATAGCCCAAATACGAATACTATTAATCCTTCTACTTTAAAGGGTGATCTTAATAATAAACCTTACAACTTATATATAAGTAAGCAACCACTTATATAACATATGGTTTAGATGTATGCATTGAATATAGCAATATCATGTCTACATTGCCCGTATGATTTCCAGGTTTTTACCATTCTGCGATCAACACAACTCAAGAAGTGAAACGAGGAGAAAACCTATGGGACTTAGCAACAAGAAGTTACACATCATTTGCAAGCTCTAAAAACAACAATAAACATTTCACGGATATTGCTGACCTCAACTTCCTCATGTCCAAGGCTGTAGACAACCCAAGTTTGACACCAAAGTCTTCCTTGAGAACTGCATTGGTAACTGTGTTTGAAGATCCTGTCATCGAGACGTCTGGGAAGATAAGACAAGATTTTGCCCTGGACGACTATATTGGATGCGCCTCGGTTCATGGAGTAGGCCCATCCATTGCCATTTTTGACACGGTAGTAGATGGACAATTGGATTGTCTTTTTGTTTACCCTTCACCACTTCATTCAAGGGAGCAGATGCAAGAACTGATAGCTAGTATGAAAACTAGCATTGTTGATGGTATTAAAATGGAGGAAAACCTCGAGTCGAGGGTTACATGATTTGTAACATCATTTGGTATCTTTTCTTGATTGTTTTGATCAAATAAATTTAAATAGTAAACTAGTAGTTATTGATGTACTGTAATTTCTTGAACTTTTTTTTTTTTTTACATTTAGACAAGGCAAACAAATATTAAAGGGAAGCTATGCAGTAATTAAAAGGGGAAAAACGTAAAGGTTTTATGAGCTTGGATCTCTTTTTAAGCTAACTTAATTCCTTAAGCATGGGGATTAATAGCATGTGTTATATTTAGATATTATCTTGTAATTATTTTGTAACAATCTCTCCCTAATTTGTGGAGATCCATTGTATTATTTATACATCACAAATCAATGAGAATACCAAGTTGATTATTCTCTATCATGGTATCAATCTAGGTTGTATCCTTCTACACTTCCGCCGCCTATCCTCTTCCCTGCACCTCCCCTTTTCCGATCACCTCTTCTTCTGTTCTTTTCTGTCCATCGCTGCTGTCAGCCATGGAATCACCCACCCTTCACCCGGCACTTGCCGTTACAAATATTAAATCCCATATTCCTCTTCTTTTAGAGAAAGACTCAACTCACTACACGACATGGTCAACCTTATTCAAGGTCCATTGTCAAGTCTACGAGGTTCAAAATCACCTCGCTCCAAAACCCCCTGTGACCGCCGCTACCTCCTCCTCTGACCCCGTGTTGGCTGCAAAGGCAGAGGCTGCTCTCCTAGCATCCGAATCCCTTTGGTCACGCCTAGACGCTCTTGTCTTGCAGTGGATTTATGCCACGATCTCCCAACCCCTTCTTCATATTATTCTGGTTCCCGGTCAAACAGCCTTTGAAGCATGGTCTGCTATTGAGAGTGAATTCAACGATAATCAAAATACAAGGGCAATTTATCTCGGCCAGGAGTTCGCGAATTTATACCTTGAGAATTTTTCGTCAATGGACAAATACTGTCAACAGGCCAAGCATTTGGCCGATCAACTTGCGAGCGTTGGCTCCCCGGTTGACAACCGCATGCTTGTGCTTAAAGTACTTACCGGCCTTACCGAATCATATGATAGCATCTCTACGGTGCTACAAAATCAGAACCCGCTTCCTGATTTTCGGGATGTACGCTCTCGCTTGACACAGGAGGAGACCAAAAAGAAGCGCCATGCGACTCGGGCTTCCAACGCCACTGCCACAGCCCTTCACACCGCTGTCACAGCCCCTTCCACACATCAACCCTCTAATGCTTCCTCTAACCCCAATCGTAATAGGTCTGCTCGTGGTCCCTCACAAAACAAACGGCCCAATCGGCCCAATACCAACAGTCGCAATAGGTCAGCCCCTCAACAGTCCAACAGCAGCCCACACCCTTACATAGTGTTTCCCAATTCATGGGCTGCTACCCAATGGGCCGCAGCCTTTAACCAGAACCGTACAGCCCAACAACCACCACCTTGTCCCTACCCTTCCAGGCCCAATAACACTAATTCTCAAGGTATACTCGGCCCGAGACCGGATCAGGTTAATTATGCTGCCTACTCACCGACCGACATTGAACAAGCTCTCTACTCACTTGCTCTCAACCCGCCAGATCATGGGGTGATGGACACTGGTGCTTCCTCTCATTCCGCCAATGCCGCAGGTATATACTCTCCGTCTAATTTTAATAAATGCACTAACAAATTTATTATAGTTGGTAATGGCACTACCATTCCTGTATTGGCCCAAGGCAACCAAGTCCTACCACCACCCTACCCCCCCCCCCCCTTAAACTCAATGATGTCCTATTTGCCCCCAATATTATCAAAAACCTTATTTCTGTCCGTCGCCTAACCACTGATAATTTAGTGACTATTGAATTTGACCCATTTGGTTTTCTTGTGAAGGATCTCAAAACCCGGGCTCCTATCCTCCGATGCAATAGCACTGGCGATCTTTACCCACTGACTGAACCACTTCCACTCAAGCCCTCCTCACTACACACTTTCGTTGCTGTTTCTCAAGATCGCTGGCATCAAAGATTGGGTCATCCTGGCACTACTTTATTACAGTCTTTAAAACTTTCGTCTTTCATTGATTATGGCAAATTTAATAAAACTCATTGTGAACCTTGCATTTTTGGTAAAAGTGTTAGACTACCATTTTATGATTCTGTCAATGTTACTCATTCTGCTTTTGACATTATTCATAGTGATTTATGGACCTCCCCGGTACTTAGTACCGGAGGCCACAAATATTATATATTGTTTGTTGATGACTTCACCAATTTTTTGTGGACGTTCCCTCTTGCAAATAAGTCACAAGTATTTAACACCTTTACCACTCTCCATAATCACATTCGCACACAATTTAATTCTAGAATTAAACAATTTCAATGTGATAATGGGAAGGAATATGCAAATCAACAATTTTATAACTTTTGTCAAAACCAGGGCATGCAATTCCGTTTCTCCTGCCCCTACACCTCATCCCAAAATGGCAAGGCGGAACGCAAAATCCGCACGCTCAATAATATGATTCGCACCTTACTTGCCCAAGCCTCCTTACCCCCTAACCTGTGGCATCATGCACTTGAAACCGCCACATATCTATTAAACATCTTGCCTAGCAAACTGCTCCACTTTAAATCCCCAACTTCTCTCCTTTATCATTGCATCCCGGAATACGATCACCTTCGTGTCTTCGGGTGTCTTTGCTACCCCCTTCACCCATCTACCACAATTCACAAATTAAATTATCGCTCCCACCCTTGTGTCTTCCTTGGATACCCTGCCAATCATCGTGGGTATAAGTGTCTTGACCTCACTACCCACCAACTAATCATTTCGAGACACGTATACTTTGAGGAGACCATTTTTCCTTATACCATCCAATCACCCACCAAACCACCATCCTATGACTTTTTAAACCCAACCATTAACCCCATTGTATGGGACTACCTTCAAAAATCCCACAACCCTCAATCCACGTCTCCTGTCACACCTTCACGTGTCCATCCCGTGTCCAGCCCAAACCCCAATCCTTCCAGCCCAACACCTATTCCCTCTTCTACTCCTAACCCCCCTCCTGACCAGGCCCAATCGTCACCTTTCACCTCACCCCTCACAGCCCAAAACATTATCCCACCCTCGGCCCACAACCAATCATCATCTACGGCCCATCAGGGCTGTTCGTCCTCCACCACAGCCCAAGAACCAACCCCTCCTCCTCAGTCTACCTCACGGCCTCACACTCGCTCTATGAGCGGCATCGTGAAGCCCAAACATCCATTCAATCTTCACACCACCACCCTTGTGCCCATTCCCAAAAACCCACAGGTTGCCTTGTCCTCACCCGAGTGGTATAATGCCATGACTAACGAGTTTAGTGCCCTTATTAAAAATAAGACCTGGGAGCTTGTACCTCGGACCCCGGACATGAACATTATTCGTAGCTTGTGGTTGTTTAAACATAAGTTCAGGTCGGATGGTACTTTGGAGCGCTATAAAGCGCGTCTAGTGTGTGATGGTCGTAAACAGCAGACGGGTATCGACTGTGGTGAGACATTTAGTCCTGTTGTCAAACCGTCTACTATACGGTTGGTCCTCTCACTGGCTCTGTCCAAGTCTTGGCCAATTAATCAATTGGATGTTACTAATGCTTTTCTTCATGGCAATTTGGAGGAAACCGTCTATATGCATCAACCCATGGGGTTCCGTCACAGAGATTTTCCGGATCATGTCTGTCGTCTTCGGAAATCTCTCTATGGTTTGAAACAGGCACCCCGGGCTTGGTACCAGCGGTTTACAGATTTTGTTCTTTTGCAGGGGATCACACAAAGCAAGTCAGATAATTCTTTATTTATTTATCATCACGGCCCTGACATTGCTTATTTACTTATATATGTGGACGACATTATTCTCACGACGTCCAATGAGGCTCTCAAGACCCGTTTATTACAGGATTTGTCCGCTGAATTTGCTATGAAAGACTTGGGTTCTTTGTCATATTTTTTGGGTATTCAGGTGACGAGGGATGGTGACACTATGTTTCTGTCACAACAGGCATATGTTCGTGACATCATTCATCGGGCTTCTATGGATTCGTGCAACCCAGTGGCTACGCCAGTTGACACGCAATCCAAACTATCTGCAGACACAGGTCCTCTTCATGATGACCCTGCTACCTATCGCAGCCTCGCTGGAGCTCTTCAGTATCTTACTTTTACCAGGCCGGATATTTCTTATGTTGTGCAGCAGATCTGCATGCACATGCACGCACCTCGTCTGGATCACTGGAACGCTTTGAAGCGTATCTTCCGTTATTTGCAGGGTACTTCTGATCATGGTCTTCATCTGGGTCCTGCATCTTCCCTCTCTCTTCGCGCATACACGGATGCCGACTGGGCCGGTTGCCCTGACACACGTCGCTCCACTTCCGGCTACTGCGTTTATTTGGGTGATAATCTTATCTCCTGGTCTTCTAAACGCCAGTCCACAGTTTCCAGATCCAGTGCTGAAGCAGAATACCGGGGTGTGGCCAATGTTGTTGCTGACATTTGCTGGTTACGCAATCTTCTTCTGGAACTTCATCATCCGCTTTCTCGAGCTACCTTGGTCTACTGTGACAATGTTAGTGCAGTTTATCTCTCAGGCAACCCAGTTCAGCATCAACACACTAAACATATTGAGCTCGACATCCACTTTGTTCGTGAACAAGTTCAGCGCGGACACATTCGTGTGCTTCATGTTCCTTCTCGTCACCAGATTGCGGACATCTTCACCAAAGGACTTCCACGTGTCCTGTTCGATGATTTTCGTACCAGTCTCAACATCGGTCCTCCCGACGTCTCAACTGCGGGGGTGTAATAGCATGTGTTATATTTAGATATTATCTTGTAATTATTTTGTAACAATCTCTCCCTAATTTGTGGAGATCCATTGTATTATTTATACATCACAAATCAATGAGAATACCAAGTTGATTATTCTCTATCAGGGATGAACCACTATGTGATTTTGTTACAATCAACACTTTCTATAAGTTAAATACAATTTCAACTTAAATCAAATAGCTTTAGGATGAAAATCAATGTAATTTGGTAATTGTTTTGCTTATATATGTCATCAACTTTAAAGTTTAATCAAATCGTTTGGGATAATCGATCACTAACAATCCCTAAGATGTAGAGATGGTTAAACAATAAACAACAAACTAAGGATGATTGCAAAATCTAAGTCTATATATCTAGATACAAACTCAATTCAAACAATGTCTTTATGTCTAACATTCTCACACTAGCTGAATGATAGTCTCGATATGCAACTTGGATAGGGGATGGACAAATTGAATAGATCCTTTGGTGACGATGTTTGCAAGTTGATGAAATGTCAAATATGAGACAAGGCCACACCTCACATGAAATGTAGACCAATCCTCACTAATGTTGTTACACCAGTGAGTTGGTGCACAACTCGTAGTCAACTGTAGTGCATGAACCAAAGATATAATCTACCTAATCTTAATAACTACATGAGCAAAGGCATGATACCATGCCTTAGTACTGGACCAGGAAACCATGTGTTGCTTATGGGAACTTCAACTAATAAGGTCAGAGCACAAAAAGGCAAATTAACCAATCATCAAATGGCGATCATAAGGATCATTGGTCGCACTAGAGCGAGAGATTATCAACCCATGAGCAACTTAAAATATGCTTAACTGCCAACATGGAACCATCTGTAGGTTACTGAAGAAACTGGGTACCTTATTTGTATCGTAAGCAATCTCTGCTCTCGCCAAACCAAATACTATAGTGCTTCAATACGCTTCAATAAAGTGATGGATCATCCATAGGGACACAAAAATGTTGGGAAAACTGACAACCAAGAGAACTGAGGGTAGGTTATAGTGAGTTGCATAAGATCATGTTAGATATGTTGCCTTCAACCCACATATAGGCCCATCCATGTTTACTTAAAACTTGTTTAGCAAGATTACTAAAGGGTTTAACCCTAATATTAGGATGCCTATAAATATATCTCTTATACTTCTAAAAAAAATCATCACTCAATAATACGAATACCCAGCTGCCCTGTGAACGTGTAAGTCAAGTTAGACTTAACCACGTTATAAATCTGTCTCGTTTTTCGTTTACGGTTGTATGTGTTCTTAAACCTAACATATCAGATAGATAGCGTTTTGCTGATATTATTGACTTTTGAAATTATATGGAGATATTCTCTCCATAATATTATCTCTACATTCACGTTCATGATTTTCCTCCCTATTTTTAGCCATAATACTTGCTTTCCTTTTCCTTTGTATTTCTATTTATTTGAGAGTCAACCTCTCTGTTCATGTATTCAGAAAACAACAAACACAATAAAATTGATACCTTTGAAGTTTTAATGGTATCAGAGCAGTGATCCTACTGCTCGATTATAAACACATGGCTGGAGATGCAGAACAAGCGACGAAGGAGAGCGGCGGCAACGTCATAGACCATGATTCTCCTTATTATCTTCACCCTTCCGATTACCCGAGACAAATGCAAGTAAATGATGCATTGTCAGACAAAAACTATGCGGATTGGGTACAAGAGATGGAGAATTTCCTGTTCGCCAAAAATAAAATCAGCTTCATCGATGGATCCATTGAAAAACCAGAAAAGACATCCAAGGATTATATGCCATGGATGAGAGTAGATGCCATGATAAAGGGGTGGCTTACCACTGCCATGGAGAGGGAAATAAGAAGTAGTGTCAAATACGCCAACACCGCTACAGAGATTTGGAAGGATCTTCGTGAAAGATTCGGAAAAGAAAGTGCGCTGAGAGCGTACGAGCTGAAGAATAAGATCGCTGCTACACATCAAGATGGCACAAGTGTCTCAGCCTACTACACCAAGCTCCGCTCACTCTGGGATGAAATTCAGTTGGTTTTTCCTATTCCGCGTTGCACTTGTAATGGGAGTACATGTGATGTGGGCAAGCGATTGATTGAACACCAGGAGAAGGAGAGGCTGTACGAATTCCTCATGGGACTGGACAGTGAGTTTGGAGTTATTAAGACTCAAATCCTGGCCACTAAACCAGCACCGGGTCTCGGAACGGCCTACCATCTCATTGCAGAAGATGAGAGACAAAAGATGATAACCGAGGAAAAGAAGCCCGCTGTTGAAGCCGCAGCTTTCAAGGCTTATGTCCCTCAAAATCGTGATAATACCTCCTCGAACCAACAGAAATCGAAGGCACAATCGCGGTCAACAAGGCGCGAGGAAGAGACACAACACTGCACCTTGTCTGATCGGGATGGACATAGTCTAGACGGCTGCTTCAAACTCATCGGCTATCCCGAATGGTGGTCTGGAAAATTGAAAGGAGACAAGACAAAGCCGAGGGCTTCCAGCGTCGAAGGTACTTCGAGTCCTATTCAGGGTCTTAGCATGGAACAATATAATGCCTTTTTAAGGCATTTTGGAGATGGAGCAGCTATGGATGGAGAAAATAAACGTGTAGCCAACATGGCATGTAGAATTAAAAATGATGAGGATGATTGGGTTGTGGATTCGGGAGCCACCGAACACACAACATATTTAAACAATATTCTTGAAAACAAAAGAAAGGATCCATATGAAATGCCAGTGGTTATCCCTAATGGTGATGCGATCCCGGTTGAAGGAAATGGTGACTATACCTTACCGGGAGGCACCAAAATAAAGGGCATATTGCACGTTCCGAACTTTACTTGCAATCTCCTTTCCGTTAGTCGTTTGACTAAAAGTCTTCAATGTTCTGTGACTTTTTTTCCTGATTTTTGTGTAATGCAGGGTCTCCGTTCGAGGAACTTGATTGGTGCGGGTAAGTGTAAAGGAGGTCTATACCGAATGGGGATGTTTGGGAAAGAGAGAAAGGCTATGGCTGTGACCGTTGAAAGATGGCATAAAAGGTTGGGACACACGTCTCAAGAAAAACTTGCTAAGGTTGATTTCCTCAAAGGTGTTTCTTTTAATCTTAGAGATAATGTCACGAGACGTGAAATTTCATGAAAATACATTCACATTTCCTACTCCAACAAAAGCCTATGATGATGACGACGTGTTCATTCCCATTCAAGCCAACGATGATGAAAGCCCACATCATGAATCATTTGAAATGCCCAATGATGAGCCTGTTTCCAACCCACCAACCGTGGAACATGAAAATGTCAATATAAGTCAAGAAAATAATTGTGAAAGTGATCCAACAATAAACCTTGAAGAAGCTTCTCACCAAAATAGTAGGGTGCCTACAACTGTTGAAGCATCACGGCCATAGAGGGACTGAACTCAACCCAAACGGCTTCATGATTTTGTTGAAAATCTTCCCCCTTCGGTCGACCATACACACACCGCGACCACTCAAGACTCCTCTACGGTACACCCTATTGCCAATTATCTTTCTTATGAAAAATTTTCTAATGCTCACAAAAGTTTTTTAGCGGCCATCACTACTGCTGATGAGCCGAAACATTTTAAGCAAGCCATGCAATGTCCAAAATGGATTGAAGCCATGAAGAAAGAGATTCAAGCTCTTGAGCAAAACAACACGTGGACTCTTGAACCCTTGCCGGTAGGAAAACGAGCTATTGATTCCAAATGGGTTTACAAGATCAAGTATAAACCAAATGGGGATGTCGAAAGATACAAAGCTCGTCTCGTAGCAAAGGGGTTCACTCAAATTGAAGGAGAAGATTTCCATGATACATTTGCTCCGGTAGCAAAATTGGTAACTGTTCGAACATTGCTATCCGTAGCTACTAAAAACAATTGGCTCATTCACCAGCTAGACGTCAACAATGCCTTTCTACATGGCGATCTTGAAGAAGAGGTGTACATGAAAATACTGTAAGGCTTTTCCAAAGAAAATGAGGATCGGGTATGCCGCTTACGGAAATCTCTCTATGGTCTCAAACAAGCATCAAGAAATTGGTATCAAAAATTTACTATGGTTCTTCTCGGCCTTGGTTTTTGTTCATCAAAATCGGATCATTCTCTTTTATTCTACAAAACCAATGACACATTCATTGCCATACTTATTTATGTTGATGACATTATTATGGTTGGCAATAATTCCAAAAAGATACAGGAAATCAAGCAATGTTTACATGACAAGTTTAGCATCAAGGATCTAGGTGAGCTGAAGTATTTCCTTGGCATCGAGGTGGCAAAGACCTCCCGTGGTCTCGTTTTGAGCCAACGAAAGTATACTCTAGACATCTTGGAAGATAGTGGTATGGGAGGGTGTCGGCCGTCTTCTTTTCCCATTGAACAAAATCTAAAGCTTACCATGGATGATAAAGAACCCAAGGTAGATGCTAGTGACTATCGAAGGCTCATTGGCCGATTATTATACCTTCAGGCCACTCGTCCTGACATATCTTACTCGGTTAACACCCTTAGCCAGTTTGTGTCGGACCCTCGTCAGAACCATTTGGATGCTGTATTCCGCATACTTCGATACCTCAAGGCAACCTAGGCCAAGGCATTCTCCTACCGAAAGAAGGCGGCACTAATCTGGTTGCATACTCAGATTCGGATTGGCTCGGTTGCCCTCTTACTAGACGTTCTCGAACTGGGTATATGCTACTACTCGGAGGTGCTCCGATTTCGTGGAAAACCAAGAAGCAGTCGGTCGTCTCACGCTCTTCGGCTGAAGCTGAGTATCGTGCTATGGCTACCACTGTTAGTGAAATCATCTGGCTACGATGGCTTTTAAAGGAATTGAGTCTTCGTCAACTTCAGCCCACTACCCTTTTCTGTGATAACCAAGCTGCTCGGCACATTGCCAACAACCCGGTCTTCCATGAACGTACCAAACATGTTGAGATGGACTGTTATTTTGTTCGAGAACGTGTAGAATCCAAAGAAATTTTTCCTATGCCCATCGACTCGAAACTTCAAATTGTCGACCTTCTTACAAAGGGTCTTGGAGCTTCACAACTTCGCTTTTTACATGACAAAATGGGCGTTGTCAATGTTCACGCTCCAGCTTGAGGGGGAGTATTGACTTTTGAAATTATATGGAGATATTCTTTCCATAATATTATCTCTACATTCACGTTCATGATTTTCCTCCCTATTTTTAGCCTTAATACTTGCTTTCCTTTTCCTTTGTATTTCTATTTATTTGAGAGTCAACCTCTCTGTTCATATATTCAGAAAACAACAAACACAATAAAATTGATACCTTTGAAGTTTTAAGATATAACTATCAATAGATAAGGTAGAGTGAATCCTAAAAAAATAGATTAAGGTTCCTAATTCATTAAGTGCAAATTCTGAATACAATTGCTAGATACACCATGTGAAGAAAAGTGCCAAGATAGTTGTAAATAGCTTTAATCCATGTTCACAGGGCTCGCTTAAGGCTATATATATATAGCCTTCTACATCAAGCATACATGATGGGGTTAGTTGAAACTAGAAAGTTCGGATATTATATATATATATATATATATATTTTTTTTTTTGAATGGCCAACAAACATTTCTGCCGTCCCGAGATTGTATAATGTACACTAGCTCGAGTAAGTCATCATGAAAAAAATGCATTTATCAAATCATTTTCCAAAAATATCTTTACATCAAGATGACGAGATTAATAGGTTCACCCCTCTAATTTTCACCTCTTTCCTTCCTCTTTATTATCCGACAGCCTAGTGTTTCCTCTTGAGCTTTTCCTTGCAGTTTTCAAAATCAGATGAAGTTGCCGTTGTCGACGTAGTCTTGTTAAATTCAAAACTCTTCTAGCTCTCTTACCCTTGCATTGCACTACATAAAATAAATGTTGCCCAAAAAATTGTGGATCTAACAACTTTCCTCCTATAGAGCAAATAAATATTTATGTTTATCCACGGTCATTTGACGATTCTATTATTTTAATAAAGTGAACTAGCTAGTGAAGTACAAGAAATTCATGTGAGGAATATATTATGGATCTACATACATGCGCACATTTTAAAAATCACTTCTACCATTCGCTAGTGAACAAAGACAACCGTATATCATCCGATATATTCTTTTTCGGAATAATATATATGTCTTCCTTTCTTTTTATAATATTAAACTTAAGATGCTATAACTATTTATTTATATCCGATCACAAAATACACAATGGAGATTTCATAAATAAAAGAGCTTAAAATACAAGTTACATTTGTATTTCTTGCATTTTAGTTATTCATGTCTATAATCCTTTTTCCAAAAGCAAAATTACAACGATTCACTTAGTAGCAAAATTTATAAAAATGCTATACAACGTCATAATGTTGTTTTATACTATATGGCAAGTTAATGACAACAATATGGAGTTTGAAGCTTTTGATCTAAATGGAGTTGCCCAACACAACTTCTCTCATTCAATTAGCATTGTAATTGATCTCTTCAGCAAAGCTTTTCAAGTCAAACTCAACATTGTTGCATTCAACAATACTTACAATCTCTTGAAAAACATCAACGCTACATGGAACCACCAACCTATCTTTTTGTTCAAAACCAAATTCTTCGGCCGCCTTCTCTAGTAACAACTGGAAAAGAGGGTGCGATAGATGGGATGTTCGAACCACAAACCGTAGTCTCTCCCCTCCAACATACAACGCAATACATCCTCTTGGGGTGGTTGTGCTTGATTGATACCCTTGCCTGTCATTATGATCGCTACTTAATAAACACTCATACCGCAAGGGCTCAGAACCATGACCGATGCAGCCTCTAACCTTAATCTTGTTCGCCAATCTCTTGACGAACCCTGATTTCTTGCCCAACATTTTGTAGAGTGACAAGTTGTTTGCTTGTTTCTAGAAAAGAGACAAAA
This sequence comes from Ambrosia trifida, assembly GCA_028751855.1. Taxonomy (NCBI): domain Eukaryota; kingdom Viridiplantae; phylum Streptophyta; class Magnoliopsida; order Asterales; family Asteraceae; genus Ambrosia; species Ambrosia trifida. Next base: position 120,578,225 of record CM054129.1, on the reverse strand, counting down.
GGGTGAGTGTGTGTAATGTGGAAGTGGAACTGTGGAGGAGGTTCTATATAAAATGAGGGAAGCTTACCCTTTATGACATTTAAAATAACTCTAGGTTTATGATTCTATGTGTCAAGATATTGTCTGTATGTGCTTTATACATATTATATACTTAAATAGCTGCATGACAACTAGCTTATCATTTTAGTTTAACAAAGAACAAAGATAAATAAGTAATTGAAGATACACTAAAGATTCGGTCCAGATGCGCTTCAGAAGTTAGAAATAGTTACCTTTGTGTTAATTTGAGTTAAGAAACACATTAAACATTTACTTTGAGCATAAACATCTTATTTCAAAGAATGCAACAACTACATGACACTCTTGGTTATTTGTATTAGGTTTGTTTTGTAATTATCTTTACTCTATATTATAATACTTTATGGTACTATAGGGTTTTTACCTTCTCTACCATCATACCTCTTTCTAGCTTTCAGTCCTCAGCCTTTTTCACACACACTACAATGATATTTGTTGCCGCTAATGGTTTTAGCGGTGACAGGTACCTTCTTGCCTCTTTTGTCGTTTTATCTATTTTATCCTCTTATTAGGTGCTTTTAACGGCGCCTGGTGTCGCAACTAATTATGCTCATTTTTTTATTTCTAAATTCTTTTATTTCTTAACTAATCTCTGTTTACAATACAAATCGGCCAATTTTAGGTTCATGACACACAAAACTACATAAATGTATACATAATATCACAAATTAATTAAACATAAATTTGGGTCATTTAAGGTAGAAACGTCACAAATTAACTTAACATAAATTGTTTGACATCATCTACACCCATCATATCCTCATCTCCATTGTCGTCATCATCATCTCCATCATCTTCGATAACAAAATTTGATCCCTTGACGACCGAACCTATCATATTTACGAATTCTAAAATCTTCGGGGACTCGGGTCCTTGCTCCATCTACATCTCGTACCCCCACCCCTCCCCATTTAGAAACGTCTTTTTACAGTCGTGTTTGCATACGATACTGAATCCCGCTCGTAATGTCATCAGATGCAACATCCTCTGTACCATGATTCAGATCAAAGCATTGCGCAACAACTTATATAAAAGAAATTTGTCAAGTAAAAAAAACGAATAAACAGAGAACATATAAAATATACTTATAAATTATTTGCCCGAGTATGCTCATGCAAGGCATTCTTGTCAGCAGCTAAACATTTTCCCATCCTTCTTTATCAAACGCGATCGACCGCCGCATGTATATTCCTAGCTCGCTAGTGGATAACTACTCCGCTTATCGATTAGGATAAACGTGGCCGCCCTATCAAAATCAAACTCCAAAGATTGCCCCCTCACTTTTAGCTCAGCATGCAGTTTATGGTTCCTTGCTTTTCCTCTTGTCTGTCTTGGGACTGGTTCAGCTGCAACTATAATTAAAAATGATTAGTCTTTAAATAAAAGAAGTAAAATAGTATATATATATATATATATATAATTTATAATAAGACTTGCCATCCTCCTCATGACCACGGGGCCATCCGCCGTGCGGTGGTGGATCATCGCCGCAATGGCCCATGCCGTATCCGAAATTTTTTATTTGATCCTAAGCCTATACACATATTGTTATTGTTATCACTTATCAGTATCGAAGAATATTACACCATATTTTTATTTTTTTTAATAATAAATTTTTACACCTATATCACCAATCAACTTACACATATAAAGATTTGAACCCAAATTATCTTTATAAGAAACAATTAATATACCACTAGAACACGACTAATTTATGGTTTTTCATACATGGGAATGTTGTCGCTTAATCAAATACCCTGATTAGAATTCTTTTAATTATTTGTGTGTTTGCTCTCAAGAGTCTAGAATGTTGGATAATTGCTGCCATTAAACCAGTACACGATAACAAAAATTAGGTTTGCACAGCCCTCTACGGGCCGTAGAGGGCTCTACGGGCCGTAGAGGGTGTCAGTGTAATAAATAAGGATACCCTCTAAGACCCGTAGAGGCCTCTACGGCCCGTAGAGGTGGGTTGGTCGAGTGCATTTAAACCCTAGACGGCCCGTAGAGGGCTCTACGGCCTGTAGGGAATACGAGGTACGAGGTCATTCAATGAACAGACTGACTTTCAGTGTGTCAGTCTGAAAAAGCACTTCTTCTACGGGCCGTATAGGTCTCTACGGCCGTAGAAAAGCTGGTTGTTAGGAGCATTAAACCCTCTACGGCCCGTAGAGGCCTCTACGGGCCGTAGAGGTCCAGATATATTCTTCTTCCTTGTCTTCTTTCTTCAGTATACGAAACATTTCAAAAAAACGGGTGCACAAAAAATCCAATCGATTCCAAGCTACCGCGATGTCTTCGGGCAACTACGGTAATGTTTCGGATGAATGGGAGCATTCGTTTAGCATATCTCACGTCTCGGAAAGCCTTTTCGAAGCCGTGGTGGAACGTGGTGAGGAGGAGGTTAGATTCGTTGTTCACTGTGGTGACGGGAAGGCACTACCTGATTTGAACCTGCTGCCCGATTTGAACCAGGAGTACGTAGAAGAACCGGAGTCATTTTACGTGCCGCGCCAAGTCATCCACAGTACGAATACGGGACTTATCATTCGCACGAGGGAGGTGATAACGGTGGCGAGGAATCTGTCCCGGATGTTTCGTACGAAACAAATCAGGTGTGTTTATATGTATTTGCACTTGTTTATAATTTAGACCTGTGTATATTTAGTAGTGTACATAATTAGACTCGTATATTTAGTCCCGTACCTAAATTTGTTTTAGGGTTTGTGAGATTTGAACTTGTATATATTAGTTGTTATTTGAACTCGTAGGGTTTGTGAGATCTGAACTCGTATATATTAGTTGTTATTTGAACTCGTAGGGTTTGTGAGATTTGAACTCGTATATATTAGTTGTTATTTGAACTCGTATATAAATTTTGCAGGTATTCGGGTCTCTTAAAGACCTGACAGAGTAGGTTTATCAAAGGGCAAAAAAAATGGTTACATTACCGTATACTCACGTACTGTTTCGCAAGGCAGGGGGCCGAATAGGAGGGTAATAACCGCATGGATACGATGTGACCGTAGTGGCGTACATCATAGTGTAGCCACGGTTCGAAAGACGGGCAGTAAAAAATGTAATTGCCCGTTTGAAGTAATAGGGAGATACCACTCCGGCCACGATGGTTATATTTTGGAGGTCCAGAACCAAACACATAATCACAAACCTTTCCAACACATTGAGGGTCACGCGTATGCTAGGAGGCTGGGCCCGGGCGAGTTAAAATTGGTGGATACACTTTATTTTCAAAATGTTACGCTAGTAGACATACATTCGGTCGTTAGAAAACAAAACCCGGATAGTCCCTGCATCTTAAGAGACATACATAACACAATAACCAAGGTTAAGCATTTGTTATACGGCGGCAGGACTCAAATGCAGGTATTATTATCTCTTATTATTATTATTATTATTATTATTATTATTATTATTATTATTATTATTATTATTATTAGTAGTAGTAGTAGTAGTAGTAGTAGTAGTAGTAGTAGTAGTAGTAGTAGTAGTAGTAGTAGTAGTAGTAGTAGTAGTAGTAGTAGTAGTACTACTACTACTACTTCTTTATTATTATTTTTTAATTATTATTATTGCTATACAGGTACTCGAAGCCACATTGGTGGAAAAAAAAATTGTTTACTTCACCCGGAGGAATGCCTCGACAAATGCAATCGAGGATATTTTGTTTGTCCATCCCACCTCGCACAGGTTATGGCGTGTGTTCCTGCATGTGCTGATGATTGATGCGACCTACAAAACGAACGAGTATAAACTTCCGTTTGTTCAAGTTGTGGGTATGACATCAACATCCAAGTCGTTTTGTGTCGCCTATGCATTCATCTCCCGTGAAAAAAAGGATAACTACTTGTGGGTGCTACAAAGGCTTAAAGAGTTGCTAGAAGATAGTACGGAGCCCCGTGCTATAGTAACTGATTGTGAGAAAGCCTTGATGAATGCATGCGACATTGTATTTCCAGCAGCTTCAAAGTTGTTATGCAGGTATACATATTATTATTATTATTATTATTATTATTATTTTTATTATTATTATTATTTATTATTATTATTATTATTATTATGCATTCAGGTATCACATTCAACGAAATATATTGAAGCACTGCAGACAAGCCTTTGGAAATGCAGATTGGGGAATATTCGTGAAATCTTTTAAGCGACTATGTAGATCTTCATCTCCGGCATTTTATACACTCTGGTTAGACCGATTCTACAAACGACTATGCCAAGACCAACGAGCTGGTACATATTTTATTAATATAGTTTAAAACGCATACACACATTAACAAATACCTTTGTTCTATCTTTAAAGATGTTTTTGAATATATAGACCGGGTCTGGCTCCGTGACTACAAAGAAAGGTTTGTTTCTGCATGGACAGACACAAACTACAACTTTGGTCAGTATACGACCAACAGAGTTGAGAGACAGCATTCAAGGTTTAAGATGCACATTAAGGGGCCTAACAACTCGCTCCACAACCTTGTGATGATTGCAGACGATGTGGTAACGTCACAAGAGAGGGTAATAAACCACTCGTTTGAAGAGAGTTTGTCTGTGAAAAAGGTGCACCATGACATACCTCTTTTTGAGGACCTACTCGGTAAAGTTTCCCATGCAGCAATCGAGAAGTTGATAACTGAGATAAAAAATATAGAGAAGTTGAGGAAACAATAAATGAGTTGTGGTCACCAGCTTTTCATGAGTTCTGGGTTGCCATGTGCATGTCGATTAGATTCGTATATAAATAAAGGTAATACCTTACTTTATTATTATTATTATTATTATTATTGAATACAGGAATAAAAATACAGCTGTCCGAAATAGACGTCTTCTGGACACGACTGAATTACGAACCAGAAGTAGTTTGGGGAACGTGACCTTGCGAGTGAGTGGGAAATAGTCAAAGAGACACTGCTGTCTCAATCACCACACGTTCAAAGAAATATGTTGTCAAAAATAAAGTCGGTGGTAAATCTAAGTATGACTGACACTCAACCTCCTGAGGTACAAAAGAATACTCGCCGGCGCCCAACTACAAAATCAAAGAAAAAAAAACATCAGAAGGATGCGCAAGAAGATGTTAGTATTATTATTATTATTATTATTATTATTATTATTATTATTATTATTATTATTAGTATTAGTATTATTATTATCATTATTATTATTATTTTATTATTTATTGTTATCCATTGTAGGAAGACGAGCCTGCTAAAAGACGTAGGCCATCAGACCCGGGTAAAGATAAAATGAGAATGTGTAGCAAAAAGTATCCACTCTTAGTAGGGGACAGGTACATAAATAACTATTTATACATACATACATATATACATATGTACATATCCTCTAATCATGATTTCCTAATGTTTGGCGGTGACAGATATAAATTTGTGCTTAGAGAATTTAAGCATCAGATTGATCCCCTTTATCGATGGTTTGTCACGCACATTCAAAATGTTCAGCCAGACGGTAACTGTGGGTTCCGATCTGTAGCTGTGGCTTTGGATACGGAGGAGGAAAACTGGGATTGGATACGCCACCTTCTTGTACAAGAGATGATGGGTCAATACCAAGAGGATTGGTTCGAGATTTTGAACGCATTCGAGGATAACGGGTTCGCCCGCATATACCCGTCCTTAGATTGGAGGGGAGTCGGGGATGCACCCAATTCAAAATGGATGGAGATGCCTTTGACTGGATTACTGATTGCTCAGGCATTTGGTGTGGTCCTTCAATTCTTCAGTGCTGATGAAGCGAGCACATTCTTCCCAATGCAAAGTCATCCTGAAAGCGTGCCAGAACATCGGGTCATTTCGATAGCCACGTGAACGGCAACCACTACATCATGCTTAAGCTAGCAGACGACGCTCCAATGCCTTATCCGAGTGGAGCATGGTCGGGTTGGGTAGATGTAAATCACAACCCATGGTTAGCACTATACAAGGATCGTCTTGATGAGGGGCGTAGTCTATCTCAAAAATCTCCAGAGTGGTTTGACCTAACTGGTTGTCCTGATTCTTCTGATAGTTCGGTGTAAATTTGTTTTTATAATATATAATGATTTATTAAGTACATTTTTTTTTATTTTACATATATAATAAGAAATGAAAACATTCTTTTATAAAAAAACTTATACCACCTAATTAAAACTAACAAAATAAAAAAAAAAAAACCAAAACTTCTACTGGGCCGTAGAGGGCTCTACGGGCCGTAAAAGGAAGACATATACGGGCCGTAGAGACCTCTACAACCCGTAGGAGTTTGGAAGCTGGTCGTAGAGGTCATTGAGTCTACGGGCCGTAGAGGTCTCTACGACCCGTAGACAAAAAGTTTTGAGTTTCTTAAAACTTTGTGAAGTTTATAAATAAAATCAGAAATTTTTTTAAAAAATTGTGAGTCTACGGGCCGTAGAGATCTCTACGGCCCGTAGGAGAGGATTTTTTTTAAAAAAAAAATTAGGTTATCAGTTGCATATTATATTTAATTATTCTGGATATTATTCTAACGAACTGGTAGCCCAGATGGTCCCCATGGTTTCTATAAGTGTCGTGTGTATGTGTGTGTGATAATGTGCCCAAGCTCGATCCTCGCCCCAACCGTTTTGTTTTTTTTTTTATTTTTATATACGGCCCGTATAGAGCTCTACGAGCCGTAGAGGATCCCTGAAAAAAATTTAAAACATTCTCTGTTCGAAAAAAAAACCCCAAATCAACATATTCCTTTCTTCTTCTTTCCAAAGAAACCCAACCCACCCCACCAAAACCTCCCCTCTACCTCCTTTCAAACACCAACCCACCACCGATCGACCACCACCAAACCTCCCCTCTACCCTCTGTTCGAGCCCCATCCACCACTACAACCCTCCAAATCAGTTTTTATCCCCCCAAAACCTCTCAACCCTAACCCTACAACCACAACCACCGTTCAACCACCACGACCGTTCAACCAACACCACCGTTGGTATGGTTCTCTCTCTTTTCCATTTTTTTTTCTTTTTTTTTTCTGTAGGATTTGTTATGTTAATTTTTTTTCTTTTTTCTTTTTTTAGTTTTTTTTTTCTAGATTTAGGAATGATGATTGTTGTAGATTATTGTTGTGTAGATAATTGTTGTGGGTCGATTGTTGTAGACGGTTTGTTGAATCGTTTAGGCGTTTCAAATGGTTCGAAATGGGTCGATTGTTTAGGGGTTTGTTTATATTGTTTAGGCTTGTGTTGAATAGGCGAAATGGTGGTTGAATAGATTCGGCGTTTGTTGAATAGATTAGGCGTTTGTTTTGAATCGCCTAAATTATTTTAGTTTAGGCGTTTCAAAAGAAACGCCTAAACTATATTAGTTTAGTTTAGGCGTTTTAGTTTAGGCGTTTCAAAAGAATCGCCAAAACTAATATAGTTTTTGCGTTTCTTTGGAATCGCCTAAACTATATTGGTTTTGGTGATTCTTTTGAAACGCCTAAACTATATTTGTTTAGGCGTTTTAAAAGAATCGCCAAAACTAGCTAATATAGTTTTTACGTTTCTTTGGAATCGCCTAAACTATATTAGTTTTGGCGATTCTTTTGAAACGCATAAACTATATTAGTTTTGGCGATTTCTTCTAAAACGCCTTTATTATAGAAACGCCCTAACTATAAATTCTTCGCTTTTGCAGTTATGGAAATTATGAAGACGAGGACTACGTGAATGAGGAGCAGGAACAGGAGCCTGGCGAGCCCGTGGTCAGGGGGCCTAGCCCCATGGCAGGGGGTGACTTACAGGGCTGAGAGCATTGCAATTTTCGGCGATTCGATTACCTGAATCCAAAATTTCAGAGTTTGAGGAAAAAGAATATCGAAAAGCCGAGGGGATTTGTTGGGACGCGCTTCGGGCCACTAGGGGGGGGGTGCAGAGGAGATTGCACGACAGTGGATCCCGGAAGGGAGCCCATTGGACAGGTTTCTTAATGACTGCAGCGCGTCGTCCCATTGGCCGTTGGTGATAGAGTTCCTATCCACCTTTCACCTTCGGCTACGAAAGGATGGTGACGATCAGTCGGGCGCCGGACCGTCGCGCCGCCCACAGCCGGAGGACGAGTTTTCTATACTCGGCGTTGAGTATGGTTATTCCCTAGATGAGTGGGCTACGACACCCAGTGGTACACTAGCGACGAGCTTAGAGAGGTATTATTATTATTATTTATTTTTATTCTTATTATTTTTGTTTTTGTTCTTATTCTAAATATTAATGTTAATGATAATGTTCAGGATGTCTACACTAGAGGTGTCACTAGTGTTCCTGGTGACGTGCTCTATGCGTGGTGGCCCACCATTGGTGGTCCAGAGTTCGGGAATCCGAGTGCGAAGTATTGTTCTTATTATTATTATTATTATTATTATTATTATTATTATTATTATTATTATTATTATTATTATTATTATTATTATTATTATTTTTTATACTTATTATTGTTATACTGTGTAGGGGGGAGAGGTGTGACAGGGCATCTAACATTCGTCACCCCGTGGCTCGTTACATTCACCGTTGCATTACCTATTCCTTAACGGCACGGTGCATTTGTAACGAGCGGGTGACGAAGACGAACCTGATGTACCTGTATTGCATACTCACCGGCACGCCGATTGCCTTGCATCGGTGCATGGCCGAATACTTTGCCTCCTTCCCCCATAAGCAATTGCGGGGAGGCATCGCATGCGGGGGGATGATCAGCAGGATTGCCGAGCGCTACAATGCCGGGAATTATTTCGGTTATGTTAACCGGAATTAGTTTCCGCCACTACCGCCCAGGTATTGTTCTTCTTCTTCTTCTTCTTATTTTTATTATTATTATTATTATTATTAATGTTAATGTTTATCTTTTTGTTTATTTGTTTCAGCCTATTAGGTCAACCCACGATGAAAGCTATGGGTTGTATGGCGAAGACTGAGGATCATCCAGCCATCCACTATCTGATTGCTCCGGGTGGCGCGGAGTTTGTGCATGAGCCGTTGGTACATCAGGGCCTTGGAGGTATTATTATTATTATTATTATTATTATTATTATTATTATTATTATTATTATTATTATTTGGGAAACTTGTAAACAACTTGTGTTGTCTGGTTTTCACGAAAACAGGGGAAACTCTGCCCAATTTTTTTATAAAATCCTGGATTATTATTATTATTATTATTATTATTATTATTATTATTATTATTATTATTATTATTATTATTATTATTAATTATTTATTGTTATCCATTGCAGGTGATGCTGTGGAGGTTGGGTTGCAGTTTGTTGCTAAGGGGGAGGGGGCGATCTGAGGGACGTCGAGATGCCTGAGCAGCAGCCTGAGGATGTGCAGAATCCGGCGCGCGTTTATCACTCTCTCAGGTTGCCTCCTGATGTTAGGGTGGACGTATGTGCGGTTGCCGCAGAGGTTGTCGAGATGCGTGCGTGGCGTCAGCAGATGGACACCTGGCGTCAGCAGCCGAACATCGAGATGCGTCAGTGGCGTGATCGGCAGGACGAGGCGATGCGTTGGATGATTGCTGGCCAGCAGGATATCTTCGCCAGCTGGGCCTGCAGACTCGTGTCCCACCGACTATAGGGCCCAGCACGCAGCAGACCCCGCATGAGGCCGGGAGGTCCTCGCAGCAGCAGCCGCCGCTGTCGCCGCCGCCTGATGATACGATGTTTTATTTATGATCATATTTTGTAAATGTTTTAAACAATCTTTATTTTGAACGCTTCTGTTAACGTTTAGTTTTATCTTTTTGCTTATATAAACGCTTGTGTTAACATTTTACACGCTTATTGAGACGACATTAAAAATTTGAAAAATTAAACAATTAATATTTTTTTTTTGTAACTATTCTGATAATCCACTACGCTCGTGTTTATTTATTAAACAATTAAACTGTGTAAAAAAAAAAAAAAAAAAAAACTCCTCTACGGGCCGTAGATGGTGCCTAATATTGGTTTATGTTATATTTATTTTTTCCAATACAAAAAACAGCGAACTGGTAGCCCAGATGGTCCCTATATTCGAAATAAGACTTGTTTGTGTGTTTATGTGATAATGTGCCCAAGATCGAACATCGTCCCAAACGTTTTTTGTGTTTTTTTTTCGAGTCTACGGCCTGTAGAGGTCTCTACGGCCCGTAGGTAAAACATAAACATCCATCCTTCCCTTCTTCATTGCCAAATTAATAGGGACTTCTTCTACGGGCCGTAGAGGCCTCTACGGCCCGTAGAATGTTCAAAAAATGAGGTCTACGGGCCGTAGAAGCCTCTACGACCCGTATAGGGTTGTGTGAATAAATTTTCTACTTGTGCAAATATCCGGAGCAAGTGGAAATTATAACTATTTGATAAAGTATAAATGATTATTTATGTTATAACTTTATATATAATTGTATTATACGTATTGTTATTTATTTTGGGTGAAGCTAAACAAACACCAGTCGCATGCTATTAAGACAATATACAAATCAGGTAAAGGTTAAGGGTGATATATGTTTAGTTAAAAAAAACACCGAAACATCACAAAATGCAATATATTATAAGATTCATTGTTTTATGATCGAACATTCATCTGTTGGGAGTTTTTTTAACAATTATATTCATGCACCGTTTCTATTGTTTAAAAAGAAATCTGATAGAATTCTAATAAACATGCATACACGTTAAACACCAAAACTATAACATTATTTTTTCATGCTTTTCAATTTCTTTCGATTTATATAAGGATGTAAAACCTAATTGATTATTTTGTTTCATAAAGTTAGGCAATAGTTGTATGACACTTTAGAGACAATATCATTGTATTGATACAAGAAGTTGGTGAAGGGAAAACTTGTTCCTAGTGTACGTAGTACAAATTTATTTAATCAACCAATGAATTGAATTCATATTTTGTTTTATTATTAAAGTTGTAATAATCAATGGTGAATCTAATTTTTTTAGAACAGTATAATTTTGTTTTTAATTACTAGTATACCTTAAGGCAACATGTGTAACAGAAGATATCATATATTTCATTTTTTATTAAATAAAAGATATAACTAATACTCAAAAATTGTTGGTTGTACGTGTTGAATTCCAGAGCATATGGAAGTGAGTATATATCTGTCTTTTGGAGCCGTGCGAGTAAGTATGTACTTGGTATCAACAAGAATAAAGATCCGACAACTTCTTATAAATATCTTTATCGTGAATATGTTCCTTAAAGGTAAACAAAAGACAAACATACAGGAATATATATGATTTAAGTGTCTCTTCTTCGATCTTGGTTCAATGAAAATTTAATATACTTGTGTATTTTCATAGTCACAATGACACAATATATATACTTTCCCACGCTTTTTAATTATGTGAGTAAAATTACTTGTTTATAGACGTTGGTCAGTTAGGCCCAAGTGAATTAGCCCATCGGATAGACAACCCACACTTAGAACTAACAAAACTGTCAGCTTAACGATGTGCACGGTATTGTATCAAACCGATCCCAAAAATAAGGGTACCAGTATCAAAAATGATTGATATCGGCACCATACCGAATCGGTACTGAACTGAAAGTGTAGATCCCGAAAAACATAAAGGTGTGTACCGAATTGATATAAGAAATGGTTCAGTACGATATATTCAATATCAGTTCGGTTTTGATACCCATTAACATTTGCTCATCCCTACTGTCGCTAAAGACCTTTATGATGGGTACGATTGTTAGAAAAACATCGTTGCAGATCAATGTTTGGCGACAGAAACAATTTTTTAGGAAAATGTACAACATGAAAACCCATCATTGTAAATTAATACGTATTAAATTTGATGAAAGATTAGTGATGGATTTATTAAAACTAATTTCTAGTTTTAGCGACGAAACTAGTAATGGAAAAGCATTTGCAATTGTAAAAACCGTCACAATTGCGTACTATCTTTACTATCATCACAACCAAGCGACAACTTTGTTCCGTCACAAATTTGTGATGGTATTCCATCGCAAAGCTATGTTGCTAAATGCTAACGCTTTGCAGCAGGAATGTACTATTAAATGATTTGAATGGTATAGCTTTCAAAATATTATTGACTAATTACTAATATGTTACCATTCAAGAAATTATTTCGTTAAAATAAACGCACTTTAACTTTTTAAGTCGACATTAATACTATCTTTCAAAGTACAATAGTAAAATAAATCCTTAAGTAATTGGATTTCATTAGGGTCATGCTTCTCCACCCGTACGTTTAGCTGATTGGGCTTTTGATTTTGGGCTATAAAATGAAGTTTTAAAATGGTTAACTAGAAGTCATTTAGAAGGATGTACATCTGATCATCATAGTAAAAGAGTAAAGGTTATGCCATCAGCCCATGTATTAATAAAAAAAAATTATGTGCTTACACACGCTTCAATAAACAAAAATAGTATAAACTGTAAATAATATATAAGAAAATTTAAAGCAAACAGTGATTAGTTTTACTAATGGTGTAGATTAAGTGACTGACATTTTTGTAAATTGTGTTTTACAGTTATTGATTAACTAGTGGGTTTATCCACGCGTTGCAGCGGAATCCATAAATGGGTTGCAATACAACATTATGACACTTAGGTTTTTGTACCTCAAGATACGCAAACAGAATATAAATGTGCACACTATGTTTTAACAAGTATTCGTAGAAAGAAAAGAAAAGAAAAGAAATGTGCACCGCTACTTACAACTGATTGTAGTTCACCGCAAAAACCATATACTCATTATTGAACAAATGTTAATAAACCAAAGGTATGTTACTGTACCAGACCAATATGAATATAAACATCACTCTTGGGCAAGTTGTCTGACCATTGAAGACACCTTGCTAAATGATAAAGTTTATTTACATGACAAAAAGTATGTAGTAATAATATGATATTGTATACACTATCATATGAAGGTCACTATCCATTTATAAATTAAAAGTTGTGATTTGTAAGTTTGTAATAGACTTGCCCAACCTGACCCAACAACTAAAAAATTACCCAATGTAGCCGGTGAGCCGAACCATTCCATCCACTTTGCCGCTAGGTAGACGTATATATATGAAAAGGGTTTATAATATAAGTATTATTATGGCACACGATAGCCAAAAAAAATCCCAAAACACGAGTAGAATGCAAGGGTGCAGTCATATCAAGGTGCTTGTTTTGAATGGTTGAAAATCGGCAATCTTAACTCTTAAATCCTCAAATATCAACGTATTGCTAGACTTAATATCTCTTAATTATTTAAGGACGGACCTTGTCATGCAAATAATCCAGTCCCTTTGCTGCATCAACAAAAATCTTTACTCGCTGTACCCAATCAAGCACGGGCCCCGGTTGTGCTCCTAGCAGACCCTTCTTACCTACATGTATATATGTATATTATATAGATTTTAAACCCAACACCAATTATATTTCAACTTATATATCCGTTAATTTAAACACGAATACACTACTAGAAATTTGGGCATTTGTCACCACATTTTCGGTCACATAACGGTAGCAATTGCTCTGTAGCCACCATTTTGCAACAAAAAATGCGATAGTAAAAACAGCCGTTGCCCTAATGCCACCAAATAGCTACCACTCTTGTATTTTGCTACCATATTTTTGTCACTACAAAAATGGTTAAAATTATTGCTACCGCTCCTACAATGTTGTAAGAAGGCCTTTTGCTACCGTTTTGGTACAATTTAGTCACCGATATTGCCACCATTTAGACACCATTTTAATTGAAAATTTGCACCTTTTTTTGTAACCATTTTGGTACCATTTAGTCTGCAACCATTTAGTCACCATTTTCATTGAGGATTTACTACTATTTAGCCACCACTTTTATTGAAAATTTACTACCATTTAACCACCACTTTCATTGAAAATTTGCTACCAGTTAGCCACCACTTTCATTGAAAATTTGCAACCATTTATAAGGAAAAGAAAAGAAAAGGATAACCTCAATTTGAATAGAAATAAATATACACATATGAGTAAACAGCCAAGTCGTAGTTATACTTTATTATGGGTCAAATGGTTCCTTTGCCCCTTGCATCTTGGCAACAAGTGAACCCATTGTGCATAGGGTGCACCCTAAGTACTATTAATTAATGCGTCAATTACAATAAAAGAACTTATAGGGTCAACCTCTAGCTACATATCCCAGTACCTTTCAAATAAATGGTAATTACTTTCAACTCGAAAGTTACATGCTGGTAGATAATCCTTCAATTATAGGGTCAACCTCTAGCTACGTATCCCCAGCCACCACTCCTCCAGCTAAGGCCCCAGTTAGGATGTTTCCACAATTTCACCTTAAAATTTGAACATTTAAAGACCGTTCATATATGTATTTGCAAAAGTGATATTGTTATATTAAATACCCAAAACCAAATAATCAGATAATAATTTGGAAAAAGCACATTCAAACACCCTCATAAAGTTAATAGTTAATTTTTTTCTTAGCGAGATTGTATGAACTGGAGATAAGACTTTAGGAGACTTTATGCTTGTTAGAATTGTTTAGTTAAATAGAACACATCGATCTTCTATGAATATAATCAATACTTTGTAGTGACAACAACATATGTGTTAACGAACACTTAGAAGCTAAATGATTTATTATTTACCTTCTTCGCGCAACCTTTGGCGGTGGACCCTCATGGTAGAAGCTTGGCATTGCGTTTGCCTTAAATAGCAAACTCTTTCTGAGTTGCTTCAGGTTTACTTCCTTTTCTTCATTTTTAACACAAATATGAACTTCAAACTGAAAATGGATGAAAAAAATTAACTAATAAAGGTCATAAAATTTTTACCTTGGTTCTTGCCTCCCATTGAATTCTCTACCTCCAACGCTTATTGTTTCTCTAATTTGGAATAAAACTGAAGCAAAAAAGAACTAATATATATATGTGTTTGTGTATTTATATATATATATATATATATGTATATATATATAGAGAGAGAGAGAGAGATGTTAACATCTTTAAGAAATGTTAACAGGCTAAAAGATGTTAGCGTACAGGTTGAAATTTGTCGATTAAGTAGATTAGAAACATTTTTGTTAATAATTGGTGTAGCATATATGGTTTTGTACTTTTGTTCATTAAAAATACACTTTTGAGTTTTTTTTTTTTTTTTTTTTTTTTTTACTATTTCCAAACTAATTCTCATCTACAAGTTTGTAATCCAAGACAATGATCGATTAGGCATTTTTTTTTTTGTAATTAGAGTATGTTTCACTGGTGAAGATGAGTTGTTCACATAGACTGAATCATCAAGAATAAAGACTGGACTTGGATATATTTGAAATAATAATTTTCAGACAATGGAATTTCTCCTACCAAAGAAAATCAATTAAAGACTACACCAATCTTAAATTTTCTAAACAAATTACAGGCAATCCTTTAACCAATGCCTAATGAACGACACGTATATCATATCATCAATCTATCATAAATTGCCTAAAAATTAATCAACTAACAAAAGCTATAAAGCCTAATTTTATGTAATTATCATTGATTAAAATTGGAAACAAAAATGATTGCGTTGAATGATATAAAAAAAAGTACTCTGGTTAGTTTGACTTTAACTTTATGAAGACTTCAGTCACTATATTTTAAAGTTTTAAAACTCATACAAGTTTAGCTGACATAAGATTATTCATTGTGATAACATAAATTGCTATCTTTCATCGCCATTATATAAAATTTGTTCAAAATTTTTTTATCCCGTGTGTTTATTTAGTTTGGGTGAGCTCCATTTTCATATAAAAGTTGATTATCTTCTAGGAGCATTTAGGGAAGAAAAGTGGTAAAATTTAGGAAATTATAAAGAAACCCTTGTATGCCATCTTAACTTTGGACAATTTGGACATATTTGCCAAAGCCTCCTCCTTTATAATGTAGTATAGATGAGATGGAGTAAGGGTGCAATGGTAAAATTTGTGACATTTTAAACAAAATAAAAAAGGAAATGGTTCCATCACTCCTTCATTCATGGCTTGTTTCCATCTTCATCGGCTTTTCAAATCGGAATGGAGAATCAAGAAAAATCAAAGAACATAATAAACATCGGGGTGTAAAATACAAACGTAAGTGAAGTCATCTTCCTCATTGTGTCAATCAAAATTCTTCCTCTAAGATTTTTGGTGATTTTGAAATTTTTAGGTAAGTGGGTGAAATCTAGAAGAACGAGGGGTTTGAGAAAAAAATTTGTGTCGTCTGAAGTTAAATGCCAGAAAAGCAAAACTCATCGGAAGCTAAAAAATGATGGAATCCAACAATCAAGAGTGTATCAGAAGATCCGACGGAAGCAAAAAAAAAAGTTGGTGTTGTGTTTCTTTGGGTTATAGTTTTCTGATCAATGATTGGATTACATTATGGTGTTTTGGCATTAATACTGTGTGGTGTTTTATATCCGTAAGTTGAAGATGTTGTGTTTTATATTCATAACTTGTATGCTGGTGTGTTTAAATAGTTGTTATTTGATGATGTGGTGTTTTATAATCATAAGTTATATGCTGGTATCTTTTGAATGACTAACTATTGAAGATCATGTGACATATTTTCGTAAGTTTTATGTTGGTGTGTTTTAAAGTTATTAATTGATGATGTGGTGTTTTTGTTGGATCAGTATGCTCTTGATGGTTTACTTGCTAGTGAACACTTATGTGTTTAGCAAGTTCAATAAGATTTGCAAAAGTGGTTTCCTTAATCCTTTCTGTCCTAACAATCTCCCCTTGGATTGATGAAGCCAAAACCTTATCTAATTCCTTATTGTTGTTTTCTTCTGTCATTGACTATCTTCCATATTTCCTTGAACATGGAATTCTTCAATTGATTCAGCTGTTCATTAGTGATAGATCCTTGTTGAGGTTCTAGATGTTGAATTGTAAGCAGGTCTTGTGTTGATAGATTTTTCAGTTCATTCATGGATTTGAAGGCCTTGCTTGTAAGATCTCTTCTTGTCACCAATACTGAGTTGGAATCAGTAAAGGACCATCTGATGTCAGCACTTTAGATCTGTCAAAATCTGAAGTATAGGGAACTATGCTGGATCCCTGGGATGTTCCTGAGTGTTGGATGTTCTCTATTTCCATGACTCTTAGGTGGGATTCACTTCTGTCTTCTGTTTACACCACATCAGGTAATTTAAAAGTAGGTAAATGATGTTCAGTAACTACCTTTGTGTGTAGTTTGTCAGTTATAGTCTTCTGGATTTGATAAGCAAATGTTGAAGGATCCCTAAACTGTGTTATCAGAGGCTTTTCTTCAATATCAAAGTCTCCTTGTACAACTGTGTTGCCTTCTAGCAACACCATCTTGAAATTAGTCTTTGTATTGTCCTCTGGCTTTCTTTTGGTAGCTGGTCTTTGTTTGACACCAGAAGTTCTAACTACTGAAGTTGATACTTCAGAAGTTTTGTACTTCTCTGGATTTGTAGCCTTGTCAGCCTTGTATCTTTTGTATGTATCCGGTAGTTTGTCTTCTCTCCACTTTGACATTGAGGCTTTTGAACCATAGTCATTAGCTACCAGTTCTTCAATTATCTCTGCTCTCTTAGCTTTTCTATCCTTCTCTGTTGCAGTCTTGTCAGCAACAAGTTGAGCTCTTCTTGTTAGCTCATCCATTGAGAGCCCTTTGAGTGAATAGGCTTTTGTTTTGCTGTTCTTTGTTATAAAAGACACCAGTTGTTGTCTTTTGTCTTCTTCAGCAACTCTTTCTGTTTCAGCTTGTCTATTCAACTTTGCTTCATAAGCTTGAAGCTTTTCATTTAAGCTCAAGTCTTCCCTTGCTTCCAGGTTGTTCCAGATCTCTTCTTCCTTAGCCTTTCTTTGGGCTGCAAGTAAGCTCTTCTCTAGTAATTCTTTGGACATTGAAACTGGAGAAGGGCTCAGCACAGTCATTTGAGTTGTTGTAGGCCTTGGAATAGGAGTTGGTTGTTGTTCAGTTGGTTTGGAAGTCTCTTCAATTGTTTGTAAGATGGAAGTGTTAATTGCTGAAGTGTTGATAGAAGTATCAACTACTGAAGGATTGTCTTCAGTACTTTCAGAGTCTTCAGCAGTTTTTTCATTATGCCCTTGGGAAGTTTCAGCTTCAACTTCAGTTCTAGAAACATGCCTTTGTTGATCTTCTTTTTGTTTCTTGGCCTTTTCTAGCAGTTGTTGTTGTTTTAGAGCCACTCTTGCCTTTATCCTGGCTTCCAATGACTCTTTTGGTTCCTTAATCTTCTCCCCTTTTTTGGCTTCATCCACTTCTGGAAGCCTGCCAGGTTGAGAAGTTCTACCAGAGAGTTCAACAAGCTGTCTTGAGTTGTTGTCAATCTTGTTGGACAGCTCACCAAGTTTCTTGCTAATCACCTCAAATTGAGTTGTGGTTTTCAACTCCCAAGCAGTTGTGAAAGATTTGAGGTGATTGGTAATGAGGGTGTTCATCATCTGGTATAGGGCACCATCTGGGCTGCATAGTTGGTTCAAATCTATGCTTGATGACCCAGGGAATTGGGTAGGCATTTTTAGTGAGGGGTGTGTTTTTGGGTGATCTTCAGGATGTACTGAAGATGCCACTTTAGGGGAATCAGGGATCAAGTGGACTTTAACCTGATCTGGTGTGACCAGCTCTTTGAGGTTAGAGACACCAGGTGCAGGACCTTCACTAGCAGCCGTCAATTCATGTTTAGTGGAGTGTGAATCATCATTTAAATCAATGGAATCATCTGAATCCCTGATAATATCCTCAATGAGGACAGTATCAGTTATATCATGAGCTGGGCCCAACC
Organism: Ambrosia trifida; assembly: GCA_028751855.1. Taxonomy (NCBI): domain Eukaryota; kingdom Viridiplantae; phylum Streptophyta; class Magnoliopsida; order Asterales; family Asteraceae; genus Ambrosia; species Ambrosia trifida. Next base: position 120,559,362 of record CM054129.1, on the reverse strand, counting down.
CAGTTGTCTTATGTACCTCTTGTTCTTGGTTCAGAGGATTTCCTACCTCAAGCATAAAGCCTTCATCAGTAGTTGCCACAAATGAGGTCTTAGCTATGTTACTTCTATCCTCAGATCCACCACTGGGTGGTAAATGAGTAGTAGCAGCCTCAAATGTACCTAAGGTCTCTAAGTTTGGGCTTAGAAACCCTGGTTCATCCTCATCTCTTGGGTTAGGTGTAACACCCCAACCGATGGCGGAAACATCGGGGTGTCACGTAGTGACGATTGTCCAAAAGCACATGGTATTTAAAATTCAAGTTCCATTAAATAAATATTCTAATAATGGAATTTATTACAACGAAAAAGAAACAATGCTAAAGGTTCAACATCAAACTAAATCAATAATCAAATAAAATTTAAAACTAGACTTCAACTTCTAACGTCCAAGGCACGTAGAACTTCACGCTTCATTATTCCCTGAAACATGTTTAAGTTGGAAAATGTGGGGGTCAACTATAAATAGCTGGTGAGTAATACGTTTGTTTTCAAAAAAAAATTTAATTAACAAAGTTTTGTAAGTCATGTCTATATATCAAAACAATTTGTAATAATATTAATTGGAAACCATGGTGTTGTATAGTCAACCCTAGTGAAAATGACGTAACTCAATGAGCTAGTAAAAATGACGTAACTCAATGAGCTAGTATAAAAATCTGTTTCAATCATCCCTGAATTTATGCGGGGGATGGGCTTGTCGAACCTATAGCGCTATAATCTACTACAGTTGACTTGATCAAAGTTAATGACTACACTGAGGCGGGTTCACCAACTAATAATAAAAACTAATGCGTAAAGATATAAGCAAGACAAAAAGTAAACATGTTTCACCCCTAAAAAAAATATAAAAACATTAAAAAGTGTGGCTATGTAAAACTCACCTTAGTAAAGCAAGCAAATTTTCCAGTTAGTGCAAATAAGACTGAGAGAACCCCGAACGATTATCCTAAACAGTTCACGAAAATATATATCTAATAAGTTGGGGACTTAACACAAAAATTAGTATAAGAAATACTACCCAAAAGAAAATTTGTTTTATAAAACAATTTTTAAATAAATTATTTTTGTATACATATCTAGTTATTTAATTATAGTAGTTGATTAGACAACCTAAACAAAAGTTTATAAAATTTCATGATCAATTAAAAGTAAAAGAAAATAATAATAATAATAATAATAATGACTTTCTGTTTCAAATTTACGAACATGCACTTTTTTTTTTAAGTTTAAATAAGTTTGATATAACATATTAGGTAAACTACACAGTTATGTATTCCATTTTATTTCAAAAACGTTTTATAAAATATAATATACATATATATTTAATAATAATAATGAGATATATTCAACGAAGGAAACGAAATTAAGAAAGAAAAAAAATGGTTAAAGTGGACAAGGTTTGAACTCCTTGCAAATGTTTCAAGACTTTACCATCACAGACAACCAACAACACTACTAGTTGTTGTGTTAAGTAGCCATTGCAATGAAAGTTTTAAAACAAGTTTATCTCTCAACCATCTTCCCAAATCAAATAAAATAAATCCTAATCTATAACCCAAACAATTAAAACTATTTATGGACTGTTAAACAGAGGGCTTCCGAATTGTATTCGAAACGAACAGAATGAACGAAGAAACATACCAGAATGCGTGGATAGAGGATGGATGTAGGGTGGTCGGCGTCGGACTCCGGTTAAGCTCCAACGACCCCAAGATAAAACAGCCCCTCGAGTTTCAATTATTTACAAACTAATACTAAACTTAAATTATCTTTATTATTATTAACTTTACAAACTTACACAAATAGATATCCAACCAACACTCCATTAAATGTTAAAATTTTTATAAATTTCAACAATTTAGCTGAAATTTTATAAGGTAAATAATATTTATTACACATATAAATATCAACATGAGGAACAGAGTTCGAACGAAAGATAAAACGCCAATGATATCTTTATTATTAATAATACTAAAACGAAATGATTACAACGGAAAAATTCAAATCGTTACAGTCTCCCCTACTTTTAGAAATTTCGACCCGAAATTGATTCAGAGGAAGCTTTAGGAAAGAAAAAGTTGTGGATTGATATTCCCAAAAGATCTTGTTTAAGCCTTGAATTGATATAAAAATAGAGACGGGTGAATTTGAGCCAAGAACAAACAACTAATATAAGAAAGATAGATAGATATTGGATTGAACAAAGAGAACTTTCATTGAATACAATAAACAAATGACAAGATAATAACCCACCCCGGGTGAGCTCCCCCGGGGTGGTGGCTCCAAATGCACACCCTTTCTATGGTGTCTAGTGTCCTATTTATAGATCCTGAGCCTTGTCCTCCAAGCAAGCCGCCACTTGCTTGGAAAACCCTAAAATGTGTGAGTACTTGGCTGAGTACTTGACTAAGTGCTCAGCCCACCGTGTGAGCACTTAGCTGAGTACTTAACTAAGTGCTCAGGTGAGCACTTAGCTGAGTACTTAACTAAGTGCTCAGGTGAGCACTTGGCTGAGTACTTGACTAAGTGCTCAGCCCACCGTGTGAGCACTTAGCTGAGTACTTAACTAAGTGCTCAGGTGAGCACTTAGCTGAGTACTTAACTAAGTGCTCAGGTGAGCACTTGGCTGAGTACTTGACTAAGTGCTCAGCCCACGTGTGAGCACTTAGCTGAGTACTTAACTAAGTGCTCAGCCCACGGTGTGAGCACTTAGCTGAGTACTTGACTAAGTGCTCAGGTGAGCACTTGGCTGAGTACTTGCTTAAGTGCTCAGCCCACTGTGTGAGCACTTAGCTGAGCACTTAACTAAGTGCTCAGCCCACTGTGTGAGCACTTGGCTGAGTACTTGCTTGTAATTGATAACATCATTCTCTAATTTGACCCAACATGGATACTTTGCCTTCAGTTGATCCTCGCGTTCCCAAGTAAATTATGGGCCATGTTTAGATTCCCAACGAACTTTGACAATAGGTATGCGAGTACGCTTCAGTTTCTTCACTTCACGATCCATGATCTCCACAGGTTTCTCTATGAAGTGCACAGATTCATCAACACGAACATCGTCGAGAGGGATGTGGAGGTTTTCATCCGCCAAGCATTTTCTCAAGTTAGACACGTTGAAAGTTGGATGAATGTTGCTGAGTTCAGTAGGTAAATCAAGTTTGTAGGCCACCTTCCCAATTCTTTCGAGGATTTTAAAAGGACCCACAAAATTAGGTGCTAGTTTTCCTTTTTTTCCAAATCGAACCATTCCCTTCCAAGGAGATACCTTTAGTAGTACAAGATCACCGACCTGGAATTCTAAGGGCTTACGACGTTTGTCCGCATAGCTCTTTTGCCGACTTCTTGCCGTTTGAAGACTATCACGGATTTTCATGATTTTGTCTGTCGTTTCTTTGATCAGTTCGGGACCAGTGATTTGAGCTTCACCAATCTCGTTCCAACAAATTGGAGAGCGACATTTTCGACCATAAAGTGCTTCAAAAGGTGCCATATTGATGCTTGCGTGATAACTATTGTTGTAAGAAAATTCAACCAAAGGAAGATGAGAGTCCCAATTACCACCAAAATCAATGACACAAGCCCTAAGCATGTCCTCAAGAGTCTGAATGGTCCTTTCAGTCTGAGCATCGGTTTGAGGATGATATGCAGTGCTGAGATTAAGCTGGGTACCCAAAGCAGACTGCAAAGATTCCCAAAAATGAGAGGTAAAACGACTGTCACGATCCGAAATTATGTCCAAGGGTACACCGTGACGACTCACAACTTCGTCAACATAGATTCCTGCCAACCTTTCAACAGTAAAGGTCTCACGAACAGGCAAGAAATGAGCTGATTTTGTCAAACGGTCTACGATCACCCAAATTCTATCATGACCCCGAAAAGTGCGTGGAAGTTTAGTAATGAAGTCCATTGCTATGCTCTCCCACTTTCACACTGGAATTTCTGGTTGTTCAAGCAAACCAGAAGGTCGTTGATGCTCAGCTTTGACCTTCAAGCAGGTAAGACACTTGGCTACAAAAATGGAAATGTCCTTTTTCATGCCAGGCCACCAATATATAAAACGAAGATCTTGATACATCTTGTCTGCACCAGGATGAATAGAATAACGAGACTTGTGAGCCTCATTCATAATGAATGTGCGAAGGTCATCACGATCAGGAATCCAAATTCGATTCAAGAAATAAAGTAGTCCATCAGATTTAGCTACAAGTTGAGTCTCAGCACCACACGACATTTCATCATACATTTTGCCTTGAGTAACAGAAGTGTGTTGGGCTTGAAGAATACGAGCTTGAATGTCAGTTTGGATCTTGACACAATGAAGTTTGACGTGTTCCTTTCGACTAAGTGCATCAGCCACAAAATTCGCCTTTCCAGGATGGTAGCGAATCTCGCAATCGTAGTCATTAAGTAGTTCAACCCAACGTCGTTGCCTCATGTTCAGATCTTTTTGATTAAAAATGTGTTGGAGACTTTTGTGGTCAGTGAAGATCACACATTTCGTGCCATAGAGATAGTGCCTCCAAATTTTCAAGGCAAAAACAACAGCACCCAATTCAAGATAATGAGTTGTATAATTCTTCTCGTGGATTTTAAGTTGCCTTGATGCATAGGCTATAACTTTGCCTCGTTGCATGAGAACACAACCAAGGCCTAAGTTAGAAGCATCACAATAGACCACACAATCATCATTGCCTTCAGGTAAAGTCAAAATAGGTGCATCACAAAGCTTAAGTTTAAGAGTCTGGAATGCTTCCTCTTGCTTGGGTCCCCACTCATAAGGTTTACCCTTGTGAGTAAGAGCAGTGAGAGGAACAACAATCTTTGAGAAATCAAAAATAAATCGACGGTAATAACATGCTAATCCGAGAAATGAACAAACTTCAGTAGGGGTTTTAGGTGCCGGCCAATTTTTCACCGCTTCAATTTTCGCAGGATCAACATGAATTCCCTTTTCGTTGACTATGTGCCCTAGAAATTGAACCTCCTTAAGCCAAAATTCACATTTCGAGAACTTGGCATACAGTTGTTCCTTCTTCAAGAGTTCCATGATCAACCTTAGGTGTCGTTCGTGGTCTTCTTTGGATTTAGAATAGACCAGGATATCGTCGATGAAAACAATGACAAATTTGTCTAGGTACGGCTTGCAAACTCGATTCGTTAGATCCAAGAATACTGCAGGTGCGTTGGTCAATCCAAAAGGCATGACTAAGAACTCGTAATGCCCATACCGAGTGCGAAAGGCAGTTTTAGGAATGTCTTCTTCAAGAACACGAAGTTGATGATAACCAGAACGAAGATCAATCTTTGAAAAACAAGTGGCTCCCTGAAGTTGATCAAAAAGATCATCAATTCTAGGCAAAGGGTAACGGTTCTTTATGGTGAGCTTATTGAGTTCCCGATAATCGATACACATTCGAAAAGTCCCGTCTTTCTTTTTAACAAATAGGATAGGAGCTCCCCAAGGGGAATAACTTGGACGGATAAAACCTTTGTCCGAAAGCTCTTGGAGTTGACTAGCAAGCTCTTGCATTTCTAAAGGTGCAAGACGATAGGGAGATTTTTCAACGGGGCTTGCTCCAGGAACAAGGTCAATTCGAAACTCGACTTGACGAACGGGAGGAAGACCAGGTAGATCTTCAGGAAATACTTCTGGAAAATCCCGAATGATGGGAATATCTTGAATGTCTTTACCCTTATCCTTCTTTTCTACAACATGAGCTAAAAAGGCTATGTACTTCTTGCGCAAGTACTTTCGGGCTGTGGTGCAAGACATAAGCTTAAGTTCATTACATGATTTTTCTCCATAGATTTTCAAGATGTCACCCGATGGAAGAGGGAGTTGAATAGCCTTATCAAAGCAGATGATTTCAGCACGATTTTGGGTTAACCAGTCCATACCTACTATGATGTCAAAACTTCCAAGCTTCATAGGAGTAAGATTTATTGAAAAACAGTGGCCATTGAGGCTTAAAGTGCAATTACAAATAATGGAATCAATTAAAATGGGGTTCCCGTCAGCTACTTCTACTATTATAGGTTCTTCTAGCTTAGAACGTGGCATAGCAAGTAAAGGTTCAAACTCTAGAGAAACAAAGCTCTTATCGGCACCCGAATCAAACAGGACTGAAGCATAATGATTATTGATACCGTTAACCACTTCATTGTTGCCTCGTGCTTCATTGGCGTTAATGTTAAAGGCACGTCCACAAGCTCCTTGATTGGTGCGAAGAGGGCACTCATTACGATAGTGAGTTCGGTCTCCACACTCAAAACATTGACCGATAGGGTAACGGCCAGGCTGACCAGGGTTAGCAACTTGATTTGGAGCAGTAAGTTGAGCAGGAGCAGGTGCTTGTATGGCAGGAACATGTGCTTGTGAAGCAGGAGCAGGTGCTGGATTTTGTGCAGCAGGAAAACAACAAGTGTTGAAATAATGTCCATACCTATTACAGCGAGTGCATAAACGACATGGAGAGGTAGCAGGATGATGCCGTTTACACGTGTTACAAAAAGGGTGATTTCCAAAAGGCTTCTTGTTTGGAGGTTGAGTTGCTACTTGATTCACAGGAGTGGGGTTTGAAACAGCAACATAGTTTTTAGCCTTACGCTTTTTATTACCAGTTGAGGACTCGGGTTTAATCTCTGCAACTGATGTAATGGTAGCGTTTTCTTTCTTTTCTCCTTTTCGAAACAAGGTACCAGCCTTCACGTGATTATCAGTTAAGGTGGCAGCCAAATGAATCGCATCCTCAAGAGTAGTAGGTTTACTTCCCCAAACTGTGTCTTGAATCAGCATTGGTAAACCCCTGATGTATCTCTCAATAGCTCGCGACACAGGAGTGACATGGTGAGGTACAAGTAGGCTGAGCTCATGAAAACGGGTAGTGAAAGCAAGATTTTCCCCGCTGTCCTGCTTAAGTTTCCAAAATTCTTCCTCCAGCTTCATCATTTCATTCCGAGGGCAAAATTCAGCTAACATAAGTTCTTTGACTTGATCCCATGTTAAAGCTAAAGCCACTTCAGCACCACGATTCCGCTTTTCCCCGTTCCACCAGGTGAGTGCTCGTTTTTTAAGAACACTCATGGCATAACGGACTTTGAGGTTGTCAGGGCAGTCACTATTGATAAAGGTGTTTTCAATGCTTTCGAACCACTGCAAAAGTCCAGTGGCCCCTTCATTTCCATAGTACTTAGCGGGACCACAAGAGTTGAAATGTTTGAGAGTGCAAGGCCGATTAGCATTACCATTAGCATTGGGTCCCTGATTAGAAATCTGATTGAATTGGGCTACCAAGTTAGGAAGTACAGCAGCCACCGATTGAGCAATGAGAGCTGCCAATTCAGCATTGTTGTTCTGGTTGTCATTGATGTTCTCGTTGTCGCGACAAGGAGGCATTTTCTAAAAATAAAAACAAATCCGAAGAAAACAAAGAAGATCATGAGGCAAAGATATTGATAGGTCGAAACAGATATGATAACTATGATAAAAGACACTAGGGTTGTAAACGAATGAACAAAAAAACATTGACTAATCAAAGTGATTAGATCACCATAATGTTTGGGAAGACGTGCTTTAGCCTTTGCACGTGTTCTTAATCATTATTAAGACCTAAGACCCTGACGAGATTGACAAAAAAATAGGTCTAAACCTGGGAGTTCCCCCCCCCCCCCCCCAATAATCTAGTGGTAGATCATGATCGCCTAATAATACATGTTGGCGAAGAAAAAAAAAACTAGGCTACAATAGGGAAAAGGACAAGGATAGGGAAAATTTTATGGATTCTTTGGGAACATGAGAGGACTCATGTTTAAATGAAAAAAATTAAAGGTTATAGTCTAGGTTTATTACCCTAATTCTCTATAACCATGGCTCTGATACCAATCTGTAACACCTCAACCGATGGCGGAAACATCGGTGTGTCACGTAGTGACGATTGTCCAAAAGCACATGGTATTTAAAATTCAAGTTCCATTAAATAAATATTCTAATAATGGAATTTATTACAACGAAAAAGAAACAATGCTAAATGTTCAACATCAAACTAAACCAATAATCAAATAAAATTTAAAACTAGACTTCAACTTCTAACGTCCAAGGCACGTAGAACTTCACGCTTCATTATTCCCTGAAACATGTTTAAGTTGGAAAATGTGGGGGTCAACTATAAATAGCTGGTGAGTAATACGTTTGTTTTCAAAAAAAAATTTAATTAACAAAGTTTTGTAAGTCATGTCTATATATCAAAACAATTTGTAATAATATTAATTGGAAACCATGGTGTTGTATAGTCAACCCTAGTGAAAATGACGTAACTCAGTGAGCCAGTAAAAATGACGTAACTCAATGAGCTAGTATAAAAATCTGTTTCAATCATCCCTGAATTTATGCGGGGGATGGGCTTGTCGAACCTATAGCGCTATAATCTACTACAGTTGGCTTGATCAAAGTTAATGACTACACTGAGGCGGGTTCACCAACTAATAATAAAAACTAATGCGTAAAGATATAAGCAAGACAAAAAGTAAACATGTTTCACCCCTAAAAAAATATAAAAACATTAAAAAGTGGGGCTATGTAAAACTCACCTTAGTAAAGCAAGCAAATTTTCCAGTTAGTGCAAATAAGACTGAGAGAACCCCGAACGATTATCCTAAACAGTTCACGAAAATATATATCTAATAAGTTGGGGACTTAACTGAGTCTAAGACAATTTAGGATTATAGGCACTAGGGTTTTAGTTTCTAATTTGGGAATAATCTCTATTTAGATTTAGTTTATTAATGTAAATAAATAGGATGATATCATAAATATTTATAAAACAAAAATTAGTATAAGAAATACTACCCAAAAGAAAATTTGTTTTATAAAACAATTTTTAAATAAATTATTTTTGTATACATATCTAGTTATTTAATTATAGTAGTTGATTAGACAACCTAAACAAAAGTTTATAAAATTTCATGATCAATAAAATAATAATAATAATAATAATAATAATAATAATAATAATGACTTTCTGTTTCAAATTTACGAACATGCACTTTTTTTTTTTAAGTTTAAATAAGTTTGATATAACATATTAGGTAAACTACACAGTTATGTATTCCATTTTATTTCAAAAACGTTTTATAAAATATAATATACATATATATTTAATAATGAGATATATTCAACGAAGGAAACGAAATTAAGAAAGAAAAAAAATGGTTATAGTGGACAAGGTTTGAACTCCTTGCAAATGTTTCAAGACTTTACCATCACAGACAACCAACAACACTACTAGTTGTTGTGTTAAGTAGCCATTGCAATGAAAGTTTTGAAACAAGTTTATCTCTCAACCATCTTCCCAAATCAAATAAAATAAATCCTAATCTATAACCCAAACAATTAAACCTATTTATGGACTGCTAAACAGAGGGCTTCCGAATTGGATTCGAAACGAACAGAATGAACGAAGAAACATACCAGAATGCGTGGATAGAGGATGGATGTAGGGTGGTCGGCGTCGGACTCCGGTTAAGCTCCGACGACCCCAAGAACAGCTCGTAAACTTATGTTTGATGTGTGGTTTTGTTTGCGGACGGTTTCTGAGTCGAAGTACGGGTTATATTTTATAACCAGCAGATCGTAATGTGAGGAAACAGTTTGGAACAAAATTGCCGAGATTTAGGGATCGTTTTTTAGCGGTTCAAAAGTGCTTCAAACGTCCGGATTTTATGACGAACAGATTCGTGATAAGGATTAAAATGAGGTTGTAGTTTGGATTGGCGAGATAACCCCGGTTTCACCGAGTTTGACTTCGCCGGAGAATCCGGAATTTCCGGTGACAGGGACGAAGAAGAAGACTGGAAATTTTTTTTTTCAAACTTTTTTTTTTGTCAAAACAGCCCCTCGAGTTTCAATTATTTTCAAACTAATACTAAACTTAAATTATCTTTATTATTATTAACTTTACAAACTTACACAAATAGATATCCAACCAACACTCCATTAAATGTTAAAATTTTTATAAATTTCAACAATTTAGCTGAAATTTTATAAGGTAAATAATATTTATTACACATATAAATATCAACATGAGGAACAGAGTTCGAACGAAAGATAAAACGCCATTGATATCTTTATTATTAATAATACCAAAACGAAATGATTACAACGGCAAAATTCAAATCGTTATAGTCTCCCCTACTTTTAGAAATTTCGACCCGAAATTGATTCAGAGGAAGCTTTAGGAAAGAAAAAGTTGTGGATACTTTGCCTTCATTTGATCCTCGCGTTCCCAAGTAAATTATGGGCCATGTTTAGATTCCCAACGAACTTTGACAATAGGTATGCGAGTACGCTTCAGTTTCTTCACTTCACGATCCATGATCTCCACAAGTTTCTCTATGAAGTGCACAGATTCATCAACACGAACATCGTCGAGAGGGATGTGGAGGTTTTCATCCGCCAAGCATTTTCTCAAGTTAGACACGTGGAAAGTTGGATGAATGTTGCTGAGTTCAGTAGGTAAATCAAGTTTGTAGGCCACCTTCCCAATTCTTTCGAGGATTTTAAAAGGACCCACAAAATTAGGTGCTAGTTTTCCTTTTTTTCCAAATCGAACCATTCCCTTCCAAGGAGATACCTTTAGTAGTACAAGATCACCGACCTGGAATTCTAAGGGCTTACGACGTTTGTCCGCATAGCTCTTTTGCCGACTTCTTGCCGTTTGAAGATTATCACGGATTTTCATGATCTTGTCTGTCGTTTCTTTGATCAGTTCGGGACCAGTGATTTGAGCTTCACCAATCTCGTTCCAACAAATTGGAGAGCGACATTTTCGACCATAAAGTGCTTCAAAAGGTGCCATATTGATGCTTGCGTGATAACTATTGTTGTAAGAAAATTCAACCAAAGGAAGATGAGAGTCCCAATTACCACCAAAATCAATGACACAAGCCCTAAGCATGTCCTCAAGAGTCTGAATGGTCCTTTCAGTCTGAGCATCGGTTTGAGGATGATATGCAGTGCTGAGATTAAGCTGGGTACCCAAAGCAGACTGCAAAGATTCCCAAAAATGAGAGGTAAAACGACTGTCACGATCCGAAATTATGTCCAAGGGTACACCGTGACGACTCACAACTTCGTCAACATAGATTCCTGCCAACCTTTCAACAGTAAAGGTCTCACGAACAGGCAAGAAATGAGCTGATTTTGTCAAACGGTCTACGATCACCCAAATTCTATCATGACCCCAAAAAGTGCGTGGAAGTTTAGTAATGAAGTCCATTGCTATGCTCTCCCACTTCCACACTGGAATTTCTGGTTGTTCAAGCAAACCAGAAGGTCGTTGATGCTCAGCTTTGACCTTCAAGCTGGGAAGACACTTGGCTACAAAAATGGAAATGTCCTTTTTCATGCCAGGCCACCAATAAATAAAACGAAGATCTTGATACATCTTGTCTGCACCAGGATGAATAGAATAACGAGACTTGTGAGCCTCATTCATAATGAATGTGCGAAGGTCATCACGATCAGGAATCCAAATTCGATTCAAGAAATAAAGTAGTCCATCAGATTTAGCTACAAGTTGAGTCTCAGCACCACACGACATTTCATCATACATTTTGCCTTGAGTAACAGAAGTGTGTTGGGCTTGAAGAATACGAGCTTGAATGTCAGTTTGGATCTTGACACAATGAAGTATGACGTGTTCCTTTCGACTAAGTGCATCAGCCACAAAATTCGCCTTTCCAGGATGGTAGCGAATCTCGCAATCGTAGTCGTTAAGTAGTTCAACCCAACGTCGTTGCCTCATGTTCAGATCTTTTTGATTAAAAATGTGTTGGAGACTTTTGTGGTCAGTGAAGATCACACATTTCGTGCCATAGAGATAGTGCCTCCAAATTTTCAAGGCAAAAACAACAGCACCCAATTCAAGATAATGAGTTGTATAATTCTTCTCGTGGATTTTAAGTTGCCTTGATGCATAGGCTATAACTTTGCCTCGTTGCATGAGAACACAACCAAGGCCTAAGTTAGAAGCATCACAATAGACCACAAAATCATCATTGCCTTCAGGTAAAGTCAAAATAGGTGCATCACAAAGCTTAAGTTTAAGAGTCTGGAATGCTTCCTCTTGCTTGGGTCCCCACTCATAAGGTTTACCCTTGTGAGTAAGAGCAGTGAGAGGAACAACAATCTTTGAGAAATCAAAAATAAATCGACGGTAATAACATGCTAATCCGAGAAATGAACAAACTTCAGTAGGGGTTTTAGGTGCCGGCCAATTTTTCACCGCTTCAATTTTCGCAGGATCAACATGAATTCCCTTTTCGTTGACTATGTGCCCTAGAAATTGAACCTCCTTAAGCCAAAATTCACATTTCGAGAACTTGGCATACAGTTGTTCCTTCTTCAAGAGTTCCATGATCAACCTTAGGTGTCGTTCGTGGTCTTCTTTGGATTTAGAATAGACCAGGATATCGTCGATGAAAACAATGACAAATTTGTCTAGGTACGGCTTGCAAACTCGATTCGTTAGATCCAAGAATACTGCAGGTGCGTTGGTCAATCCAAAAGGCATGACTAAGAACTCGTAATGCCCATACCGAGTGCGAAAGGCAGTTTTAGGAATGTCTTCTTCAAGAACACGAAGTTGATGATAACCAGAACGAAGATCAATCTTTGAAAAACAAGTGGCTCCCTGAAGTTGATCAAAAAGATCATCAATTCTAGGCAAAGGGTAACGGTTCTTTATGGTGAGCTTATTGAGTTCCCGATAATCGATACACATTCGAAAAGTCCCGTCTTTCTTTTTAACAAATAGGATAGGAGCTCCCCAAGGGGAATAACTTGGACGGATAAAACCTTTGTCCGAAAGCTCTTGGAGTTGACTAGCAAGCTCTTGCATTTCTAAAGGTGCAAGACGATAGGGAGATTTTTCAACGGGGCTTGCTCCAGGAACAAGGTCAATTCGAAACTCGACTTGACGAACGGGAGGAAGACCAGGTAGATCTTCAGGAAATACTTCTGGAAAATCCCGAATGATGGTAATATCTTGAATGTCTTTACCCTTATCCTTCTTTTCTACAACATGAGCTAAAAAGGCTATGTACTTCTTGCGCAAGTACTTTCGGGCTGTGGTGCAAGACATAAGCTTAAGTTCATTACATGATTTTTCTCCATAGATTTTCAAGATGTCACCCGATGGAAGAGGGAGTTGAATAGCCTTATCAAAGCAGATGATTTCAGCACGATTTTGGGTTAACCAGTCCATACCTACTATGATGTCAAAACTTCCAAGCTTCATAGGAGTAAGATTTATTGAAAAACAGTGGCCATTGAGGCTTAAAGTGCAATTACAAATAATGGAATCAATTAAAATGGGGTTCCCGTCAGCTACTTCTACTGTTATAGGTTCTTCTAGCTTAGAACGTGGCATAGCAAGTAAAGGTTCAAACTCTAGAGAAACAAAGCTCTTATCGGCACCCGAATCAAACAGGACTGAAGCATAATGATTATTGATACCGTTAACCACTTCATTGTTGCCTCGTTCTTCATTGGCGTTAATGTTAAAGGCACGTCCACAAGCTCCTTGATTGGTGCGAAGAGGGCACTCATTACGATAGTGAGTTCGGTCTCCACACTCAAAACATTGACCGATAGGGTAACGGCCAGGCTGACCAGGGTTAGCAACTTGATTTGGAGCAGTAAGTTGAGCAGGAGCAGGTGCTTGTATGGCAGGAACATGTGCTTGTGAAGCAGGAGCAGGTGCTGGATTTTGTGCAGCACGAAAACAGCAAGTGTTGAAATAATGTCCATACCTATTACAGCGAGTGCATAAACGACATGGAGAGGTAGCAGGATGATGCCGTTTACACGTGTTACAAAAAGGGTGATTTCCAAAAGGCTTCTTGTTTGGAGGTTGAGTTGCTACTTGATTCACAGGAGTGGGGTTTGAAACAGCAACATAGTTTTTAGCCTTACGCTTTTTATTACCAGTTGAGGACTCGGGTTTAATCTCTGCAACTGATGTAATGGTAGCGTTTTCTTTCTTTTCTCCTTTTCGAAACAAGGTACCAGCCTTCACGTGATTATCAGTTAAGGTGGCAGCCAAATGAATCGCATCCTCAAGAGTAGTAGGTTTACTTCCCCAAACTGTGTCTTGAATCAGCATTGGTAAACCCCTGATGTATCTCTCAATAGCTCGCGACACAGGAGTGACATGGTGAGGTACAAGTAGGCTGAGCTCATGAAAACGGGTAGTGAAAGCAAGATTTTCCCCGCTGTCCTGCTTAAGTTTCCAAAATTCTTCCTCCAGCTTCATCATTTCATTCCGAGGGCAAAATTCAGCTAACATAAGTTCTTTGACTTGATCCCATGTTAAAGCTAAAGCCACTTCAGCACCACGATTCCGCTTTTCCCCGTTCCACCAGGTGAGTGCTCGTTTTTTAAGAACACTCATGGCATAATGGACTTTGAGGTTGTCAGGGCAGTCACTATTGATAAAGGTGTTTTCAATGCTTTCGAACCACTGCAAAAGTCCAGTGGCCCCTTCATTTCCATAGTACTTAGCGGGACCACAAGAGTTGAAATGTTTGAGAGTGCAAGGCCGATTAGCATTACCATTAGCATTGGGTCCCTGATTAGAAATCTGATTGAATTGGGCTACCAAGTTAGGAAGTACAGCAGCCACCGATTGAGCAATGAGAGCTGCCAATTCAGCATTGTTGTTCTGGTTGTCATTGATGTTCTCGTTGTCGCGACGAGGAGGCATTTTCTAAAAATAAAAACAAATCCGAAGAAAACAAAGAAGATCATGAGGCAAAGATATTGATAGGTCGAAACAGATATGATAACTATGATAAAAGACACTAGGGTTGTAAACGAATGAACAAAAAAACATTGACTAATCAAAGTGATTAGATCACCATAATGTTTGGGAAGACGTGCTTTAGCCTTTGCACGTGTTCTTAATCATTATTAAGACCTATAACCCTGACGAGATTGACAAAAAAATAGGTCTAAACCTGGGAGTTCCCCCCCCCCCCCCCCCCCAATAATCTAGTGGTAGATCATGATCGCCTAATAATACATGTTGGCGAAGAAAAAAAAAACTAGGCTACAATAGGGAAAAGGACAAGGATAGGGAAAATTTTATGGATTCTTTGGGAACATGAGAGGACTCATGTTTAAATGAAAAAAATTAAAGGTTATAGTCTAGGTTTATTACCCTAATTCTCTATAACCATGGCTCTGATACCAATCTGTAACACCTCAACCGATGGCGGAAACATCGGTGTGTCACGTAGTGACGATTGTCCAAAAGCACATGGTATTTAAAATTCAAGTTCCATTAAATAAATATTCTAATAATGGAATTTATTACAACGAAAAAGAAACAATGCTAAATGTTCAACATCAAACTAAACCAGTAATCAAATAAAATTTAAAACTAGACTTCAACTTCTAACGTCCAAGGCACGTAGAACTTCACGCTTCATTATTCCCTGAAACATGTTTAAGTTGGAAAATGTGGGGGTCAACTATAAATAGCTGGTGAGTAATACGTTTGTTTTCAAAAAAAAATTTAATTAACAAAGTTTTGTAAGTCATGTCTATATATCAAAACAATTTGTAATAATATTAATTGGAAACCATGGTGTTGTATAGTCAACCCTAGTGAAAATAACGTAACTCAGTGAGCCAGTAAAAATGACGTAACTCAATGAGCTAGTATAAAAATCTGTTTCAATCATCCCTGAATTTATGCGGGGGATGGGCTTGTCGAACCTATAGCGCTATAATCTACTACAGTTGGCTTGATCAAAGTTAATGACTACACTGAGGCGGGTTCACCAACTAATAATAAAAACTAATGCGTAAAGATATAAGCAAGACAAAAAGTAAACATGTTTCACCCCTAAAAAAATATAAAAACATTAAAAAGTGGGGCTATGTAAAACTCACCTTAGTAAAGCAAGCAAATTTTCCAGTTAGTGCAAATAAGACTGAGAGAACCCCGAACGATTATCCTAAACAGTTCACGAAAATATATATCTAATAAGTTGGGGACTTAACTGAGTCTAAGACAATTTAGGATTATAGGCACTAGGGTTTTAGTTTCTAATTTGGGAATAATCTCTATTTAGATTTAGTTTATTAATGTAAATAAATAGGATGATATCATAAATATTTATAAAACAAAAATTAGTATAAGAAATACTACCCAAAAGAAAATTTGTTTTATAAAACAATTTTTAAATAAATTATTTTTGTATACATATCTAGTTATTTAATTATAGTAGTTGATTAGACAACCTAAACAAAAGTTTATAAAATTTCATGATCAATAAAATAATAATAATAATAATAATAATAATGACTTTCTGTTTCAAATTTACGAACATGCACTTTTTTTTTTTAAGTTTAAATAAGTTTGATATAACATATTAGGTAAACTACACAGTTATGTATTCCATTTTATTTCAAAAACGTTTTATAAAATATAATATACATATATATTTAATAATGAGATATATTCAACGAAGGAAACGAAATTAAGAAAGAAAAAAAATGGTTATAGTGGACAAGGTTTGAACTCCTTGCAAATGTTTCAAGACTTTACCATCACAGACAACCAACAACACTACTAGTTGTTGTGTTAAGTAGCCATTGCAATGAAAGTTTTGAAACAAGTTTATCTCTCAACCATCTTCCCAAATCAAATAAAATAAATCCTAATCTATAACCCAAACAATTAAACCTATTTATGGACTGCTAAACAGAGGGCTTCCGAATTGGATTCGAAACGAACAGAATGAACGAAGAAACATACCAGAATGCGTGGATAGAGGATGGATGTAGGGTGGTCGGCGTCGGACTCCGGTTAAGCTCCGACGACCCCAAGAACAGCTCGTAAACTTATGTTTGATGTGTGGTTTTGTTTGCGGACGGTTTCTGAGTCGAAGTACGGGTTATATTTTATAACCAGCAGATCGTAATGTGAGGAAACAGTTTGGAACAAAATTGCCGAGATTTAGGGATCGTTTTTTAGCGGTTCAAAAGTGCTTCAAACGTCCGGATTTTATGACGAACAGATTCGTGATAAGGATTAAAATGAGGTTGTAGTTTGGATTGGCGAGATAACCCCGGTTTCACCGAGTTTGACTTCGCCGGAGAATCCGGAATTTCCGGTGACAGGGACGAAGAAGAAGACTGGAAATTTTTTTTTTCAAACTTTTTTTTTTGTCAAAACAGCCCCTCGAGTTTCAATTATTTTCAAACTAATACTAAACTTAAATTATCTTTATTATTATTAACTTTACAAACTTACACAAATAGATATCCAACCAACACTCCATTAAATGTTAAAATTTTTATAAATTTCAACAATTTAGCTGAAATTTTATAAGGTAAATAATATTTATTACACATATAAATATCAACATGAGGAACAGAGTTCGAACGAAAGATAAAACGCCATTGATATCTTTATTATTAATAATACCAAAACGAAATGATTACAACGGCAAAATTCAAATCGTTACATTAGGGCTATGGAAATCCACAGTCATGTCAAAGTCTGATGGTATGTCCCCTGTTTGATGTGGTTGTTGGGGACTGACATGTTCAAATGGGATAGTCTTTTTTAGCCCCGAGAGAAGTTTGGCAATTTCTATGGTTGATGGTTCAGGTTCAGTAGTTTGGGGTAAAGGTTCAGCAGTTTCAAAAGAAGGATCAGTTGGTATGGTTTTCTTGAATTTCTTTCTTTTGAAAAGAATGGTAATTGGGGCTCTTGTGGGGGTTTGAGATGGATGAGACTGAGAGGATGTTTCAGTCACATCTTTGTCAAGTGCAGATTGCACATTTGCAAATTCAGGCATCTCAACTTCCTGAACTGCCTTTCTTTTAAGGCTGGTGGGTTTTGGTTTTTGTTGTTTTGTTTTCTTGGCCTTTTTGGGTAAGGGTTTGGAAGATGAGGGTTCCATGGGGACTGTTGTTTGTTCCCCTTGGTCATCTTCTGGCCAGGAAGCCGGTTTATTATGCCTAGATTATGCTTGTGAGGTTAATGGATTTAAAACAGTTGTTTTACCAACAAGCACCTCTTCTCCAAGTTCTTTAATTATGCATTGCATAATGAACCTTGGATACAACAAAAACTTCTTTTTAGAGTTTTGGTGATGTAACACCAACTCATTAAAGAAAAGTGCTGATGCCTTGAATTTTGTTTCATTCACAATGGAATGAAAAATAGGTTGAAAAGTAGAGGGCATCTGATCATAAGATCCAATTTTTGGACTCAAACACATGATGATGTAATGAAACAAAAGTTTGTACTTAGGTTCAAAAATTTCTTAAAAATAGTAGCATGTGAGAGAGTACCTTGGTAACCACACTCTGTCATGGTCAAATGAATTTCAGAGTTTGGAAATTGATCTGGGGCATCCACATTATCTAGACCCAGTCTAATCCCCAAAGTTGCTGGTGTGATTGCCATTGTTCTCCCTTGGATGGTTGATTTTAGGGAGATCACTTGATCATTCACTGTCACCGTCTCCGCGTTTTCCCAGAACTCATTTAGAGTTTCAGTATGGATTGGAGGATCAATGGTGGGGGCAGTGAAGTATTGGGATTTGACGACTAAATTAATGATTTCGTCGTATTGGGACCAGGCTTCATGTTTCTCAAAGTAGCCTCTTTGACTGTGTCCCTGTTTCAGTGTTAGAGCCATGTAGTTTGTGTGTGTGTGGATCGAACAGTGTTTTTGTTTGCAGGTTAAGGGTTTGAGAGTGTTTTTGAGAGAGAAGGAGGGAATTTTTCTTTTTGAAAGGATAAGTGTTGAAAAAGGTGTTTATCAGAAGTTTATAACCACCTTAGGTCAAACTTCTAAAGTGGGAAATATCTGATTTACCCTTAATGACAAAACTGCTGATGAAGAACAACTATCATCAGTAGTTCCCATTTTCTCTTCAGTAGTTTGTTAACAACTGATGAGAATGTTTTATAAACACTTTATTCATAACTTCTAAAGTTTATTTTATCAGAAGTTAATTATTTTTCAGAAAATATTCCCATACTGATGTTTTGTACATCAGTAGTTTCTCTCTTTTTATTTTTCAGAAGTTTTAGAACAAAACAGATGTAAGTGAAAAATAAAATATGTGCAGAAAAGTAAAAGAAACACTTACAAATTTAGCATCCCAAGCATGGATACTAACTTCTGAAATGTTGATGGGTTAAGGGGTTTAGTGAATATGTCAGCTATTTGATTAGCTGTTGTCACATGCTTCACTTCAATCTTGCCTTTTTTCATAGCAATCCCTTATGATATGATACCGATTTCAATATGCTTAGTCTTTAAGAACTGAACAGGATTTTGAATGATGTTAATGGCAGATTTACTGTCTACAAGCAATGGTGTCTTGGTCTCTTTGATTCCATAATCAAGAAGTTGATATTGGAGCCATTGTATCTGTGATGTACAACTTGCAGCTGCAATGTATTCAGCTTCAGCTGTTGAAGTTGCAACAGATGTTTGCTTCTTTGATTGCCAGGACACTAGACAATTTCCCAAGAATTGATAACCACCAGATGTTGATTTTCTTGACATTTTTCACCCTGCATAGTCACTATCTGAAAAAGCTGATAACTTGTTATTGCTAGAAGCAGGATACCAAATTCCAAGTGTATGAGTTCCTTTCAGATATATGAAGATTCTTTTGACAGCAATTAGGTGTGATTCCCTAGGAGCTGATTGATATCTAGCACAGACACATGTTGAAAAGATAATATATGGTCTAGAAGTAGTTAGATATAAAAGGGAACCTATCATACATCTATACATGGTTTGATTAACCTGTTTTCCTTGATCATCTGGTTCAACTTGTGTGGTAGGTGTCATGGGAGTGGAACATGATTTATAGTCTTGTAAAGAAAATTTGTTCAATAATTCCTTAACATATTTAGATTGATGTATAAAATTTCCATTTGTTTGTTGTTTAATCTGCAGTCCTAAAAAGTACTGCAGTTCTCCCATTGTACTCATTTTAAATTTTGATTGCATGAGTTTCTTAAATTCATCACACAGTTTTGTGTTTGTTGAACCAAATATGATATCATCAACATAAATTTGAACAAGTAAGACATGATTTCCAACATTTTTAATGAAAAGAGTTTTATCAATGGAGCCTCTTGTAAAGTTATTTTTGAGCAAAAAGTTAGAAAGTGTTTCATACCAGGCTTTTGGAGCCTGTTTTAGCCCATAAAAAGCTTTGTCAAGCTTGTATACCCACTCAGGATAAGAAGGATCCTCAAACCCAGGTGGCTGACAAACATACACTTCCTCTTTGATCTTTCCATACAAAAATGCACTTTTAACATCCATTTGAAAAACTTTAATTTTGTTGGAAATGGCATAAGCCAGAAATAACCTAATGGCTTCAAGTCTTGCAACTGGAGCAAAGGTTTCATCACATAATCAATTCCTTCTTCTTGAGAATAACCTTGTACCACCAGTCTTGCCTTGTTCTTAATAATAATACCAGCGTCATCTTGTTTGGTCCTGAAAACCCATCTTGTGCCAATTGGTAGCTTGTACTTCATCAAACAAACCACTGAGGTTTATAATGTCTGGTTCAGCTGTTTGAACATCTTCAGTAGTTGTAGGAGCTGAATCACATGTTTGAGTTTATACATCAGCAGTTGTTGAATCAGAAGTTTATGAAACTTCTGATGGTTTGAAAGTTGATTTAATGACTGTGTTAGGAGTCCATGGTGCTGGATCCTCATCATCAAACCTCTGATCACCATAATAAGTAGGTTTAGATGAAGTGACAGTCTTTTCAGGTCCGAAATGGAAGCTATCAAGGTCAAAGAGTTCAGCAGGATGTGTTGGAATAAGAGTGTGTTTTGATTCATTGAACTTGACATTCAGTGTTTCTTCTACTATCTTGGTTCTTGAGTTAAAAACCTTGTAGGCTTTTCTAGTGGAAGAATAACCAAGAAAATAACCTGAATCAACTTTAGCAGCAAACTTTGAAATAGAGTCTTTAATGTTTAGAATGAAACATTGACATCCAAAAGCCCTGAAAAAGGAGATAAGAGGCTTCATGCCATGAAGAAGTTCATAGCCAGTTTTGGAGTGTCTCTAGTTGACAAGGACCCTATTCTGAACATAACATGCAGTGTTGACTGCTTCAGCCCAGAAATACAATGGCAGGCCTGAATCAGCTAACATGGTTCTTGCTGCTTCAATTAATGTTCTGTTCTTCCTTTCTACCACACCATTTTGTTCAGGAGTTCTGGGAACACTGAATTGTCTAATAATCCCTTTAGACAAACAGAATTCATCCAGAGTTTTGTTCCTGAACTCTGTCCCATTATCACTTTTAATGGCTTTGACAGATAGAGAATATTGTTTCTCTACTTGTAGAATGAAGAACTTGATGATTTCAGCTGCCTCATCCTTGGAAAATAAGAAGAATACCCATGTGAATCCTGAATAGTCATCAATGATGACCAAAAAGTATTTCTTCTTACCAAGGCTTATGCCTTTTGCTGGCCCAAATAAGTCCATATGGAGTAGTTGAAGACATGTAGTTGTTTTTTATTCTTCAATAGACTTATAGGAGGACTTATGCTGCTTTCCCTTTAAACAGGATACACAGTGTTCTTGACACTGGTATACTTTCAAGGGTAGACCTCTGACCAAGCCCATTTTTGTGACTTTATTTATGGTTTTAAAGTTCACATGGCGAAGTCTCCTGTGCCAGAGATTAGTCTCTGAAGTTGATGCCCTTAAGAAGAAACATGCAGTGTTGTTCAGTACTTTGTCCTTTGCAATGTCCACTGCATAGACACTGCCACATCTTTTGGCTATCAACAAAGTATGATCTTCAATGATCTTCTCTATCAACTTCTGGCCTTCTGGTGATATGATCTTGCATGCTGTCTTTGTGAAAAAGGAAGAATATCCTTTATCACACATTTGTGACACACTCAGCAAGTTGTACTCAAGGTTTTCAACCAGATTGACCTTGTCAAACTGTATTTTGCCAGAAGAGACATTGCCATGTCCTAGCACATATCCCTTGGCATTGTTCCCAAAGGATACAGATCCATCTCTTTGACTGATAAAAATGTTTATCAGGTATCTACATCCTGTCATGTGCATTGAGCCTCCACTGTCAACATACCAAATGCTATTTAAGCCTCTGGAGACCCTCTGCACAAAGTAGCAAATTAGTTAGATTTGGGAACCCAAGCCAGTTTGGCTTTGGGTTTGCTCTTGAGAACATTAACAGTTTGTTCTTGACCAGGTTGAGGAATCCATGTCTTTTTGGCAATGGATTTTTCATTAAGAGCAACGGTGGTATCCTTTTGAGGACCACCATCAACCATGGTCATCAGTACTTGTACAATATACATGAGATCTTTAATCTCAACAGTTTGTGAAACTGCTGATGATGTAGTTCTAACTACTGAAAGAGAATTTTGAGAAAAAGACTGTTGTTGAGATTTCATCTTTTTTTGAGAAAAGGTGTTGACTGGTTGTTGTTTCTTGGGAGAAAAAGTTTCTTCAAAATCATTTTTGAGTTGTTTTCCCACAACTAGTTGTAAAATTTTCTTGTTATATTGAATTCCTTTTCTGTATCTACAAAATTCTGTCTTGTGGTTAAACAAACCATAGATTTCACATTCTTTTGCCTTTTCTTTTTCATTTAAAGGCAAATTTATGACTGTTTTGATTTGCTTTAGGTAATCAGTAGCTTTCAGGTTCCAACACCTGATGTAGATGAAACTACTGATGGCTTAAAGTCAGATTTTATCAGTACTTCTGAAGAACTTTCTTTAAAAGTTTTTAGAAAGTTTTCATGAAAAGATGTGCATTCTTTCTCTTCAGAAGTTTCATCTGAAACAATTTTTCTCCCATCTTCAGTAGTTTTGGGGGAAAAATCAGTTAGTGTTTCACTGTGATTGTACCCTATGCCAAACCTAACATTTGATGCACTTTGTTTGTTAAGCAGCAGTTGGTACCCTTTACAAGATTCCACCCATTTTTCACAATCAACCTTGGTGTCAGCAAGCTCTTTTCTGACATTTCCTAGGTCTTCTATCATGATTTTAAATTGTGCTTGGGTTTCAATAGCATTGTTAGTTAATTTAGAATTTTCTTTTGCCTTTGCAGCAAGTTTTCTTCCTAAATCACATTTCATCTGAGTAAATTTTCTCTCAGAGTCATTTGCTTTGCCTTGGAAATGCACATTGGTCTCTCTTATGAGAGCAAAAGATTCTTTACATGAAGTTGAACAAAGTTTTGGTAAAGATTCTTTTGATACCTCAGATAGGGCAGATTTTGAGGTGCAGCCCTCAAATGCCATCAAGGCAAAATTCTTTCTGCCATTGTCAGGTTCTCCCCAGTTGATGTCAAAGATTTTGTTGTCTGCATCAGGATTGCACTCTGTGGTGTCAAAAGGAAGACTGCTCCAATCAACATACGCTGAAGTGAACAGACTTTGTTGTGAGGGTTGCTGAGTCTGTGGAGGTTGTTGAGCAGCTGGAATGGAAAGGATTGATTGTTGGCTCTGCATCTATTGAGCAGGCATCTGTACATATTGTACTTGTGGCACATATTGGATTTGTGGAAATTGTGCTTGTACGAAATGTGCACTTTCCTGTGTTCCATTATTCCTATTATAACTAGGGTTAAACTGATTTCCAGACTGAGATTGGTTATAGCTAGAGCTTCTACACTCTTTAGCAAAGTGCCCCAACTTCTGACACTTATGACATCTAAGCTTAGATTTGTCAAAACCACTTTTTGTAGAACTGTTTAGTCCTGGAAATTTCCTTCCTGACCTTTTATAAAATTTGTTTGTTTTTATATTTAACATGGCCAGTTGGTGTAAGATGTCCATTTCTTCTAAGTCATCACTGCTGAAATTTTTTAAATCATCCATGATAAAACACATGTTAGCAGCAGTTTGACTATATTCATCATTGTCATAACCTGGTAATGATCTTTTTGATGAGATCCCAGCAGTTATGTCAATGTGGTCAAAAGATCCAAAACTATTTGAACAAGTAGGTGAGTCTTGTCCCAATAGTGATGTACTACCTGGTAGATAGTCATCAGTAGTTTTACCAGAACTTTGCAATTTCTTCTTTTGATCGATTTCTCTTTCAAAAGTTAGCAATCTCCCATGCAATTTTGTAAGAGTGAGGGAGCTAAAGTCTGGTGAAGATCTGAGGACTATAGAATATGTTTGCCATTGTGACACCCGACACGTTTAGGTTAACATTTTATAAAACACATAAGTCTACCTTAGCGAAAAACGTTTTCAAACATACTTAACTAGGTTAGTTGAGTAGCTATGATGGTTTCAGGAATCATCGGGGGTCGTTACTATGATCCACGGGATCACTGGGAGTCGGTCCATAACCATGTGAACACGGATGGGTGATTTATAGAATCGTCGGGTTTAACGCACACACGTAAATCTCGAGTCCCGGGATTTGGTGAACGGATGGGAACGTGTTAGTTATCATGCATTATGTGCTTACAATCATTATATGACTTGCCGGTATGTGAATACATGTTTATATGTGTTAAAATAGTGATTACGCATAATTGCATGACATTATAGGTGATTACGCGTAATTGCATGACATTATAGGTGATTACGCGTAATTACCAATAGGTATAGGCAATTAGAGCCTAATCTCCAATAGGTATAGGCAATTAGAGCCGAATCGCCGGTAGGTATAGCCGATTACAAATTCTAATCGCCTATATTGCACTGTAATCGCCTGACGCGTACTAAACGACTAGAAACGCCTATAAATACCCCCCTTATGTTTTAAAACATCATTTGTGAAACCCTAATGCACCCCAAAGCCACCCCACACCTTATTCAACCTCTGCAACACGTTTTTTATCAAGAAATCACATTTCCAAGCTTTACATCTCATAATCTTACAATTTCAAGGTGTGTTCTTCATCCCAACCCTTTGTAATAATATTGTTTTGATCCCTAAAAGTCTAGACCTGATTTCTAAACATTTGTGTCTTTGAAAACTCATTAAAATCAGTTTCTAAACAAACCCAAACCTCTATGCTTGTTATATGTGATATATTCATGCAAGATAGGATTTTTATCGTTTAAACATGGTTGTTCTTGTATTATTAATATGTTACTGATCTAAATGAGTTGATATGATGTTAACCTAGGAGTTTGAAGGTCCATAGATGTGTATTATGGATATTAGGCATTTTGACTTGTTTGAATGATTATGAAGGATTGATGATGATATGTTGTGTTTTGTTGATTGTTTGAGGTTAGGGTTTACTCTAGGATGATGCTAGAACAGTAGGATAATGTCGGACAACGTCGTTATCTGATGAAATCTGGATATTTGCTATTTAGGGTAAGTTTTGCATGATTGATGGGATGTTTACATGCTAGTAATACTATTTTGGGAAAACGCTTGCATTCGGGACAGCTAGGGCGATAATAAATTAGGGGTTTTTGCTTAAAATAGTTTGATTAATGTTTTGGGTTTGATATTGGGTGTTTCCACATGTTTCGGATCTGATTTGGAGGGTTAAACGCGCAAAAAGACGGCACGGTGCAGCAGGGGCGATTAGGGAGTCCTAATCGCCTGTACTAAGGGCGATTGGCCGCCAATCGCATGAACTATAGGCGATTGGGAGCCCAATTGCCAGTATGTCTAGCAATTACAACTCTATTCGCCATTTTGACTTCCCTGATCACCAGTTGACTTTTCCTAATTGCATGTTTGATTCTTAATCGCGTGTACTGCTGCTATATGTATATTTTAACATCCCGAAACACAGTTTGACACTTAGGAACATGTTAGGAACCCCGTGACATGTCTAATAACTTGGTAACACGTGTTCGGACTTGTTTATGCGTTAATTGGGCGTTATGCTAGATAGGGTGAATGTTTGCGCATGCTAAGTGTTTAATTGCATAAGTTGCATGATATCTTGTATGTGGCTAACACGTGGGATGTCTGGTCACCAATGCAATGTCGGGTCACCAATGGGATGTCGGGTTTTGTCTGATTTGGTCGGTTTAACGTTTAAACATGTTTTCAACATACACGGTCACGGTCTGGACAATTTGGGGACTGATTAGCCTTCGGGTTAATAGTCATCACACTTATGTAAACTTATTGATAGGTCACCACTAGTAGGGACTATTACACACGTATCGGATTTCTAGTTTACTGAGGACTCACTCTAAGGTGAGTTTCACGGCCCCTCTTTTATACACTTTTTCTCAGGGGAGAAGCATGCCACACGTTTTAACAGATAAAACGTTTATGTTTTGAAACACAACGCTTTTGAAACACGACGCTTTTTAAACACGACACTTTTGAAACACAACGCTTTTGAAACACAACGCTTTGGAAACGCAACGCTTGTTTTAAATTACTATACGACGAAACTCGAAGTCCCTAATAAAAACCATGAATGTGCGGGGCACAACGGGGGAAATGTGGATAGATCTATTGGGTTTGACGAACCCCACCCGACGGCTGGGAGCCGGGCGGGTGCATATTGTCTCTATTTTCGGCAACTCAAACACGGGCGGCAACACACACAACGCTTGTCAGTAATGGTTTCGGCAACACAGTCGTTGTAGTAAGGAAACCCTTGTTATTTACTTGAAGGTTTTACACACTTGGCATTTTGAGATGAAATTCTTTACGTTTGTAACGCTTTGTGAACTTAAAACCTGTGAACTCACCAGCATTATATGTTGACGTCTTTTTGGCATGTTTTCTCAGGTCGCTAAGGTAGCAGCATTGAGTTTAGGCGCAAGGAGTCTCACGACGTCTAGGATCCAATTGCATTTCATTTTGAGTATTATCAGACTTTCATGTTTTACTCTAAGTATAGAACTACTGAAGAAAGAAGACTAAAAGTACTGAAGAAGGATTCAACAAGTACTGAAGAAGAAGTATCAGAAGTTCTGAAGTCTAACCAGACAGTTCACTGAAGAACTACTGAAGACAAACTACTCATCAGTAGTTTGTCATTCATCAGCTCTTGTAAAGAATCTTTCTCACCGACTTATGTTTCAGTAGTTTATTAGTTTAGTATTACTTTATCTTTTTGTACAAGTTCCAAGAATGCAACTTGTTGCAACTTATTTCTGACTTGCTTTTTGGCAAGGTTCATGCATATGTAAAGTCTATAAATAGATGGGATCAGCCCTCTGTTTTAGACATTGATTTTGATTTATACAGAAATCCTTCAAAGCTTATTATTGTTCTTATTGTTCTTTCCATTTCATTTACTGAGAATCTGTTTAAGTATTCATTCTCATTCAGTACTTAGATTCTCATTAAATACTTTTCTTTAGTTTTCAAACATCCAGGGGGAGTAATAACTCCTGTTGATAGTTTAACTTTACTTATTTTCGCTGTGCAAATCTGATTGAACTTGCTAAACACATAAGTGTTCACTAGCAAGCAATACATCAAGAGCATTACTGTTCCAACAATTGGTATCAGAGAACTGGTTTATTTGATCACATATCAATCTAACACATTGAGAATCAGACACAGGCTCTTATTGATATTCAATAAAGGATTAAAAGTTCACTTTATCAAACATCCATCACTTTAAGAGATATTTGACAAATCAATACTCTTTAAAATGGATCCTCATAATACTGGTTCTGCCAATAAACCTGCTATGCTAGTAAGAAATGAATACAATATCTGGCAAAGGAGAATGGCACATACATTATCACAGACCAACACTGGTTGCTGGAAATCTGTGATATATGGTCCTCACAAACCAGTAAATATCAATCTTGAAACTAAAGAAGAAATACCAAAAGACCCAAAAGACTCTACAGATGATGATTTCCTAAAACTTGAGCTTGATGCTAAAGCTTTCTCTATGTTGGCAATGACACTCCCAAATGAAATCTACTATAGACTATTACATTGTGATAGTGCCAAAGAGCATTGGGACTGCCTAAAAGAACAGTTTGGAGGAACTGAAGAGATGATTGCCAACACTTGAGAAATCCTAGCTCAACAGTATGAAACTTTTGCTCACATTAATGGGGAAACTTTAACTCAACAATTTGAAAGATTCTCCTCATTAATATCTGAGCTAAAATTAAATGGTCAGACCTATACAACTGTATCTATGCTTCATAGATTTTTAAGGTCTTTACCAGAAAAATGGGAAACATATTCTATAGTCTTAAGATCTTCACCAGACTTTAGCTCCCTCACTCTTACAAAATTACATGGGAGATTATTAACTTTTGAAAGAGAAATCGATCAAAAGAAGAAATTACAAAGTTCTGGTAAAACTGTTGATGACTATCTACCAGGTAGTACAACACTATTGGGACAAGATTCACCTACTTGTTCAAATAGTTTTGGATCTTTTGACCACATTGATATAACTGCTGGGATCCAATCTGAAAGATCATTCCCAGGTTATGACAATGAAGAAAACAGTCAAAGTGTTGATAACATGTGTTTTATAATGGATGATTTAAAAAATTTCACCAATGATGAGTTAGAAGAAATGGACATCTTACACCAACTAGCCATGTTAAGTATCAAAACAACAATTTTTACAAAAGGTCAGGAAGGAAATTTCCAGGACTTAACAGTTCTACAAAATTGGTTTTGACAAATCTAAACTTAGATGTCACAAGTGTCAGAAGTTGGGACACTTTGCTAGAGAGTGTAGAAGCTCTAGCTACAACCAATCTCAGTCTGGAAATCTTTATAACCCTAGTTATAATAGGAATAATGGAACACAGGGGAGTGCACATTTTGTACAGGCACAAACTCCACAAATCCAATATGTGCCACAAGTACAATATGTACATATGCCTGCTCAACAGATGCAGAGCCAACAATCAATCCCTCCCATTCCAGCTGCTCAACAACCTCCACAGACTCAGCAACCCTCACAACAAAGCTTGTTCACCTCAGGGTATGTTGACTGGAGTAGTCTTCCTTTTGACACTACAGAGTGTAATCCTGATGCAGACAACAAAATGTTTGACATCAACTGGGGAGAACCTGATAATGGCAAAAAGAATTTTGCCTTAATGGCATTTGAGGGCTGCACCTCAAAATCTGCCCTGTCTCATGTATCAAAAGAATCTTTAACAAAACTTCGTTCAACTTCATGTAAAGAATCTTTTGCTCTCATAAGAGAGACCAATGTGCATTTTCAAGGCAAAGCAAATGACTCTGAGAAAAAATTCACTCAGATGAAATGTGATTTAGAAAGAAAACTTGCTGCAAAGGCAAAAGAAAATTCCAAATTAACTAACAATGCTATTGAAACCCAAGCACAAGTTAAAATCATGATTGATGACCTAGGAAATGTCCGAAAAGAGCTTCCTGACACCAAGGTCACTTGTGAAAAATGGGTAGAATCTTGTAAGGGGTACCAACTGTTGCTAAACAAACAAAGTGCTTCAAATGTTAGGTTTGGCATAGGGTACAATCACACTGAAACACCAACAAATTTTTCCCCCAAAACTACTGAAGATGGGAGAAAAATTGTTTCAGATGAAACTTCTGAAGAGAAAGAATGCACATCTTTCCATGAAAACTTTCTAAAAACTCACAAAGAAAGTTCTTCAGAAGTACTGATAAAATCTGACCTTAAGCCATCAGTAGTTTCATCTACATCAGGAGTTGAGTACCTGAAAACTACTGATGACCTAAAACCAATAAAAACAGTCAGAAATTTGCCTTTAAATGAAAAAGAAAAGGCAAAAGAATGTGAAATCTGTGGTTTGTTTAACCACAAGACAGAATTTTGCAGATATAGAAAAGGAATCCAGTAAGCCCCGCTGACGGCTGTGCGCATATAATGTATATATGTGTGGCCCTCGGGGGCAAAAGTAAAGTTGCACTAATTTTAACGTTATTTTACTAATTTCGTGAAAATAACGTTAAAAACGACGGACGGTTAATCATGCATTAGGTGGTGACGTTGATAGCCAAAAGACAAGAGAGTACATGCACCAATCCGGTTTGTCCCGATTGCTAAGTGTTATGTGCCTTATGTCTAAGGCTTGATACAAAACCACTATTGAGTCGGGGGTCTCACTGGAAGCAGCCTCTCTATTCCCACGGGATAGAGGTAAGGCTGTCTACATCTTACCCTCCTCAGACCCTACCTTAGCTTTGGCTGTTGGCGGGATTAACTGAGTATGATGATGATGATGATGATGAGAAAAGGAATCCAGTATAACAAGAAAATTTCACAACTGGTGGAAAACAAATCAAAAATGATTTTAAAGAAACTTTTTCTCCCCGGAAACAACAACCAGCAAACACCTTTTCTCAGAAAAAGATGAAATCTCAACAAAAATCTTTTTCTCAAAATTCTCTTTCAGTAATTAGACCTACATCATCAGCAGTTTCACAAACTGCTGAGATAAAAGATCTCATGAACATGGTACAACTACTGATGACCAGGGTTGATGGTGGTCCTCAAAAGGATACCACCATTGCTCTTAATAAAAAATCCATTACCAAAAAGACATGGATTCCTCAACCTGGTCAAGAACAAACTGTTAATGTTCTCAAGAGCAAACCCAAAGCCACACTGGCTTGGGTTCCTAAATCTAACTAATTTGCTACTTTGTGCAGAGGGTTTCCAGAGGCTTAAATAGCATTTGGTATGTGGACAGTGGAGGCTCAATGCACATGACAGGATGCAGATACCTGATAAACAATTTTATCAGTCAAAGAGAAGGATCTGTATCCTTTGGGAACAATGCTAAGGGATATGTGCTAGGATATTCTTCCTTCTTCACAAAGACAACATGCAAGATCATATCACCAGAAGGCCAGAAGTTGATAGAGAAGATCATTGAAGATCATACTTTGTTGATAGCCAAAAGATGTGGCAATGTCTATGCAGTGGACATTGAAAAGGACAAAGTACTGAACAACATTGCCTGTTTCTTCTTAAAGGCATCAACTTCTGTGACTAATCTCTGGCACAGGAGACTTGGCCATTTGAACTTTAAAACCATAAATAAAGTCACAAAAAAGGGCTTGGTCAGAGGTCTACCTTTGAAAGTATACCAGTGTCAAGAACACTGTGTATCATGTTTAAAAGGAAAGCAGCATAAGTCCTCCTATAAGTCTATTGAAGAATCAAAAACTACTGCATGTCTTCAACTACTCCATATGGACTTATTTGGGCCTGTAAAAATCATGAGCCTTGGTAAGAAGAAGTACTGCTTGGTCATCATTGATGACTATTCAAGATTCACATGGGTATTCTTCTTATTCTCCGAGGATGAGGCAGCTGAAATCATCAAGTTCTTCATTCTACAAGTAGAGAAACAATATTCTCTATCTGTCAAAGCCATTAGAAGTGATAATGGGACAGAGTTCAGGAACAAAACTCTGGATGAATTCTGTTTGTCTAAAGGGATTATTAGACAATTCAGTGTTCACATAACTCCTGAACAAAATGGTGTGTTAGAAATGAAGAACAGAACTTTAATTGAAGCAGCAAGAACAATGTTAGCTGATTCAGGCCTACCATTGTATTTCTGGGCTGAAGCAGTTAACACTGCATGTTATGTTCAAAATAGAGTCCTTGTCAACAAGAGACACTCCAAGACTGCCTATGAAGTTCTTCATGGCATAAAGCCCCTTATCTCCTTTTTCAGGGCTTTTGAATGTCAATGTTTCATTCTAAACATTAAAGACTCTATTTCAAAGTTTGCTGCTAAAATTGATTCAGGTTATTTTCTTGGTTACTCTTCCACTAGAAAAGCCTACAAGGTTTTTAACTCAAGAACCAAGATAGTAAAAGAAACACTGAATGTCAAGTTCAATGAGTCAAAACACACTCTTATTCCAGCACATCCTGCTGAACTTTTTGACCTTGACAGCTTCCATTTCGGACCTGAAAAGACTGTTACTTCATCTAAATCTACTTATTATGGTGATCAGAGGTTTGATGATGAGGATCCAACACCATGGACTCCTAATACAGTCATTAAGTCAACTTTCAAACCATCAGAAGTTTCACAAACTTCTGATTCAACAACTGCTGATGTACAAACTCAAACATCTGCTTCAGCTCCTACAACTACTGAAGATGTTCAAATAGCTGAACCAGATATTATTAACCTTAGTGGTTTGTTTGATGAAGTACAAGAGCCACCTACACCTGTTAGTGGTTTACAACAACTGATTGAACACAAAGATCATCCACTTGAACAAATCATGGGTGATATTGCATCAGGTGTTCTCACAAGAAACCAGCTTTCCAACTTTTGCTTCTTCTCAACATTCATTTCTCAGTTGGAACCTAAAAAGTACCAAGAAGCCCTCAAAGACAACAATTGGGTGCAAGCAATGCAAGATGAGTTACTTCAATTCAAAAAGCAACAGGTTTGGGAAATCTGTCCCTTACCACCAAACAAGCAACCAATTGGCACAAGATGGGTTTTTAGGAACAAACAAGATGAGGCTGGTATGATTATAAAGAACAAGGCAAGACTGGTAGTACAAGGCTACTCTCAAGAAGAAGGAATTGATTATGATGAAACCTTTGCTCCAGTTGCAAGGCTTGAAGCCATCAGGTTATTTCTGGCCTATGCCATTTCCAACAAAATTAAAGTTTTTCAAATGGACGTTAAAAGTGCATTTTTGTATGGAAAAATCAAAGAGGAAGTGTATGTCTGTCAGCCACCTGGGGTTTGAGGATCCTTCTCATCCTGAGTGGGTGTACAAGCTAGACAAAGCTCTTTATGGGCTAAAACAGGCTCCAAGAGCCTGGTATGAAACACTTTCTAACTTTTTGCTCAAAAATAACTTCACAAGAGGCTCCATTGATAAAACTCTTTTCATTAAAACTGTTGGAAATCATATCTTACTTGTTCAAATTTATGTTGATGATATAATATTTGGTTCAACAAATACAAAACTGTGTGATGAATTTAAGAAACTCATGCAATCAAAATTTGAGATGAGTACAATGGGAGAACTGCAGTAGTTTTTAGGACTGCAGATTACACAACAAACAAATGGAAATTTTATAAAGGAAAACAGGTTGATCAAACCATGTATAGATGTATGATAGGTTCCCTTTTATATCTAACTGCTTCTAGACCAGATATTATGTTTTCAACATGTGTCTGTGCTAGATATCAATCAGCTCCTAGAGAATCACACCTCATTGCAGCCAAAAGAATCTTCAGATATCTGAAAGGAACTCCTACACTTGGAATTTGGTATCCTGCTTCAAGCAATACCAAGTTATCAGCTTTTTCAAATAGTTACTATGCAGGGTGCAAAATGTCAAGAAAATCAACATCTAGTGGTTGTCAATTCTTGGGAAACTGTCTAGTGTCCTGGCAATCAAAGAAACAAACATCTGTTGCAACTTCAACTGCTGAAGCTGAATACATTGCAGCTGCAAGTTATACATCACAGGTACAATGGCTCCAATATCAATTTCTTGATTATGGAATCAAAGAGACCAAGACACCATTGCTAGTAGACAGCAAATCTGCCATTAGCATCATTCAAAATCCTGTTCAGTTCTCAAAAACTAAACATATTGAAATGAAGCATGTAACAACAGCTAATCAAATAGCTGACATATTCACTAAACCCCTTGACACATCAACTTTTCAGAAGTTAGTATCCATGCTTGGGATGCTAAATTTGTAAGTGTTTCTTTTTTACTTTTCTGCACATATTTCATTTTTCACTTACATCTGTTTTTAGTCTAAAAACTTCTGAAAAACAAAAAGAGAAAAACTACTGATGAACAAACCATTAGTATGGGAATATTTTCTGAAAAATGATTAACTTCTGATAAAATAAACTTCAGAAGTTATGAATAAAGTGTTTATAAAACATTCTCATCAGTTGTTAACAAACTACTGAAGAGAAAATGGGAACTACTGATGATAGTTGTTCTTCATCAGCAGTTTGGTCAATAAGGGTAAATCAGACTTTTCCCACATCAGAAGTTTGACCTAAGGCGGTTATAAACTTCTGATAAACACCTTTTCCAACACTTATCCTTTCAAAAAGCAAAAATTCCCTCCTTCTCTCTCAAAAAGCTTTCAAACCCTTAACCTGCAAAAACACTGTTCGATCCACACACACACAAACTACATGGCTCTAATACTGAAACAGGGACACAATCAAAGAGGCTACTTCGAGAAACATGAAGCCTAGTCCCAATACGACGAAATCATTGATTTAGTCGTTAAATCCCAATACTTTACTGCCCTCACCATTGATCCTCCAATCCACACTGAAACTCTAAATGAGTTTTGGGCAAACGCAGAGACGGTGACGGTGAATGATAAGGTGATCTCCCTCAACTCAACCATCCAAGGGAGAACAATGGCAATCACGCCAGCAACTTTGTGGATTAGACTGGGTCTAGATGATGTTGGTGCCCCAGATCAATTTCCAAACTCTGAAATTCATCTAACCATGACAGAGTGTGGTTACCAAGGTACTCTCTCACATGCTACTATTTTTAAGAAATATTTTGAACCTAAGTACAAACTTCTGTTTCACTATATAATAATGTGTTTGAGTCCAAAAACTGGATCATATGATCAGATGCCCTCTACTTTTCAACCTATTTTTCATTCCATTGTGAATGAAACAAAATTCAGGGCATCAGCACTGTTCTTTAATGAGTTGGTGTTACATCATCTCAATTCTAAAAAGAAGTTTTTGTTGTATCCAAGATTTATTATGCAATGCATAATAAAGGAACTTGGAGAAGAGGTGCTTGTGGGTCAAACAACTGTTTTAAACCCTTTAACCTCACAAGCATACTCTAGGCACAATAAACCGGCCACCTGGCCAGAAGATGACCAAGAGGAACAAACAACAGTCCCCAAGGAACCCTCATCTTCCAAACCTTCACCCAAAAAGGCCAAGAAACCAAAACAGCAAAAACGAAAACCCACCTGCCTGAAAAGAAAGGCAGTTCAGGAGGTTAAGATGCCTGAACTTGCTAATGTGCAATCTGCACTTGATAAAGATGTGACTGAAACATCCTCTCAGTCTCATCCATCTCAAACCCCCACTAGAGCACCAATCACCATCTTATTCAAAAGAAAGAAATTTAAGAAAACAATCCCCATAGACTCTTCTTTTGAAACTGCTGAACCCAAAGACCAAACTACTGAACCAGCACCACAACTTTCTGAACCTAAAGCCCTTGAAATTGCCAAACTTCTCTCTGGGCTGAAAGAGAACATCCCATCAGAACAAGTCAGTCCCCAACAACCACATCAAACAGGGGACATACCTTCAAAACTTGACATGGATGTGGATGTCCATAGCCCTAACCCAAGAGATGAGGATGAACCAGGGTTTCTTAGCCCAAACTTAGAGACTTTAGGTACATTTAAGGCTGCTACTACTCAAATACCACCCAGTGGTGGATCTAAGGATAGAAGTAACATAGCTAAGACCTCATTTGTGGCAACTACTGATGAAGGCTTAATGCCTGAGGTAGGAAATCCTCTGAACCAAGAAAAAGAGGTACATGAGACAACTGAGTTGGGCTCAGCTCATGATGTAACTGATACTGTCCTCATTGAGGATGTAATCAGGGATTCAGATGATTCCATTGATTTGGATGATGATTCACATTCCACTAAACATGAATTGACGACTGCTAGTGAAGGTCCTGCACCTGGTGTATCTAAGCTCAAAGAGCTGGTCACACCAGATCAGGTTAAAGACCACTTGATCCCTGATTCCCCTAAAGTGGCATCTTCTGTACAACATGAAGATCACCCCAAAACACACCCCTCGCTAAATATGCCTACACAATTCCCTAGGTCAACAAGCATAGATCTGAACAAACTATGCAGCCCAGATGGTCCCCTATACCAGATGATGAACAACCTTATTGCCAATCACCTCAAAACTTTCACAGCTGCTTTGGAGCTGTCAACCAAAAACCAATTTGAGGTGATCATAACCAAGATGAAAGATCTGTCCAACAAATTTGACCACAACTCAAGACAGATTGCCAAGCTCACTGGTACAACTTCTCAACCTTTTAAGCTTCCAGAAGTGGATGAAGCCAAAAAGGGGGAGAAGATTAAGGAACCAAGTGAGTCACTGGAAGCCAGAATAAAGGCAAGAGTGGCTCTACAAGAAAGAGAACTCCAAAAGAAATCCAGAAAACAAAGAGAAGATCAACACAGGCTTATCTTTGGAACTGAAGTTGAAGCTGAAACTTCCCAAGGCCATATTGAAGAAACTTCTGATGAAACTTCTGATGATTCAGAAAATACTAAAGACAATCCTTCAGTAGTTGACACTCATGTCAACACATCAGAAGTTAACACTTCCAACATACAACCAACAGAAGAGCCTTCCAAACCAACTGAACAACAACAACCAACTCCTATTCCAAGGCCTACAACTACCACAATGACTGTGCTAAACCCTTCTCCAATCTCAGAATCAAAAGAACTACTTGAGAAGAGTTTAATTGCAGCCCAAAGAAAGGCTAAGGAAGATGAGGTCTGGAATACTTTGGAAGCAAGGGAAGACTTAAGCCTCAATGAAAAGTTACAAGCATATAAAGCAGAGTTGAATAGGCAAGCTGAAACAGAGAGAGTTGCTGAAGAAGACAAAAGGCAACAACTGGTGTCCTTTATAACAAAGAACAGCAAAACAAAAGCCTTTTCACTCAAAGTGATCTCTATTGATGAGCTAACCAAAAGAGCTCAACTTGTTGCTGATAAACTTGCAACAGAGAAAGACAGAAAAGCCAAGAGAGCTGATATGATTGAAGAACTGGTAACAAATGATTATGGTTCAAAACCCTCAGTGTCAAAATGGAAAGAAGACAAATTATTAGACACTTACAAGAAATACAAGGCTGCAAAGGCTGTAAATCCAGAGAAGTTCAAAACTTCTGAAGTATCAACTTCAGTAGTTATGCATGGAGAGATAGGGTGCAAAAAGAATTAGATAAGAGAAAGTGTGTGTCAATTAACCAGGAAGAAAGATGTTTCGAGTAAAGTAAACTACCCAAAATGCCCTTTTGGGTTAGTGAAAAGTATGTGATGTGGACAAATCTGGACCAAGGGATTGGGTTTAATGGGTTTCATTAAGTCAAGAGGGTTTGCTATTTATAACACTACTAGAAAAAATGTCTTTCTTAAAGCGCATTACGTGTCAAGAAAGGGGTCTGATTGACACAAAAAAAGAGTGTCAATGATGGCGGTGTCATAAATTTAACATGACACTTTTTTGTGTGTCATCTATTTATGACATGCAATTATGACAATCTTTTTTGAAACGCGTTTATGACACTTTTTTGTGTGTCATATGTTTACGACACACTATGTGTGTCATCTTTTTGACCCAAAAATATATATATTTCAATAACTCTATTTCAAAATCAAATATAAAGATATATTGATACGGGTCATAATAAAAATCTTCACAACATATAAATTCAAAACATTGTATCGATAGTACACTAACCGAGACCTAAAAAACAACTTCATTTGAAAATAAAGTTCGCGGCATAACATGACCATTCTTCATGAATGACATCCATATTCTCATCCGCGTAAATATCCAATCCTCCCCCAACCTGAGACAACAATTAAATTAATAAATTAGTCGAGACCAATTATTTTACATAAATCGGATCCGTTACTTTACCCTAAAGTCCTAACCTTACAAGAATCAAGAGTAATGATGCAAAAACAATAAGCCAAAAGTGGTGCCTTGTCAGCAAAAGATGCATCGATTGGAGTAGTGACGGATCCAGGAATTTTTTTTCCAGTGGATTCATTGTTTAAGATGCTCCAATTTTATATGACTGGGCATAATAAATTTTGGGTCGGTTTGGCGGTTCTGGTCAGAGGCGATTCGAGTTGGCCCACAAACAATTTTTCCATCCAACATTTTAAATTTTACTATGAGTCTATGAGTAATACAAATGTTAATTATGACCACAAAACCAATTTTACTGCAATATGAATCTAATCTTTGAACAAAAAGGTTAATGAAGTTACCAGCTTGTAGATGAACTTTGGTAACTCAAAATCAAACCAACACCACCATTTCTGTGGTACCTTCAACATCATGTAAAAGTTTCACTTTCCATTTCTCAAAACCAACACCACCAC
The DNA here is from genome assembly GCA_028751855.1 of Ambrosia trifida. Classification (NCBI taxonomy): domain Eukaryota; kingdom Viridiplantae; phylum Streptophyta; class Magnoliopsida; order Asterales; family Asteraceae; genus Ambrosia; species Ambrosia trifida. Next base: position 120,521,130 of record CM054129.1, on the reverse strand, counting down.
TTGTTCATTCTTCTTGTTGCTGCAAAAGTATAAGAGAATAAAATATTGGACAAAACACACTAAATATTAACATTGACAATAAATAGAAAAACAAACCCACATAAAAATTAGTACATTGTTCATCAATAATCACACACAAAACTAAAAAAAGCACACGTAGGAAGGTCGAATAATAGAATGAAGTTTGAATAGCTCAATGTAGTTCAGTAACTTATTGTCTAGGATAAAAAAAGAAAGAGTACACTTGTGAGTCGAATAACCAAGCTTCGATAATAACTAACCAACACCGCCAAATTTACAACAAACCCAATAGTCAATTGAAAAGAATGTTCTAAATACCAAACATAATATAATGGGTTAAAACAAAATCTGAAACAATTAAAATCCTAAGCAAAAGCATCAACTCTTTGGCTAATAAATCAAACACAAAAACAGCAGATGAAGGAGTTGATATCGAATGGTTTAACAAATTATAAAAAACTTGAAACTTAAAAAACAATTGAACCTTAGGCTGTTGTTGGGCAACGGCGGAGAAGGCGAGCAGCGGCGGTATTAATAAGAAGTGATTAAGTACTGGTACGTACCTAATCGATAACAGTCAACTCAAGATCGACAAAGACAGCATGAGGAACGTGCTTCCCGGCACCAGTTTCAATGAAGAAGGGGTTGAAGGCATCATCACCTCCTCCAATTGTCTTGTCACTGGGCATCTGGCCATCAGGCTATAAACAACATCAAAGCATCAATAAAATAAACTCAATACTAACATTCAATCATAATAAAAACATCAAAACACATAGTAACAACAGTTTATCAATAAACAGAAACACATGTGAACCAGGTTGAACGACATACGTTCTTTTTTTTAACAAAAACCTTGGATCTGATTACAAACAAATATAAAACTTGTGGCCAGAATCAATATGCCTAACCACCCTAATCCCACCAAAGCATCACAACAACTAGACAGGCCAAAAAAAGGCAAGAAAGAGATCTGTAAAAGAAATTGCAAAGTCTAGTCAGGTTGATCATGCTTCTCAATCTACATGGCCAATCATTCCAGACAGGGGTAAACTGCCAAGAAAAGGTCGGACAGTGACTTGTGTTTTCAGCAAGCAGAAGGGGCATAACAAGAGATCATGCAAGCTGAAGAAGACTACCCAGGTTGGCAGTGGCAGCTGTGAAGGTGGTGGCAATGGCACTCATGATGGTGGATCACAAGTGGTTGATTAGTAGGCTTTGTTGGTTGTGTCATGACATTTGAACAATATTATGTTTATGTTTATGTTTATGTTTATGTTTATGTTTATGTTTATGTTTATGTTTATGTTTATGTTTATGTATTTTGGTTGTGTCTTGACTTTGGATGTGTGTTGACTTTAGAAACTTATGGGTCTTGGTTGACTTGTTTATGACTATTATGGTCAAATTTTGAATGTTATGAATGTCTTATGTTGTTTTCTGTTGTTGTCACTAAATGTATGTTGTTCAGTAGATTTGAGCATAAGATGTTGACTTTTAAAGTTGACCCATGACCGATTTGAAAAAACTTGACTTTCAAAACTGCTACACATTTGCAGGTGACCCATGATGTTTATTGATGCTGACCCATAACATTTGATTTGATACTGCTGCACATTTGCATGTGACCCGTGATGTTTAATGTGCACATGTGCAGGTGACCCATTTGATTTGCAGGTGACCCATTTGGGTTGATCAATATGCCAAATGCTTGTGCACAACTAAATATGCTACAACAGTGTGCATCAACCATGTGCATGTACCAAATGTTTGCAAACCTACACATTTCATGACCCATTTGAACAATACTACAAACATGCATAACCCATTTGTTCAACTTCATAGGCTGCATTATAAACCATAACTGATACATGAAACTGATACATAACAATTAGCTAAAAACAATTGCATTGAAACAACATACATTCATTCATTAATTCTTTCATAAAACTGATACATGAGAATTTCAAAAGAAATACAATCATAACTACATACTATTTGACCCACTTGACATGTCTAACCCAAATAACACACAATACAAAATGATTAACACCCAAGTTCCACCCAAATACATCTTCAATCTTCTGTTGGACTGTGTCAATCTTGCATTTTCGACAGACAAGTTTGAAAAGGCCACCTCATGCACACAATGATGATCCACCCAAGCAACAAAACCTAACCACCTCCCTATCAGCACATGTTGGTTAGAAATTGAAAAATTAACAACTTTAAGTTTTCAATTGGCTTTTATGTACCTTTCGATTACAACAATAAAACTGTCGGCCAGTGTTTACTGATTTCCACGAAGTCTTGATAACAGTTCCAACACCACATGAGCAAACAACCATCTTGATTAAAGATCGAATTGGGAGGGAAGAACGATTTGGATCTTTGGTTTTGAAATTAGGGTTTACAATGGTTTGGGGGAAAAAGCCAGGGTTTATAAAGGGGATAACTGGTTAACTGTGTTTAAAAATAATAAGTGAGTTGACGAAATAGATTGAAGCATAAGGAGTTTGTTTGGGACAATTGGACGAAATATCCGTTGTACTTTTTGTAATGTTGTTTTGTTTGGCGGTCCTTGTTTTGAGGACTTAGCCGTGGTGGTTTGATTGAAGTTAAATTTAAAAAAAAAAAATTAAAAAATAACAAGGGCATTCTTAACATTTTGGTATAGGAGACTAATTAAGTATACCGAGGGTTACTTTTAGCTAATATGATTTCTCCTAACAATTCTCTTCCGACATTGTAACTTCTTCCTAGTATCTCTAGCTAGATCAAAATAAATATTGTTTTTATCAAGTTCATAAAATATATTATTATTTAGAGTTAATAGCCATTTTCGTCCCTGAGGTTTGGGCCAGTTTGCCACTTCAGTACAAAAGTTTTTTTTTTGCAATTCCTTCCCTGAGGTTTGGATTTTTTTGCCAAATTCGTCCTTTTCACTAACCCAGTTAAAAAAGCTCGTTAAGGTCAGGGGTATTTTTGTCTTTTTACCACAGGGACGAATTTGGCATTTAAAATACACCATCACCATAGACTACTATTAACCCTTACTGTCCTTCAATTGGTGCCTCCATCAACAATATTCATAACCCATCATCATAAAACCACACTCTACAATTCTAACATCCCTATTAATCAGCCGAATATACAAACAGGAGAGATTATTGGACTTAATAACATACTAACCTTCCACCACCACTGTATTGTACCCTCTCCGTCGCTCCTATAACCCAACAACCACTGAACAACCATCATCTTCAACCCCTAATCGAAACCCTAGTTGGAACCTGGTCCCCCGCCGCCTGTCACCACCACAGTCACCGTTTTCGTCCTCCTTCTCTTGTTACTCGCCCTATCTCTCTTCCTCTGTTCCTCTGTTTCCTTCTCTCTCTCTCTCTCTCTCTCTCTCTCTCTCTCTCTCTCTCTATGTCCAGATCTCAGATCGATGTGGTGTGGTTGTGTTTGTCTTGGGAGTGGTGCCGCCAGGAGAGGTGGGGTTGCCACCGTGTTCTGCCACTGTGGTGGTGATTGGCCCCCATTCTCCACCCACCCTTCACACTTTTCTGCACCACCTCCACCACCATAATTTAAGTCACGCTTCTGATCCAAACAAGAACAAGTAATGAGAATAGAGGTAAGAGAGAGAGAGTAATTACCTGAAAACTGATGGTGAAGAATAATAATAATTGAAATGTATGTGTTTGTAGAGAGAGAAAAAATAAAGGATGCCTAGAAGATGTTGCAGAGATTTTCTTTGTTGTGAAGTTTGACCATGTGCTACTCGACCATCTCTCCTCTTTTCAGAGTGGCTTTGGGTTTGGTTAACAAAATAAATTTGCTTTTTTCAAAATTAACCAACGGTAAATTTAGATTCTTTTTTCTATTATTATTATTATTATTATTATTATTATTATTATTATTATTATTATTATTATTATTATTATTATTATTATTATTATTATTATTATTAGTTGCAGAGATCTAGAGAGAGAGAGACAAAAATACCCCTGACCTTAACGAGCTTTTTTAACTGGGTTAGTGAAAAGGACGAATTTGGCAAAAAAATCCAAACCTTAGGGAAGGAATTGCAAAAAAAAAATTTTTTGTACTGGAGTAGCAAACTGGCCCAAACCTCAAGGACGAAAATGGCTATTAACTCTATTATTTACTATGGCTGTATGGCAATAAGGTTTATTGATCATCCTAGTACGTTCGGGATGATGTGATGCTTAGATCATTTCTCTACTTCACCAAATAGATAAAATATTTTATTCACGATTACACATAATTAAAAAAATAATGAAAGAGTGTGACAACAAAATTAACAGATGCTCTCCACATGAACTGGCTCTAATTAAATTACAAACATATTTTATTAAGTTGACCATAAAAACATATCATCCATTAGGCAATCCTGCAAAGTTTGGGAGATGAGATCATCTTCTAAGCCTAAAGGTGAGAAAATGTTATCACTTGATGATATGAAGCTACTATCGTCCGGTATAGACGGCTCGATCCATATATTCTCAGCCGTATCCAACATTTGTGGCGTAAGCTCACCACGAACAGCTGAATCCGAGACACCAAAAGAACATGGTGACGATTCACTAGTCGAAGAAGAAGATGATAACACTGCCAATAAAATTTCAACTTCTTGTTGAGTCGTTGAATTAGGGTTGTTTTCGAAGGAATTTTTTCCCTTCTCTAGTAGTGTAACATCATGGGGTGCAACAACTCCTGATTGTTGATCTTTTACCACTGGTTGATAATTATTTCGGTTTTTTAAATGTGTGTGCCAATGATTCTTTATTTCATTGTCACTTCTTCCCGGCAATAGTGCAGCCATCTTTGACCATCTATGGATACAACATAATTTTATTTAGACGACAGTAACATGAGTGTTAAATAAGTATATGCTCTAGAGAATAAAAAAGTTTTGTACTTACTTGTTGCCAAGCTTGTTATGTAAACTGATAATCACATCTTCTTCTTGTTTTGTAAAATTGCCGCGTTTAACGTTCGGCTGTAGATAATTCATCCATCGAAGCCTGCAACTCTTTCCGCACCTTGACAAACCTAAATAACCAAAACCGAGAACAATATATTAAAAAAAAAATCCCAAGATGGACTAATGCCTACAGTTGTGTATTTATTTTATCCGGTTCTAATAAAATTTACCAGGGTACCGTCCAATTTATCAAGAAAAAAAAAACCCCTAGATCATGTTAAAAGTTTATCATACCTGCAAACTTAGGAAGTTCTCGCCAGTTGGAGTGGCCATATCGCTCGATATAGGCTCGCAGCTTGTTGTCTTCCTCTTCACTCCATGCACCTTTCTTGATTCCGTTTGTGTCGAAACATGGTGCCCTCACCATCTCCTGTGATTCTTGTTTCTGTGGCTAATGTAAACTTTTTACTTTTTGGATCTGGATATATAGAACCTTATATATACATACCAACCAATACGTGTCTAGATATATCACTTTAAAAAGACGACCATACGAAAGTGTTATTTTTTGTTGACTTAAAACAATTCACAAAAAAAGCCTAATTAAGGTTACCCGATCTCTCTCTTTCTCTCTCTCTCAAAAAAAAAAAAAAAAAAAAAAAAAGACTGAATTACAAGTTTTGTCCTTTAGGTTTGTACCAGATTGCAAGGGATGTCCTTTAACTTTAAAATTGATTGGTTTTGTCCTTTATCTTTTAAAATCTTGCACGTTATGTCTTTTATGGCTAACTTGGTTAGTTTTCTCTGTTAAGTTTAGTCATGTGACCTGCACGTGAGGGTATTTCAGTAAAATCCCCTTATCTTCTTCCTCAATTTATAGATCATAAACCCTAATCCTAATACCCATTTCAATTAACCCAATAAAACCTTTGAAAAGCATCTCATTCCTTGTCTATCTACTTCAAACCATGGAAAAAGGAAACTTCTGGATTCTTATTCTGGAACTTGCTTGTTCCCATCGTTACCTATACCATCATCAACCTTAATGCCCCATATATCTCCTCCATATTACTGTTGGAGTATGGTAGATTGGAATCTTGGATTTGTTTATTATATATGTCAGAAATTTAATATCTTTGTTTTTTAAAATTTATTCTTATAATTTTATTTATAATTTTTATTATGACGTCTCCGGTGACGGATCAGATCTTATAATTTTTATTTATAATTGTTAAATAAAATATATATTCATTCGATTAAAAAAGATAAAATAAAAACATAAACATTACAAAATAAATAAAAATAAAAATAAACATAGGCTACGGTTTAAGCCTATCCCTCATCATTTGCGAAGCAGAGACGTGTTTGAATTGTTTGTCTTGCTTGGACTCATACTCTTTTTGGGTATATAAGATGGCCACGTCTTCGGGCATATCCGAGGGTACCGCTCGAAGCGTTTGATTGTGGTACGCATTGAAGATTTGACACTTGATCTTCAAGTCATTCCACTTACGGTTTAGTAATTTGATGCTTCGGTTAGAGCCTCCCACTAACCGATTATACCCATTTAGAATTTGGTACCACTTGTTAGTCGGGTGTGAGCTTTCTTCGACAGCTTGGCAGGCTGCTACTAAGGCTATTTCTTGTTCTTCCGTCCATCGAATTGGTGCCATATTCTTGTAAAAAGGAAACTGAAACGGTTTTAGGGTGGTGGTAGAGGAGGAGTTTCAGACGGGCAAAAAAGTTCGGACGGAGGACGGAGATGGGACGGAGGTTCATGGTATATATAGGTGTGGTGGTAGAGGGGGACATGGGAAACTGAAACCATGGGACATGGGGAATTGACACGGCGAAGAAGACACCAAAGACGTCTCAGAAATCACGAGACGACACAAAAGACGTCTCTGGAGACGTCACCGGAGACGTGTTGCACTTTTATTGGTTGGAAACCAAGCCATCTCGGGAGACACCTCAGACGGGATTGGGAAACGTGTCTCGTCTCTCCAAAGAGACGGAAGGGAGCTATTCTCGTAAGTCGCTTGGTCAACGGGTTATTTTCCCAAAAAAAATCCGACACCATGCATGTTCACAATAAAATAGTATGATACCTGAAAATAACTATATATATAATACATATAATGTAATTTTATATAGTTTTAAGAGTTTGAGTAGTTACCTCTTAACCATAAAAATGATAATTATATTCTCTTTAATTTTAGTATGATATTGCTGAAGTTTTTTTTTTATTATTATTAAAAATTTGACATCTTACGTGATAAACGGTAGTTGTGATCCTCATTGATCTTCATTGTATTTGTATACATAGGTGTGGGTTTATCAGGGAACTGGAGGAGACTTGCTCAAACAATCTCGGATTGAACTTCTACAAGCGGTGTTGTAATGGGTTTGTCGAACCTTATTCTAAAGTATCCTAAAACTAAACCCTATACCTTAATGCTAAATTAATCCTAAAGCTAAACTTTAAAACCTAAACCTAATAAGTCCAATCCATGTTCGTTTAATCCGCTATCGCTGCTCCCTTGGTGAATCCCTATCAGAACAAAATAATGGACATATTGTAGTAGATGGGTCACGATTTTATAAAAATAATATGAATAAAAATAATAGAGACACGCTCTTTATACATTTGGGAATTTTTAGTACATGTACCGTGTACAAATCTAAACGAAAATAATATAAAATACGACATAAAATGATTCAAACCGAAGTTTTCATCAAGAGTTTGAACCGCGTCTTATTATATGATTTCTGCTTCGTCTTTAACGAGTACTTGAACCATATCCTTTTGTATGATCCTTTTTGGCTACAAGAATAAATAAAAAATAATGTTGACGGTTATGGCTAAGGCACGTGTTGAACACGCTTCCCTTAAAAAAGATTCAACGCCTCTACTAAAGACCACACGTCTGTTTCCCAGGGTACAACAGCCCAAGCAGTCTGTACTACCGGAGAAGGCCACACACCCGATGTTACACTGGGTAAAATTGTAGTGTATGACATTTGAAACAAATAAAGATGTAAATGTGGTGGAAACGAGAAGAGTATTCCTCTATATAGTTAGTCTTCAAGTATCCCTCATTCTCCAAGAATATCATATATATGGATATGTATTTTTTTTCTCTCTCTAGTTTCACATGAGCCATATAACGAACTAATTATACTAGACTTGAGGATGAGTGAAAGGTTTCACTTAATTAAAGACTTAACACTCTAATTAAACTCATCAAATGTTATAAAAGAACTATACTTAAAAGTAGGGCTGTACACGAGCCGAGTCGAGCCGAGCCAGGCCCAGCTCGAGCTCGAGCTCGAACCTAAACCGAGCCAGCTCGGCTCGGCTCGTTGTTCTGATCGAGCTGAAAAGTCGAGCTCGAGCTCGGCTCGTAAATGTTCGAGCCGAGCTCGAGCTGGCTCGATATATATATATATATATATTTTTTTTATTTTCTTACAAATATTTATTAAATAAAAAACAATAAAATTAAATAAAATTGCACATAATCATGTATATTTTTTTATTTTTCTAAATTACACACGCCTAAGTCGAGCCATATGTCGAGCCATCGAGCTGAGCCACGAGTCGAGCCATCGAGCCGAGCCACGAGCTGAACACCCCTGGCTTGAGCTCGGCTCGATTACAAAACGAGCCAGCTCGGCTCGGCTCGAAAACAAAACGAGCCTCTTCGAGCCGAGCTTTTTTCGAGCTTTTTTCGAGCGAGTTTCGAACGAGCCTCGAGTCGCTAGCTTTTTGTACACCCCTACTCAAAAGTCTCTCTTTTATTCACCACATGAAGAATCTATTTAATAATTTATCTAAATTAAATTTCCATTTAATACTCCAAATTTCCAACAATCCTCCACATATATGGGGATTTTTCAAAACACACTAATTTTCCAATGCAACCTTGACAGTTAAGTATTGTAGGAAAGGTAGGTTATAAGCTTTGAACCTTCCTTTGTGAAGCATACTTAGTCTTCTAACGGTTTGTAAACACGGTATCCTTGAAAAAACCTCCATTTGTGTAGACGACAATACACTTCACACAATACTCTCCTTAGTCAGGCCATCCCCTTACTTTCGTATCCATTAATGGTCCTGGAACACTTTCCTGGTTCTGCGAGAGCTCTAGGAATTGTGCCCCCAATTCCATTCGAAGCGACCCCACTTCTCTCTAACATAGGCGATTTTCCTCAAATCATTAAAAGTATTATCGTTATCGTGATTTACCCACATCATTTACCATATATAGCCTCACATTTTGTCACTGAATATTATAGGAATGGACAAGGATGTATTTAAACACCCTTTTATAGTTTAGGGGAATATATAGCTTACAATATTAGCCATGCCCCTACAGTGACCACCCTTAGGCGTATAAATTAGTTTTCCTATTGAACTTAGAGCTTGGGATCTCTGGTCAACTAAAGTAGGTTTCCTTCACATGCCCTCTTACCATGGGCTTTAGTCTCATTCCAGAACTTAATCTCTGATCAACCCTCAGGTTGTTGGATCCATAACATTATCTTTCACTTCGTCAAGTCACTATTGATAATTTTGCAATTGAGATAAGTTGTACTAACGTGTTATGAGCTTGCAATTCCTTCATGTCTTTTTGTCAACTTGTAGGACTATAACTCTTGATCTCAAGTTAAATCTAGTTATAATGTCTTTAGAATAAAATGAATCTCATTTCAATACGAACACGTATTCATTATGCATATGGCTAGTATACTCAATCATCAGACATTAAAATTAAACCGGTTGGTATCTGAGTCTAGTAATTAGATTGACTCCTTATCAAGTTGGCATATGAGTCTAATCAACTAGATTAACTCCTTATGACCATTGTGTATACTAGTTGACATGTGAAACCAACTAGATGGCTCGTTACAACCATAACCTTTATTGCTAACTTTTAACTTCATATTATTAAATGCAAGTTACCCCCCACATTTAAGCGTTATTGGATTGAAACAATCCAACACAAGATAAAGGTAAAGAAATGTCATCTTTTTACATGTATTGGGAGATTCCTCAAACACAATTTTATACAAATCCATGGTTGTTCCTTAAATGGATCTCTCCCCCCATATTACTTGCACTTTGATCAAGTAAGTAATATTACTCATGATGACTACTAGACACCTTGATTAGATAACAAATATCTATATCTTTGTGTCAATGAAGTCATTCAAATATATTGTTCAACTCATATTAAGCTTGTGCACCAGGGGTTTTAAATCTAAACATGACAACATATGCCTTAGCATGAGATGCCAACCCTTACGCGTGTATGAGTTCTCATCACTACACTTAGACAGCCGGCTAGAATTATTATCAATGATCTAGTTAATTGTTTTTTCTCGAGTTATTCCATTAGACTGAATGAAGTTAAATTTTTAGACTTTTTTATACACCAAATTCATTCTCATGCCATCTTATAATTTGAATGTTTAAAGCTAACTTAATCTCCTCAGAGCATCTAAATTAACATGTACTAGTCTAGCATGCTTTAGACTACAATACTCTAGCATGTGAATAGAAGATGCATCATTCTGATTCTTCACAATCTTAAGAGATAAACACATCATCTCTTACCAACATTCATTCTAATTTTATACATGACCATGAGATTCTTTTCCATATAGTCTTATATGTATGTTACATAAACATGTATTTTTCATTATTCAGTCTAAGAATATAACATTTTTCCCTTTATTTCGAGGGCTTCACCATTAACTTATAAGTACTTGACTATAAGTTTTATCTCGAGTAACTTTGGTGAATACATTCATCACCCACAAAAGGTATGAATAATATAAATGAGATTCTTTTCCATATAGACTTCAAAATTGTGCCTTTAAGTGACATTCCTTGTGGTTTCTTTTGAAGCTATGTATATTTAGGACACACTCCCAATTTTAAAGTTAAAACCTCAACATACTTCCAACAACTTGAAGTTGACAGACATATCAACATGTCCTCCATTTCCAATCATAAATCTTTTGGAACAATTCTTGCCTGATTCATTAAAGATTTGTATTAACATATATTTCTTCCATATGTTAAAATTCACCCTTGTGAATTTTCACGACAACTTTTAATGAAATATATCGACATGTAACATGTTAGTGTATTTCATCTCAATACACTCACCACTTTTTTTCATGATTCTCTCATTATGTGGTTAAACATTTGATCTCTTGTCTCCAACTTTTAGTCAATGCGAGAACTCTTAAGTTGTTTATGTCCAAATCTTTCCATGTACTATCCGTTTATGACAATGTTCTTTAAACAATGTATATTTGACGTTATAATTATTTCTAAGAAAAAAAATCAAATGTCATAAACCTTATTTATTTTTTTGTAAAAATTGCATGTGCTATCCAAAGATATTGTACACAAAACAATAATAATATACATTTGAAACTAAATCATAAAGTGCAAAAAACTTTTAAAAGTTTAAACGAATACATAGACATATCTAAACATCAAATCTCATAGTGTCATTATCTTCAACACTTTTATCATCCGATCAAAATCATCACAACGATATCGTCTCGTAACATGTCTTGAGAACGCTATTCACTTATAAGGACAAGTTCCTCATTTGATCGTAAAATTCTAACCTTGAATAGTCATAAATCTACTCAAAACAACATCAAGTTGTTACAAAGACTACAATTAAGTAGTGAAGCTTCAACAATTAGTCTTGTTCACAACAGCACCAAGTTGTTTTCTGCCATATAGTGTCATCGATAACGCTACTGTGGTTCAACATATGCTACATCTAGCAAAAGTAACGAACTGTTTGAATTATCAAAACTATGCAAAACTTTGTTTTCAAAATCATTCTAAAACATTTCCTCAGTTTTGCAAGATATTATATTTAAAATATCAAAACGGGTTTATGAAACCGTAGATCGAAACCCAAAATATCAAACTATTTTATATGGTTTCAGTTTAGTACACATGTACTATAATGGTTTCTAACAAACATGTTGAAAAAAAAAAAACGTGTCATTACATGCACGTTATAAAATTGGATGTTTACATAAAACGTTTTCCAATGATATAGTTCATAAAAGAATCCATTCATTAAAGAATCCATCCATTTCTAGTGAACATACTAGAGAAGTAAAATGTTTACATAAAACATTTTTCTGGGTGTTGTGGTTTATAAAATAAACCTTTTCTAACAAACATGTTAGAACTTAAATGATCCTAACGCACACGTTAGAGACATTTTTTTACATGAATATTTCCAAATATTCCATTTCATAAAATATATCGTATCTAAACTCGTATCAGTGATAAAAGTTTACTAACACACATGTTAGAAAACTAAAACGAGTTCTAACGAGCACATTTTGAAGTATTAAAACTTCAATACGAAATATTTTATACATATATAAAATTTAACCATTTCTAAAACACATATTAGAAAATAAACTATTACCATCCCCTTTTAAAACCAATGGTGTTTATGAACAATTTCTAACACACATGTTAAAAGACAAATGATTACAAAAATCATTTTTGAAGTTGAAGTTCTTTAAACCTTTTCAAACATACTAGATAGCAATAAATGGTTACAAAAATTATTATAAAGCTTATCAATAGATCAGTTCTAACACACTCATTAGAATTAAGCGATTACACAATCGTTATAAAACTTAACAATTTATATAAAATAAATAATATCTAGCATGCTCGTTAGAAATAAATGATTACAAAAATCATTATATGCTTATCCATTTATATAAAAAGACTTTTTTCAACACGCTAGTTAGAAATTATCGATTACAAAAATCGTTATCACACTTAGTTATATAAGATAAATTGGTTCTAACACGCTCGTTAGAAATAAATGATTATAAAAAAGTCATTATAAGGCTGATTAGTTTATCAAAATAAACTATTTCCAACACCCATTATAGAAAACGTGACGTTTAGACAAACGTTTTAAACCAATATATTTTAACTAATAAAATCATTTGTAACACACATGTTAGAAAATGAAACGTTTACAAAAAACGTATTGTTTATAAAATAAACCAAGCCCTACGCGAACATTGTGGAATATTAACACACATGTTAATCACGATTAAGATTGTTTAAAACCAAATGGTTGAATCAAAAACCAATTCTTTTGTATCACGGTATATGATTTAATTTTATACTGCAATCTCTATAAATCTGAACCCAACAAGTTGTACTACATACATATTTCCCAAAAACAAATATTTACAAGATTATAAAAAATCTCTAAAATATTTTTTTTTATTTTAAACCATTTCGTGAACCCAAAATCCTTATGATTAAGGTTTTATGATTGTAGCAACAAGCTCACGAAATTTGTTTTAAGATTGTAGGAGATGTGTCATGATTTTATAAAAATAATGTGAATAAAAATAATAGAGACACACACTTTATACATTTGAGAATTTATAGTACATGTACCATGTACAAATCTAAATGAAAATAACATAAAATGATTCAAACCGAAGTTTTTTATCAAGAGTTTGAACCGCGTCTTATTATATGATTTCTGCTTCGTCTTTAACGAGGAATTGAACCGTGTCCTTTTGTATTACCCTTCTTGGCTACAAGAATTAACAAAAACTAATATTGACGGTTGTGGCTGAGGCACGTGTTCAACACGTTTCCCTTAAAACAGATTCCACGCCTCTACCAAAGACCACGCGTCTATTTCCCAGGATGCATCAGCCGAAGCAGTCTGTACTGCCGGAGAATGCCACGCAACGAAGGTTACACTGGGTAAAATTGTAGGGTATGAAATTTGGAGCAAATAAAGATGTACATGTGGTGGAAACAAGAAGAGTATTCTTTTATATAATTAGTCTTAAAGTATCCCTCATTCTCCAAGAATATCATATATATGTATATGTATTTTTTTTTTCTATCTCTAGTTTCACATGAGGCATATAACCAACTAATTATACTAGACTTGAGGATGGGTGAAAGGTTTCACTTAATTAGTTACTTAATTAGATACTTGACACTCTAATTTAATTCATCTAATTGTTTAAAAAAAACAATAACTACAAATGAAGACATTAATGAGTGTTATTAGGAAATGAAATCTAATGTCACTACTTTAAATGATAATTTTAACTTCTTCTTACTTGTTTCAATATTACGATTACGATCGATAAAGTTCCCTCTATATTTATTTATCACATTTATAAATTATAATATTATAATTATACTAATAAATACATACATTTAGCAAAGATGACAGATACATGTTTAGCCTCTTAGACCGGGTGTAGTGGGATGCAAACCAGGGCATGAAAGAGGCTTTTAGCGCCGGTTAAGGCCCCCACCACCGCCCCCTGGGCGCTAAACTCCCTCAACTCCTCTCCAGCGTTAAATATTTAACGCCGAAACTCATTTCCCCCCACCAATTACAAGAGAGAGAGAGAGAGAGAGAGAGAGAGAGAGAGAGAAAGAGAGAGAGAGAGAGGAAGGTGGAGGTGGTGATGGTGTCTATGTTTTTCAGATCTGTGGGCGTGGCCGGTGGTGGTGATGTGATCGATGGGGGGAGGGGGGGTTGTTGGTATCTGTGTGAGAAGAAGAAAGAAGGAGGACGTAGGTGCCTGATGTAGCTCCTATTTGTTTTTTTTAAATAAAATAATAATTGGGCTTTAAATTTAAAGCCCACTATACCCTGTTTTCTTTTAAAGCCTTAATGTTGATTAAGATATCACATGCCGTAATTTGGCCAAGTAGGAGCCTTAAATTTGAAGCTCACTACACATGGTGTTAAGGAGCGAGCCCAACAAATCTTTTAACTTTTTAGGTTCCAATTTAGAGCATAAATATGTTGGTACAGTGGTATGGTGTCCCCCCTTACAAATGTGAGGTTGTGAGTTCAAATTCTTGTAAGTGCAAAATTAGGTGAAAATACGGTGGTATAAAATTTCCCGTTAAAAAAAATGTTGGTACAGGGGTGAAAGAAGTCAACACAACATTACACGCAAGCAGAATGCTAGAAGACGTATATTTGCTGATGTCATGTAACAATGATCATTCCGGCTAAAACGTGGTATTTAAAACTTACAGATAGATAAGTTTTTCATCAATGCTTTGTCACTGTTGTCAACCTATAAATAATTGGTTTATTTAAGTTCATGTACTTAAGTCAATTTGTCTTATCCATTAAAAAAAATTCACTCGTATTTTAATATTGTGTGAACATATTTTTTTGCATTCATACTATTATTTTTTCCAAATGGCGATTGCGTATTAGATGACAACATACACTACTACAAAACTAAGTATTTGTCACCAAAATTTGCTACCGAAAAACAGGGTAGCAAATTTTAAAATGTTTTTATAATAACTTAGTAATCTTATCTGCCCTGAATCTAATCTCCCCTAATCTATCCCCAATATAATCCCATCGACCTTCCTCCTAAACCTACATCTCCATCAATCCATCGTAACTTCCATTGATGGATCCGTCATAGATAGATTCATCTGAGTAATCATCGTCACCGAAGCTATAGATCCACCATTTAATCCGCCATAGCTCGATTCATATGAGCAGGTATTGTTTATTATCCATTGATTCATATGAGTTTTAGGGATTAAATCATATATTCACGCAGATTATCGTTGAATGCAATTATATTATCATCTTCAGATGAAAATGAATAGTGCCTGCTCAAATAACCCGTTATGTTGATTTGATTGTGCTGAATGAAATTATCAATTGGTTGAATGCAATTACATTATTAATTTATAAACAGTGTTATATAAATTACTGGATATATTAGTGGTAACATGTTTGAAATTATCACGTTCATGTTTATGAATGAAATTATCACTGTTTTTGTGTATATATTGCTGAATTGATTGTGTTGACTTTGTATATTGACTTGTTGAATGATAAACTAAATAAAGTGATTGAGAATTACTAATTAATTAAACATCTGTGTTCTATGTTTTAGATTTTAATTCACGGATTTGTATAGTTAAAAATTAAAATTCATACTTAATAGTAGGTTTTACCATTTATGATAGAGATTAACACTGTTTTGTGTATAAATTGTTTGAATTGGCTGTCTTGATCTTGTAAGGTTCGTTAAGGAAAAGGAAGAAGATAAAGAAAGGTTCAATGGAATCATAGGAGAGATGAGGGCTCAAATGGAAAAAGATAAAGTGGAGAAAGATGCAATGCTCGTTAAGATGATGAAGATCGAGGCTAGGTTTACAACTTAGGTTATTTGAATGTTTGGATTTTTGTTATTTGAATGATTTGGATTTGGTTTATTTGAGTGATTTGAATTTGGTTTATTTGAATGATTTGGATTTGGGTTATAATTTTGATTTTGAAATTTCATAAATGATAGCAAAGTGGTGACAAAAAGCGGTAGCAAAACGGTGACAAAAAAGGGTAAAACCGGTAGCAAAGTGGTGACAAAAAGCGGTAGCAATACGGTGACAACAAAAGGGTAAAAACGGTAGCAAAGTGATGACAAAAAGCGGTAGCAAAACGGTGACAAAAAGCGGTAGCAAGGTGGTGACAAAAAGCGGTGGCAAAACAGTGGCAAATAAATGGTAGCAAAACAGTAGCAAAAAATAATACGGTAGCAAAACGGTTGCAATAGGGCAATTGCCATGTGTGATTTTGCTACCGAGTATTTTGGTAGCAAAATGGTGGCAAAAGAGCAATTGCTACCGTTTTGCGACCGCAGGTACGGTAGCAAAAGCCCTATTCTCTAGTAGTGATATGAGTGTATGTAGTTTTCTGTTAAAAAAAAAAAGTTCATTTTGTAAACACTTGCATTAACACTACAACAAATCTAGTCTCATACGTCGATTTTTTTCCGGCTACATGTCACCGCAATAGGTGTCGCCGGCGTAGATGCCAAAAGTTCATTATGTTGTCGGAAAGTGTCGCCATAAACGATAACTCTGTCCTGGCAACATGTCGGCGTTACAAGTTCGTTCCAAATATTAATTATTTAAAAAAAATAATATTAAATATAATTTATTAATAATCTTTACGAGCGACGTGTCATCGGTACAGGAAATCAAGGAAATCATATAATTTAGTAAATCAAGATTTGCGTGTATTGAAATCGACCACATTCAGTATTAAATATATATGACTAGGTTATATCCCGGAATCTTCCCGTGATAGACAAATCTAATATGAAGTGACAAAATGTGTTTTATGATATAGCATAGAAATTAATGTACTATAATATGACAAAACAACAATTTTAACTATGTGAATAACAATGAAAATGTATACTAAAGAGAAAATGGACGTTTGGATGAGGAGCAGAGGTAGAAGCAACCATTAGAAACGACTAGTTTTGACCTATTCTGCTCCGGATGAAAACAAAACTCCCATTTACAATTTCATTTAGTATAAAATATTTATTAGAAACTTGTGTATCACGCGGGTTATAATATTTTTTTGTTTTTTTATTTATTATTAGGTTAGAAAATTATATATATAGGTAAGGAGTTGGCTAAAAAGTCCACTTTTACTAAGAAGTGTAAGAAGTCTATGTAGGTATTGTTATTTAAACTTTAGGAAAAATGTTTTATATTCTTTTGGTATCGTGTTATATAGAAAAACAACAAAATTAACAATTTAAAACACAATCACAAGTATTCTAAGCATTAAATTGTAAAACACACTGATTATCTTTAGAACACACTGATTTTATTTCTTCGCAAGGTGTTTTAGATTTAATGCTTAGATTACATTTAATTGTGTTTTAAATTCTGACTTTTGTTGTTTTTCTATATAACACAATACCAAAAGAATATAAAATGTTGCTCCTAAAAAATAAAACACAATGCCTACATGGACTTCTTACACTTCTTAGAAAAATTGGACATTTTACACGAACCCTACCCTATATATATATATATATATATATATATATATATATATATATATATATATATATATATATATATAGTGGATAGTTCAAATGAGAAGAAGTTTTCTTGTAAAAAGAAAAAGAAGAAATTTAGACCAATAGAAATCTTCCATTTTAATAGTTGTATTTAATGTTAAATAAATTTTTAAGTTTTTGTAACTCCCATAAACTAGTTAAATAAATAAAATCATTAAATATATATCTTTAAATCAAAGATAATTTATAGTGAAGGATAAATTTCGGTTTGTGTAGGATGAATTTGTACATGTGTAGGATAAACCTAATGCTAATTTCGATATGTGTAGGGTAAAAGTATGACAATTTCGATGTGTGTAGGATGAATTTTGATATGTGTAGGACAAGTTTTGATGTGTCTAAGATAAAATATTTAAAAGTAATTAATTGAATAATTAATATGAAATGAGTTAAATTATTTAATGTTATTTCTTCTTTTTCTTCTCAAATTGAAATTTTTCTCAATGATTATCCCCATATATATATATATATAGGGGGCGGTTATTCTACAAAAATAAAGAAACGTGCGAAGGATGCGAAGGATATTTATACATGATAATTACGTAATGATAATTACGTAATGTTTTATATGTTTATGAAAGCATTACGTAATTATCATTACGTAATTATCATTACGTAATTATCATGCATTTGTACATGATAATTACGTAATGATAATTACGTAATGTTTTTTATGTTCATGAAGGCATTACGTAATTATCATTACGTAATTATCATTACGTAATTATCATGCATTTGTGCATTACGTAATTATCATTACGTAATTATCATGTACAAAGTGATCCTTCGCACGCTTCGCACGATTTTATATTTTTGTATTTGATCCTGCCCCTATATATATATATATATATATATAGGTTAGATCAATAAAATATTAAATAGTATTTAATAAGCAGAAATATAAAAACAATCAGTTAAGAAAATAAAAATTAAATAAATACGAGATAAACGTGCAATTTTGATTTAATAATATTTTTTCATATGAGAGAAAATTGAGATAATCATAAGATTTTTATTTATTATATAGTAATGTAATAATAATGATAAAATTAAACATAGTAGTAATAATAAAAATAAAGATAAATATTATTAATTAAAAAATATTGGGTCAATTAGGTTATTTACAACTTAATTTTTTTTTTTTTTTTGCGAGAATTCATGTGTGAGGATGACCTCATTAAGTGACATATTGAGATGGAATTTAGAGAGGATAATATATATCTATTATCTATAATCTATAACTATTTATAAAGGAAAATGTGTGGTTTGACATGGCGCTCAACAAGGTCATCCTGCCTCCTGAGTATGCCACATGACATCCTTTCCATTATTTCTGTAGGATCGACGAACGGGTCAACCGACAATCACGAGGTTTATATTCAGAGTACGGAATCCTCTAAATATGTTCTAATAACAAAAAAAACCAAGAAACAATGATATGCGAGTAATTAACACACACAAACGGGTCAAAAGACTAAAGATTTATCATTAAAACATAGCTCGAGTGTTTACAAAGACCAAACCACACCTTTCAGACCAGGGGAGGGTGTTTGGAGAGTGTGTGTGGCAAAAACTAATGATTAGGGCAATGATTGGGCCTATTTATACCTCCTGTACACGTACAGACCAGTATTGGCGATTAGGAGCTATACCACTAGTACTATTCACGCGATTGGGCCTAATCACGTGAACAGTACATGCGATTGGTGTCTAATCGCATGAACAGTACATGCGATCAGCTTGTAATCACATGAACAGTACACGTGATTGGCTGCCAATCACCTGAATGGTTTCCTAATCGCCTGTCAGCACCCAAACACACCCAAAACGCTTATAAACCTCTCCAAACACCCCGAAACACGTCCAAACATCATATATACTAGCCTAGGGACATCATGCACTAACAGACTCCCCCTTGGACCAGGCTAGTATACGATTACGAGCCATAAACCACTCGATAAACCTACCCAACGACCTATAGAGACCTATCACTAGCTAGAGACATACATATAATGCACTTACAATTTCCCTCCAAAAGTACTTTTTTCTTTCATGTTTCCCACGATTTTTAAACTTTAATAACTTTTATATACAATTTTTTTAAAGAAAAAATTACATCAAACTAACGATCATTTTATTATCTTTTCAACGAGTACCATAATGCTATATAAAAACGAAAAAAAACCACTTTTTTTACTGGGGTTTTGTTCATGCAGAAAAAAACACAATGTGTTCAGCTCATTCATTATTCATGTATAGACAAGTCACTAATCATGTTCAACTAGTAAATATGAATTCTATTTTCATCCAGAGTAGAATAGGTTAAAACCAATACTTTCCAAAAAAAAAGTCACATTAATCATGTCAGCTAATTGATTAATCATGTATAGACAATGTTGTTTTTTCATATTATAGTACATTAATTCCTATGTTACATCATAACACATATTTTAAAACTTCATATTAATTTATCTATCAACGAAGGCTTCCGGGATATAATCTAGTATTATAATAAACCAAAAAACAAAATCTCACATGGCATTCAAAGAGTCCAACCTCTCCCTTGAGTGTGCCATGTGGCAATAGGTGATTTTAAGGGAAAAAAAATAATCCTAACCTTTTAAACACTAACCTCCTCCACTCACAATGAACAAAACCTTCTTCTTCAGGCCACGATTCTCTCCCCCAAGCCCTAGAAGCATTCCACCACCTTCTCCTCCTGCTCATCTCTCCGCTGTGTGCACTGCCCCCACCATCCGTTTTGATATCTCGTGCAAATCGTTCACCGTCCCCGCCGGTAACACATCACTAATAATATTATAATCTGACACCGGATATGCCACCGGTATTTCCACATCCCCATATCCCTCATTCTCATTCTCCTCCTCATGACCTCATCCTCATCAGACTCAAAACTACCTCTATTGACATTAATATTATTATTAACATTATTATTATTATTATCATTATCATTATCGGATTCCATTAAAAGTTTAAACTCTTCTTCCAACCGAAACATACACTCTTGAAGCAAATCCTCAGTGTGATCAAGACAAACGGTGACAGATTTATCAGCAGCAAGTGGGGTCCACTCATGAATAGTGGAAACGAGTTCGTCAACGGCGTCAAGGAAAGAGGAGGCGTCAACTGAGTCAGAGCAGATCGGGTGGTCAACGGTGACGTAATGGGAGATCTGACGGTCAAGAGACTTTAACGTCTGATCAAGAACAGAAACGAAGGCTTTGGGATCATTAACGCTGGTTAGGTTTTTAGTTAACTTTTCACGTAATGCAAAATTATTAGAAGGTCATCGGATTTTAGGTGGTTTTAATGCTTTGTTTATGTAAGTGATTATCTAATTGCAATAAACTTTTATGGTTATGCCATTTTAGTTTGAAGATGGGACATTATTTGCTCTCAGAAAGTCGCTAAAGTACTAAACCATTGCGTAACAAGACTTTGAAGATTCGCTACATGGTGTTTTCCCGTGGGTGGATGGTGGGGTTGCATTCTTGAGGATGGTTCGACATCAGGTAAGATCGTCAGAAAATATTTAAAATGCATGTTAATTTTAATGTTTATTGTCAATTGATGTACAAGAGATGCATTTCATCTGGCTCCCGAAAAAGACATTTTATGGATTGGATTAAAAGGATCGGTCATCCGAAAATTAGGAGTCATTTCTTGTCGCAAATATTCACTTGTGGGTCCTGAAGCACAAGGAGATTTTACTCGTTGGTGTCAATTAGGTTGTCTGTGGACTTTTGTTGCTCTCCATGGCGCTTTCGGACTAATAGGTTTCATGTGACGTCAATTCGAACTTGCTCGATCTGTTCAATTGCGACCTTATAATGCAATCGCATTCTCTGGTCCAATTGCCGTTTTTGTTTCTGTATTCCTGATTTATCCACTAGTTCAACCTGGTTGGTTGTTTGTGCCTAGTTTTGGTGTAGCAGCTATATTTCGATTTATCCTCTTTTTTCAAGGATTTCATAACTGGACATTGAACCCATTTCATATGATGGGAGTTACCGGTGTATTGGGCGCTGCTTTGCTATGCGCTATTCATGGTGCTACCGTATAAAATACTTTATTTGAAGATGGTGATGGCACAAATTCATTCCGTGCTTTTAACCCAACTCAAGCTGAAGAAACTTATTCAATGGTCACTGCTAATCGCTTTTGGTCCCAAATCTTTGGGGTTGCTTTTTCCAATAAATGTTGGTTACATTTCTTTATGTTATTTGTACCATGTAACTCTGTTTCTCAAGAAATTCGTGCGGCGGAAGATCTTGAATTTGAGACTTTCTACCCCAAAAGTATTCTATTAAACGAATGTATTCGTTCTTGGATTGTGACACCCGGCAAACTCAGGTTAGTAACGTTGACTAAACTAGTAAGTCTACCTTAGCGAGTCATGCATATTACGTCCTTAACGGGGTCAGTCGAGTCGGTATGATGATTCTGGGAATCATCGGGAGTCGTTATGATGATCCGCGGGGTCATCGGGAGTCGGTCCATAACTATGGGTACAAGGATCGGCGATTCGTGGAATCGCCGGGTCTAACGCACACACGAGTCTCGAGTCCCGGGAATTGGTGAACGGATGTAAACGTGTTAGTTATCATGCATTATATGTTTGAAATCATTATGTGACTTATCGGTATGTGAATACGTGTTTAAATATGTTAAAATAGTGTTTAACGCGCCAAAAACCCATTCCAGCACCTTATAGGCGATTAGGAGCCTGGGGGACTCCTAATCGCGTGAACATCAAGCGATTACAAGGGGAGTGGGGGCGAGTAGGTGGCTAATCGCGTGAACAGTAGCGATTAGGGCCCCTACTCGCGAGTAGGTGGCTAATCGCGTGAACAAGGAGGCGATTAGGCCCCTACTCGCCTGGTCTGGGTCCCTAATCGCGTATACAGCAGGGCTCGGGTCAAAACACCTATAAATAGAACCCTTAACTCCCCAAACACCTCTAGAACAACCCTAGCTGCTCCCAAGTCGCCCACACACCTTAAAACACCTCTGGAACTCATTTTGCTACAAAAATCACCATCCCCAAGCTTACACACCTTTCTTTAGCAAAACCCAAGGTGTGTTCTTCATCCCTAACCTTTGTAAAGTTGTTATTTTGAGTTCCCCCAAAGTTCCAGACCTTGTTTTACCAAATGTGTCTTTAAAAACCTTTTAAAAGAGTCTTAAACCAAGTTTACACCTTAATGCTTGTTATATGTGAAGTTTACATGCATATGTTGGTCTTATTGGTGATTTTAACATGAATGTTTTCAAGATATGATTGTACTCCTGTTATGTAGAGGTCATTAGGAAGGTTGTCTTAGGATCTTAGCCATTATTGTGGTGTTTTGAAGAAAATGCATATTTTGACCCATTTGTATGTTCTTGAGGATTTAGGATGATTATGGTATGATTGTTGATGCAATGTTGTTAGGATTCATGCTAGGAAGATGTTAGATCAGAGGTTTGATGATTTACATGTTGTAAAGTTTAAAATCTGATCGTTTCCATTTAAGGAAAGATAAGGTTGGTAGAAGAAACCTAGTACTTTGCCATTTTAGGAAATAATTGCATAGAACATGCTAGATCAGTGATATGTTGGGGGTTTTTGCTTGAAATGGGTTGGTAAATGATTTAGGTTTGTTATTGGGTGTTGTTGCATGTTTCGGATCTGATTTGGAGGGTTTAACGCGCGAAAACTCGTTGTACAGCAGCTGCAGGCGATTAGGCATCCTAATCGCCTGAGCTGGGGGCGATTATGCAGCATTAGGGGCGATTGGGACCCTACTCGCCTGATACATCAGGCGATTAGGCCCCTAATCGCCTATAGGCTAATGCCTACTCGCGTGTAACCTTCCTAATCGCATGTACTGCTGTCGTGAACGCGTTTTGACATCCCGGAACACGATTTGACACCTAGGAACATGTTAGGAACCCCGGGATACACCCAATGACTTAGTAAGACGTGTTCGGACCTGTTTATGCGTTAATTGGACATTATGCTAGACTAGGTGAATTGTTGCGCGTGCTAAGTGTTTAATTGCATATGTTGCATGATGTCTTGCATTTATCTAACACGTGGGATGTCGGGTCACCAATGGGATGTCGGGTCTTGTCTGGCACGGTCGGTTTAACAGTTAAAGGTGTTTTCAAACGTTTATGGTCACGGTCTGGACATTCGGGGACTAGTTAGCCTGCGGGTTATTAGTCCAATACTTATACGCATCTTATGATAGGTCGCCGCTATCTGGGGCTATCATAACATAATCACTTAACTATTTTCAAGTAACGCGAACCAAGGTGAGTTTCACAGCCCCACTTTTACTGTTTTGCTTTTGGGGGGAGAAACATGCTTTGTACGAACTATTTAAAGGTCATGTTATACTATGGGCACTTTATGTTACTATACGGCTTTTATGGAAAGTCCCAGGGGGAAACCATGAATGTGCTGGCACGCACAACGAGGGAAATGTGGATAGATCTATTGGGCCTCACAAACCCCACTCGACGGCGGGGCCGGGCGGGTGCATATTGTCTCTACCTATCGGGTTACCGAGGCATCGGTAGCCCAGTCAATCTGGGCTGGTATCAACTTTTGGACACGTTTAGTAATGGGTTCCCAACCGTAGTAGTAAAAACACTTAACGTCTAGCTAACGTTCTCATGACATAGTATTAACGGGAATGATCTTTGTAAAACTTGTGACAACACTTTATAAAAGAAAACCTGTGAACTCACCAGCATTATATGTTGACATTTTTGGCATGTTTTCTCAGGTCGCTAAGGTAGCGGTTATCGGACTAGGCGCACGAGGTCATGCACGGCGTCTATTATTTTGAAACATATTAAACAATGTCTTTGTAAACAATGATATGTCTTTTGGTTGTAAACAAGAATGCTTCCGCTGCTGGTTTACAGCTCAAAGCATGATATTTTGGTTTAAAATATAATTATGAATGCATGTTTGTTGTATGTTTATTGTGATCGTTGACTGAGATCCTGGTGTGTCACGCGCCTCGCGGTAAAACCCCGCACGTGGAATTTGAGGGTGTGACATGGATGGCGGCTCAAGATCAGCCTCATGAAAACTTATATTCCCTGAGGAGGTTCTAACCCGTGGAAACGCTCTTTAATGGAGCTTTAGCTTTAGTTGGTTTTATGAGTTTCTTTGTAGCAGAGGTTATAAAATCGGTAGGGGTGGACCTATTTCTTGTTATTTGTTCTTTTTTATGGTTATGCCATTTTAGTTTGAAGATGGGACATTGTTTGCTCTCAGAAAGTCGCTAAAGTACTAAAACATTGCACAACAAGACTTTGAAGATTCGCTACATGGTGTTTTCCCGTGGGTGGATGGTGGTGTTGCATGCTCGAGGATGGTCCGACATCAGGTATGATCATTAGAAAATATTTAAAATGCATGATAATTTTAATGTTTATTGTCAGTGTTCGATTATGACTGTTTAGGTTATTTGTATTTTGTTTTCGTGTATAATGGGCAAGAGTGAAGGACTCCCATAAGGCTGTGTTCAGGTTTTGATTTGGGTTTAAGAGGAAGGTTCATGAATCTGTTGTGATTGTGAAGGTGGATTTGGAATAGAATTTGTTCGTGCATATTGCGTAAGTTGTTCGATAAAATGCATGTGACATTTTTTTATCATTATTTTATCAACGTCTTTCTACTGAGTTTCAATCACTGTTATAACATCTTTTTATTTCTTATTTAGAGTTTAAAAAGCTAAATTTGGTTTATATTATTAAATTTATGTAACCAGTTGTTGCTACTATGTCATAGTGCTTTGCATCTTTTGAGTTTGAATGTTATACTTTGAGTTTTTCATATGTTGGATACCCTTTGTTTGCTTGGTTTTATTTATTGATTTTTTAATCAATTTGTCTTTTAGTGTGTTTTTTGTTTTGTTTTGTTTTTTGGGATATGTTTTTCACTACTAATCTGAATTTTTAGATTGGTCTCACTATCTAATGATGGTGAAGTTGGAAAAGAGATTGCAACTAAGATCACAACCATCATAAAGACAACTGAAGGCAATTACAGCGACATACTAAGGTCTTTTTATACGTTTTTCTACATCTCAAAATCAATTTAGTATATGAAGCATGATTCCAGATTTTCAAGGGTTAACTGTTATGTTATCTTCCAATAATTCATACACTTGATTCTCCTACACTTAACTAGTTCTCTCATGTTTGTAGGTTCAAAACCGTGATACCGTTGCCTTGCTGACACCTTCAATACTGAAGATTACAAAGATATTACTGGTAACGTGGAATTCTCTTCTTCAGGGACTATTATTGGTGTGATCAACACTCAAGGGAATTGATATATATATATATATATATATATATATATATATATATATATATATATATATTAGTTAATTCGGTGCCTGCATAGTTATTTCACTCATTGCTATGTTTAAGTTATTTACTCTTTTTGTTTGTTTACTAATATTAGAATTTTCAACCTCGGAATGAAGCTTTTAATGAAAAAAAAAAGATTAATAAAAAAGGACAAAGTTTAATAAAAAAAGTTACATATTTTGAAGATTATCTAAATATATAAAAAAAAATAAGAACAAAGTTTAATTAAAAAGTTAAATATTTTGAGATGGAATTTTTATTTCTAAACTACGGAATGAAGCTTTAAATAAGAAAGAACAAAAACAAAGGAAATAAAATTTAGGATATACTAGCTAGTGGGAACCCGTGCGTTGTAGCGGAATAAAAAATTTACAATAAAAATTTACAATTTACACTGGTAGGTGTCACCGATGCTCTTTTGATGAGCATAATACAACTCGACATGCCTTAAAAACCTATTATTTCTTAGTCTTTGTTGGGTCATTCTTTTTAAAGAAGAGTTAAATCTAATGCTTTATTTTTGCCCTAGTTGATCCTGATTCGATATTAGAAGTATATTGAGTTTTCCCAAATAACCAAATACCTTTGCCTATAAATAATGTAGGACCGTTGAATTCAACAACTGAATCCTATATTAACTTGTTTTCTCATATGTGAGTGTGGAATTCAAACACGAGAGTTTTGCAACAGTAAACTAAGTACACACACAAAAACACACTAGAAATCACTTTCTAATGGTTTATATATTCAATAAACACTCCAACAAAGATTAAATACCGATTAAGACCAAATAAACTTCAAGAATTGATTAGGGAATGAGTAAAATAGGTATTTATAGTTGCTGCCATTCATGTAATAAGTTTACACGAATGGATCACAGGTCATACGAATGGGTCACCCATTTGTGTGAAAGATACCTATTCGCCCTATCATAATTACCAAAATACCCTTAGGGTAATAAACGAGCTAATTAACATACAAACAACTATACTAGGCTAGGGACATAAAAATTAAATATACTAACAGATACTGCATACATCGTGGAAGTAATTTATGTAACGCATTTGATTTTGTTATCCTGTAAAAAGCCTCAAGTC
Organism: Ambrosia trifida; assembly: GCA_028751855.1. Classification (NCBI taxonomy): domain Eukaryota; kingdom Viridiplantae; phylum Streptophyta; class Magnoliopsida; order Asterales; family Asteraceae; genus Ambrosia; species Ambrosia trifida. Next base: position 120,493,668 of record CM054129.1, on the reverse strand, counting down.
ACCAACATTAAAAATAAAAAGATAGATTTTGCCATGTAACACCCCGAATGATGGCGAAATCATCAAGGTATCACGTAGTGACAATTGTTCAAAAGCTAATGATACTAAAGTGTAAATATGATTAATTATAAATTGTTTTACAACGAATAAGATTACATATGATACAACAAATCTAAACGATCACTTCATCTAAGTCTAGAGGTGAGCAAACCGGTTTTTTTTTGCCAAACCGGTTCGCTACAGTACCGGTTCCTAGCCGAACCGGTTTCGGTTCCAAACCGGTTCGGTTTTGGACCGGTTTTGTCAATTCGTAAGACCGGTTTCGGAGACCGGTTTCGGTTTGGTTTCGGTTTTTTCCCGGACTTTTTAAAATCATATAAATTACATAAAATTTAACTTTTAATAACTTTTAGGGTTTTTTAAAGAAGGAAATTGAATATTAATAAAAAAAAAAACAATGTTTTATTTGTGTTTATGGCCAAAAAAATGTATTTTTCTTAAACCGGTTTCGGTTCGGTTTTGGTTTTTTACCGGTTTCGGCCGGTTTTTAGCGATACCGGTTTCGGTTCGGTTCCGGTTTGTGTACCGGTTTCGGTTTCTTTTGACCGGTTTTTTCGTCGGTTTTAGGCCGGTTTTCGGTTCGGTTTGAGATTTTTTTAGTACCGTTTTCACATGAAACCGGTTTTGACCGGTTTCGGTTTGGGTTGGTTTTACCGGTTTCAGTTCCCGAACCGGTTTTTTTGCTCACCTCTATCTAAGTCCCAAGTTCTAACTGAGGCAACAAGCTTAAACCTGAAACATGTACAAACATATTTTTGTCAACATAAATAATGTTAGTGAGCATACTCGGTTTGTATAAGTATGATATAAGTTTAATAAAAGAAATGATTTACAATTCATGTGTCATGTTTCATTCAAGGCAAATAGGGAAAACACATAAGTACACAACGCATGCCAAAATCAAACCTTAATGATGACAAAGACTAAGGAATTAACAATGACCTAGGACTTCCCACACACATAGGTACGTACTTTTCACTAGACGGGTTGTCTACACAAAAGACCAGAAAATGCGGTTATTTAGGCCAATAAATGCGGTTCTAGACCCGCATCTTATAGCCTCGCATCAAATGGCCAAATGCAAAAGATGCGGGTTCAAAGGAACCACATCATTTGGTATGGAACCGCATCTTTTAATCTTTTAATTTTGGCAACCAAAATTTTTAAAGGTGCGGGTATGAAACCGCATCTTTTGGCATTTTAAGCTAATATATATATACACATATTTTTTTGGTTTTGTTTTCGTAATTCTATTATAATTTCCCAATAAATTCTCAATACACACAAATATATATACCTAAAAATGAAATTAAAATATACAAAAAAAAAATTTAAACCAATATAAGATAACTTATAAAATTACAAAAGTTTCAAAGTAACACATTATGTCTAAGATGAGAGTGATATACAATAACTTCCCAAACCAACATCCTCATACTTGCAACTCATATTGACGTCTTCTATTCATACTTGCAACTCATATTGACGTCTTCTAATCATTCTTGCAACCGAAACCGTTTAAATTACCTAACAAACATAGCGTTACGTTAATAAAATGAAGCTTAAAAATATATGCAAGTGTATATATATATATATATATATATATATATATATATATATATATATATGTATAAAATGCAATCTTTTAAATTCAAATGTTAAAATACTATTATACATGCATGCACATCAAACATGAAGATCAAAATCCACGCCCTACAAATCGGACAATGCTACAATTGGTCAATATACCTACTGAATCATAAATCACAAACCATACAAATAGCATTTATCAAACCATACAAAAAAGCATTTATCTAATGTAAAAAGATATGAAACATGTGAGTAACCTGGTAAAGAAGAATGCTTTGACAAATTGCTATCCTTTTCTTTGGTGGGTATTTGCTATAATTCACTTCTTATATTGTTTCACTCATATGAAATCACCAGTTCTGCAAACCACCAACAAAAAAGTATATTAAATATGTTCCATTCAGGTTGAAGATGACATTGCCCGCCACATTTACTTGCATAAGCTCATGTCCTACTAAAATTAACATTTAACTCAAAATATATGATAAGCAAACATAAAGAGTGAAAGGGTTTAATAATGCTAGTCCTTGTGAAATAAATACAATTAAATTTTGAACTCATCCATAGATTGATTCACAGTATGCATACATCAACCATTGGGAAAACAATACCTAGTCAGCTTTGACAGACCCAAAGAAGCCCATCTAGTAATCTTTACCATCTGGTTCTGATTCCAACTAGTAGCGTATGTTTGGTAAATCAAAAGCATTTGAATTCCTTACTTAGTTCCAATGGGTTGTATGATCCGTGTAAGAAAGATAAAAACAAAAGCATATTACATTATGTCTAAGACCAAATTAAAGATGGAGATTAACTCCACTATCTTCTTAAGTTCTAACATGTACAAATTTATATAAAAAACCTTTCAATCTCAATATATAGTAGAAATTTTAAAAACCCTTAAGTGTGGAATGTGTACCTGACCATACTTGTTCTATCCCCTGCATAACACCTTCCCGTCTTCATGAATTCAAAGATCTTGATCTTTCAACTTATTGTGCCGTCTAAAAGTGATATTTGTATTATATTCTCTCATGCCCAACTCAGATTAGCAATTAGCAAGAGATAACAACGCAACTAAGCATGTTAATATCGAAAGAGAATTACCTCATAAATATGTATTGCATCAAGAACTTTACTGTTAGGCTGTTGGCAGATTTCCAAAAGATATTCGCAAATTGTAACAAAACTGATAATAAATGATTGATAATATTATTGATTGAATGTAAGATTACAAGGGGTTTGTTTCGGTTGTTTTGGTTTGATAACAAAACTTGATAACCGAACAGATGTGATATACAATACATATATATACTAAATTAACCGACATAACAGTTTGATGAATCGACGTGTCCATTGCTTTGAACGGCATGTCTTGTAGTAAACAACATGTCTTGTTAAACAAACTGGATTGACTTCATTGAACCGTCGTGATGATGTATCTAGCTTATATTAATAATCATGATGTCCAATATAGGCACACCGAACACATCTATAAGCAAACTTTGTGGTCACTAGAACCATTCAGGAGATACCCCTTTCTAAATAGGTTTCATGACACCCACAAACTTCAATGCCATGACCCCTGAGTCTAAGATCAGTCAAGATACTACTGGTTTTAGTTTGGTAACATGTTCGGTCAGGATTTAGAATTTAAAGGTTTCATATTGCCAAAATAAAACGAGACCAAGTAGCTCACCATTAGTTGAAGCAATTCACCACGACCCCACCCTTTTTCTAAGTCCTCGACGGGAAGAGGTTGCAAAAATAAACCTTCGAATGGACTTGTGAACTTGTGATTTTGAGAGCACTTCAGGGGAAAAAAAACAACTCAAATTTAAACTTCAAGTTCTACATTCGAACGCTCTGACATAAAACTAATTATGCCTTAAGTTTCCCACAATGTATATAACAGGTTCATATACCTGACCAAGTATAAACTATAAACTATAAACACACAAAACATAAGTTCATTTTTAGAAACTTGCGAAACAACCTAAATATAAACTAGCAGTTCCCTATTTCCATTATTCATTCAAAATTCAACCCTAGGTTTAACCTCTACAATCCAACTCTCACAGTGCATATTAGATGGAATTACACTATCCAAATAACATAAAACCCGTAACAAAACAACATATAACGATGAAAATCTTAAACCACAAGCATAATATAAACACACATAACACAATAAAAACCTAAAATAGTAAAACGGTAAAACATTGTATTATAAAACAGTTGAGTCGCATAACCGTGAAGAAGAAACCGAGCCCGTTTGATGCATTCAGGGATCTTGGGACCGATGACGTCTCCGGCGAAAAGAGTGGAGGTGACCCGATAGGAGGTGATGGAGTAATAGTTCCGATCGAATGATGATAAAAGTCCGACAACGCTAGGGATTTGGTGGTGGTGATGATGCGGAAGAGGCGTTTGGCGATTTGCAGAGCCAATCGAAAAAATAAAATCGAGAGAGAAAACCGATTGGAACCCAACTCAACAATAAAAAGGAGGGTTAAGGAAGAGCGGGAAGACGAAAAGATTTATGGAGGGAAATGACGAAAAGAGTTATGGAGGGAAATGAATTTTGGTGAAATTTTGAAGAAGATAGGTAACTCTTGGGAGCAGGGTGTTCTTTTTAACCGATAATCAATAACCAAACTGAACCCGAAGTGACCTGACCTGAGAAACTACCTTACCCAATCAACTCGAGCCTGTTTAAGTGCATACCCGAGCTTGACTAGAGTTTTTAGAGTCGGTCTTCGGATTAGTTTTGTAAAATTTGGGTTGACCCGAATAACCCAAATAATTCAAAAACAAATAAATGATCCAGTTTTCATTTTTTTTATGTATATCGGAGTAGTGTTTTTGTAGCCAAATTTACAACTAAATATTGTAGCCCATGTTGTGGTTTTATTTTACATATATTGTAGCCCAAATGGATAGAAATACGCAACCCAAATGGTTGGAAATATGCAACTCAAATATCCGAACCATTAAACCGATAACCATTTAACCCGACTTGAAAAACCCGAACCCTGTTAACCCCGTAACCGATAACCATTTTACTAGATTGGATCGGTTATCGGATAATATCTTCACAACTGAAAACCCGAATAACCCGATAACCGAAAACCAAACCCGATAATCGACATAGACACGAGTGTATTTTAAGTGGAGGTGTTATCGAATTAAGAATTTTCAAATTAATAGAATTGAATTTTTATTTGTTACCTTAATTCGAAGGGAAATCGATCTAATACAAATTTACTTTGAATATATTTTACTAGATTTTATCTTGAGAGCATCCCGGGGTTGAAAAATATAACAATTCTAATAATACTAATACTAATAGTAATAATTATTACTCTTGTAATTAAATAAATAAAAAATAACCTTGCTATAAGGTGACACCATGTGTTGCAGTGTTGCGCGATTCTTTCTCCTAGCTTCTCTTGATGAAGTATACCGATGCATCTTTAAAAGAGTAAAATTCCAATGAAAGCATAGCGATTGGGCTGAATTTCAACATCGTAGATAAGAACCCGGTTTAAAAGAAAAAAACATTATTAATGAATAACCTGAACACTTTGTGTTTTTTTTCCTGTATTAACGAAACCCCACAAAAAATAGTCGTTTTTTTCTCCGTTTTTTATATAGAACTATGGTACTCGTTGGAAAGATAATAAAACGCTCGTTAATTTGGTGTAATTTTTTTCTTTAAAAAATCTTGTATATAAAAGATATTAACGTTTAAAAATTATGAAGGGAAACATAAGAGAGAAAAATTTAAATTTGTTTTTAAATGCTTTTTTCCTAAAATAAGTCAATTTAAATTTAGTAGATTAGTTTTTATATTATTATTTATTTATTTTTTATTTGCCACATGCCATGACACATGGCACACTCAAGGAGGAGAATGCCTCTTTGAATGTCATGTCATTAAAATGGTTTTCATATGCCTTCATTGAATGACAACTCATCAATGTTCAATTCTTTTATTATAAGTGATAGATTACTTTACTATTGTCTTTAAAACTAATACAAACTAATTGCTTTTAACCTCAAAACTACTAATTTACTTATGGTTTCCGTTAAGTAAAACAATATTAGGATTATGGTGTTAGCATTGGATTTATAGATTGTTTAGGTTAGGTATTGAATATTGATATTAGAGTTATGTATTTTTTTAGCATTTATGACATGTATTTGTCACACCCTCAAATTCCACATGCAAGGTTTTACCGCGAGGCGCGTGACATACCAGGATCCAAGTCAACGGTCACAATAAACGACAACTATATGTAAAAAGATACGTAAACCAAACCATGCAATAATTAAAAAGCATGATCTCGAAATACAGCGAAAGCAAATTCAAGTTTACAAACCCAAGTAGAGATAAAACATAAGTTTAAAGTTTTGACATCCAAAATATGTTCCTAGACGTAAGTGCGACTCCGTACGCCTAATCCGACCGCTGTTACCTTAGCGACCTAAGAAAACATGCTAAAAATGTCAACATATAATGCTGGGGAGTTCACAGGTTTTACAATAAACGTTTCGTTAATCCTTTAAAACCGTTACCGTTACTACTATGTTGTGTGAACGCTAGCTAGGCGTTAAGTATATTACTACTACGATTGAAACCATTGCTGACTGTGATTTATCATAGTGTGATACCCTTTCGGACTACCGTCATCTCCGGTAGGCCCTGTGTGATCGAGACAATATGCACCCGCCCGGCTTCCAACCGTCGAGTGAGATTTGTCAGGCCCAATAGATCTATCCACATTTCCCCGCTACATACCCATATTTGTGGTTTCTGTGGGATTTAGATGAGTCGTATAGTAATATAATGATAACCATAGTATAACATGAACTTATGTGTTTAAAATGTGTAAGCATGTTTCTCCCCCGAAAACAAAACCAGTATAGAGTGGGGCCGTGAACTTGTTGGGTCTGCTGACCTGGAGAAGAACAGATGATTGAAAAGCCAAAATATGCTAACAGTTGATTTCACAAATAAACAGTCTTTACAACATACTCTTCCCAAAAGACTGCTGACCCTAAAAACTGTTCCATCCAAACAACTGCTGATACAAAGGACTGCTAGAGAACAGCTGATAGAGAACAACTGCTGACCAAAGGTCTGATGAAGAAACAACTGCTGATCAAGTACTAAAGACTAAAGGTCTGTTGGAGTCAACAACACTTAGACTCCAATAAATGTTGCAAGACCATCAGAGTTTTCCCTTGGCAGAAGTTTACTTTACAGTGTTTTGTAATATAACAGTAGTTTGTATAGGGCAGATATTTTATGTTGTTATTCTGTTAGAGGTCACTATCTTAGGTGACGTTAGCACAGGTCATCAGTGGTTTAGGTTTGTCTATAAATAGCACAGTGCTTGTACTGTTCTATTACATCACACACAAACATTCTCTCAGACAAACAATCACTGTGTGATCAGGCTGAGGGGGAGTATTTGTACTGATTGTAATCTTTCAATTAATGAAAGCATTTGATCATTGAAAACATTTATTCCTGTTGTTTTGATTATAGTTTATCATTCCGCTGCACTTTCCATATATACCTACATCATTCATTTCTCATCTTATTCTAAATATATCAAAACAATCAAACTCAGATCCTAACAGAACTCACCTTAGGTTGCTTTCTTCTAAAATAAGTAAATCAGCTCAAATAGATAGTCCCAACTATCGGTGACCTATCATGATAAGTGTATAAGATATTAGACTAATAACCCGTAGGTTAATTAGTCCCCAATTGTCCAGACCATAATGTGTACGTTTGAAAATGTGTTTGAACATTAAACCGACCACACCGGACAAGACCCGACATCCCATTGGTGACCCGACATCCTACGTGTTAGCCAAATACAAGATATCATGTACTCATATGCAATTATACACTTAACATGCGCAAAGGTTCACTAAGCCTAACATATAATTCAGTTAACGCATAAACGAGTCCGAACACTGTTATCAGGTCATTAGACATGCCATGGGGTTCCTAACATGTTCCTAGGTCTCAAACCATGTTTTGGGTTGTCAAAATACACTTACAACAGCAAAACACGCGATTAGGAATCAAACACGCAATTAGGAAAGTCAACCAGGCAATTAGGAATTGTAATCACCTGTTTTACACGTGAGTAGGGGGCTGCTTGCCTATGAAGGCATGCGAGTAGGGCTAATCACCCCATTTATAGACGATTAGAACCTCCTACTCGCCCCCTGCAGCATCAAGTCACATTTCACGCGTTTAATCCTCCAAATCAGATCCGAAACATGTAAAAACACCAAATATCAAACCCAAATCATTAAACAACCCATCCCAAGTAAAAACCCCTAATTTATCATCATTCTAACAACCCTGATTGCGAGCATTTCCCAAAATAGCATATTATCATGTAAACGTCACATCAAACATGCAAAACTTACCCTAAATGGCAATTATCCAGATTTCATCACATAACAACATTGCACAACCACATCCTGTTGTTCCTACATCATCATAGAGCAAACCCTAACCTCATACAATCAACAAAACACATCATAACATCCTTAATCTTTCTAAATCATTCAAACGGGTCAAAACGCATATTATCATCAATACTTAACCATGAACCTCCAAACTCATAAACAAACATGCTAACAACTTATTTATATCAGAAATACATTAAACACACAAGAATCCTCATGTTTTAACCATAAAAATCCTATCTTGCATGATTACACCACATAGAACACATAATGAAAGATTTGACTTGTTTAACAACTAATTTCAAAGGTTTTCAAAGACACAAACATTACAAAATGAGGTCTGGACCTTTAGGGATCAATATAATAGCATAACAAAGGTTTAGGATGGATAACACACCTTAGGTTTTGCTAAAGAATGATTTGTAAAGCTTGAAAGGATGGATTCTAGGGCAAAAACGTGTTCCAAAGGTTGATTATGGTGTGGGATAGCTTTGGGGCGAGTTAGGGTTTCACAAATGATGTTTTACAACACAAGGGTGGTATTTATAGGTGTTTCTAGTCGTTCCAGAGGTTACAGGCGAGTAGGGATATGTTATAGGCGATTAGGGCACGTGATTACACGTAATCACCCATAAGGCCATGTGATTACACATAATCACCCTCAGCATGTTTATTCGAGTTTTTGGCGTGTTAAACACTATTTTAACACATTCGTTCACCAATTCCCGGGACTCGAGACTTACGTGTGTGCGTTAAACCCGACGATTCTACAAATCACCAATCCTTGTTCACATGGTTATGGACCGACTCCCAATGATCCCGCAGATCATTGTAACGACTCCTGATGATTCCCGGAACCATCATAATGACTCAGTTGACCCAGTTAAGTGTAATGTATGCATGACTCGCTAAGGTAGACTTACTAGTTTGACAAAAGTTATTAACCGGAGTTTCTCGGGTGTCACATCATCCCCCCGTTGAAAGAATTTTCGTCCCGAAAATTGCCCAAAACCGAAAGGGAAGCGATGAAAAGAAAGAAAATTTTTCCGGTTGTCACAGTATTAAAATTAGAGTTATACATTGTTTTAAGTTATGTATTGAATATTGATATTAGAGTTATGCATTTTTTAGCATTTATGATAGGTGTTAATATTAGAATTATACATTCTTCTAGGTTATGTATCAATATTAGTATTGTGAGACTTGGTACATAGATGTGATAAGTTTTTTAATGGTTACAACTTTCAACTTAAGTGATTGTTTAGTTGATTAGGTTGGGAATTATAGGAGTCATTAGAGATTGATGAGTTTTTAAATTGTTGCAACTTACATAAGTGATTGTTTAGATGATTACTGATTAGGTTTTAGGTTAGGAAATATGAGTTATTACTGATTAGAATACTATCGACATGCAGTGATTGAGAGATTTTATGGTTAGTTAACTTGAGCCATTTGCAATAGGTTATCACGCCATATTAAATTTTTCAACCCCAGAACCCTCCGGGGTAATCAACTAGTAAATATAAATAATTCAACCATAAAAGCAATAATGTTAAAAGTTTATACCTTTGCTTGATAATTAAATGAAAAAAGGAAAACACTTGTCTAATTCGATTTTACCTACATCAACAAAATATATTCAATAATATTAAAAAAAAAATTGTGTGGGGTTTATGGTGTGGTTGTGGAAACCGCATCTTATGGTCCATTTTTTTAAGGTTTAATATGCGGTTGTGAGAGAAATGCATCTTTTGGTTCACTTTTACTTAAAAATATGCATGAGATGCGGTTATGGGAGTGAACCGCATCTTTTAGATTTTGTCATTCGCATCTTTTGGTTCATTTTTATTTAAAAATGCATGAGATGCGGTTATGAGAGTGAACCGCATCTTTTAGATTTTACCATTCGCATCTTTTACCTCTTTGTGTACTAGTCCAAACAATGATATTCATTGTTAAAGTCAGCTAGCTAAGTTAATGATTTTATAATGATGGCAATATACTATGTTTATGTTTAATCACAAAGCACAAGAATTTAAAGCACAACACGTATATGAATTGTATGTAAAAACGTTTATGACTATGTGCAAGTGTAAGTTTCATAAGTGTACATGTTTCACCCCAAAAGTGAAAAAGAAAGGGAGACAAGTATGTTCACAGTTTGCGAAAACAAACACAAACAAATTAACAATTAGAGCAGGAATAGCCCATATAGAGAGAGAGAGAAAGAGGTAATATGGAGAAGAAAGAGAGTGGCGGAGAAGGAGCGCCGGAGGTAAGCAGAGGGTAGTAACAGGTCGCTGAGAAGGAACTCCATCCGGACTAGATTCGCGTTGGCCGCTCCGGATCTGTGTATGCTTATGTTGTATATTCTGGAACCTTAACTCGACTATGATTTTGACCAAATTGGTAGGTTTTTATTAGCTGGTTCTCGTTCACAATTTTTTTACCAACATTTTTTGATGTAAAAAAAAAAAGAAGAAGAAAATTCTGCGTTATCTCAATGCTCTACATTTTCAATGCATGATCTTGCATCCTTTATTATAATATTAAGTATAATGTTTTCAAATATAGGCATATAAGTAGATAACATTTCATTTTCTTGGTTATATTTTATTACTATTCAAACTAGACTAGACCAGAGGTGCGCAAAACAATTTTTTTAAAAGCACGTGAAGGTTAGGCCAGGGCTGTTCTTAGAGATACTGTACGTCATGAAAGAGGTGTCAAACTACTAAGAGTAGCAGTCAGTCGTGAAGATAGCTTCATTTGTAATTTGTTTGCTAAAATGGCGTCACGGGTTGTGGACCTTATGGGGCTCCTCCTTCGCCTACGAGATCTTCAAAGCGCGCTTCTCCTACTCAGATCCCGTATGGGAGTCGCAAAGTTGTTTTTCGGCTTATGAACATGCCAGCCCCCCTTTGTAGGCAGTGTTGTCTCATTTTTTTGATAAAGGCCTCCGGGAGGCAATTGAAGATATTGTAGTTTGTGGGGGGCACATTTTGGGGACCTCCATTGGCAGGTCGCAACTTTAACGATGTGGCTTGGTGGGTTGGGCCTCCTCTCGGCCTGGGATGTAACATCGCGTGATTTTTACTTTTCATGTATTTTAAATTCTATACTTAACAAATTTTAAATTCGCCTTTATTCGCTTCCTTTATGTTACTCCTACCAATTCGTGACGAGTTGTTAATATAATTTATCCTAATCGATTTAGAAACTTATTTAGTTAAGATCTTAATAAATATATAAATATATTTTAGTAATACTTTAAGGTTAAATAAAGAAAATAAAAAGAAAAACGTGAACTTGATTTTAGTATGGTTTCATCTCCAACAAAAGAAAAAGGAAAGGCAACACCAACATATATAACACTAGCTTTTATCCCGGGAGTGTCCCGGGGTTGAAAAATATAACCATTCTAATAATACTAATAGTAATAATTATTACTCTTGTAATTAAATAAATAAAAAAATAACCTTGCTATAAGGTGACACCATGTGTTGCACGATTCTTTCTCCTAGCTTCTCTTGATGAAGTATACCTATCCATCTTAAGAAGAGTAAAATTCCAATGATAGCATGACGATTGGGCTGAATTTCAACATCGTAGATAAGAACCTGGTTTAAAAGAAAAAAAACATGATTAATGAATAACCTGAACACTTTGTGTTTTTTTCCTGTATGAACAAAACCCCAGAAAAAATAGTCGTTTTTTATATAGCACTATGGTACTCGTTGGAAAGATAATAAAACGCTCGTGAATTTGGTGTAATTTTTTTATTTAAAAAATCTTGAATATAAAAGATATTAACGTTTAAAAATTATGGGAGGAAACATAAGAAAGAAAAATTTAAATTTGTTTTTAAATTCTTTTTTCCTAAAATAACTCAATTTAATTTTAGTAATTGAGAATGTAGAGATAGAGAGATAAATTTAGGGTTTTATGTTTATCTTGTTTTTAATTAAAAAAAGGAAATAATTCAAAAAACTAAAATCTTTCAATTATGATGCCACGTGGCAGTTTCATGGAGAGATTGAAGGCACCATTGCATGCCACGTCAGCAATATTCAATTCTTTTATATATATTACTGGCTGATTACCCCGGGAGGGTCCCGGGGTTAAAAAATTTAATATGACGTGATAACCTATTGCAAATGGCTTCTATATCCGATTTATTGTGTGCAAGATTCAAGATTTGAAATAATATAAAAAAGCACAAATAAAATAAAAAATGCACATAAAAACACAAATAAAATAAAAGATGCAATAACGTAAAATATAACTGAAATTATGACAATCTAATATCAAACCAAAACTGCAATCGTCATGTGCAAACATGCCTTTGGCAAATGGCTCTAAACCTCATAACGAAAATATAATAAACAAATACTATAATCAAAGCAAATAGTCTCTAAACCTCATAACGAAAAAATAATAAACAAATACTATAATATAATCAAAGCAAATAGTCTTTGATCACTGAGGGTACAATGAACAGATTAAAGAAAAAAAAACGTACCATGGCAATAGTCAAATCAGAATGGCGGCGTGAAGATCAGAGGGTAAAGAGTATACAGAAGGTTATGTTATATATGAATGTTGGCTCCGATTAGGGTTCTAGGGTTGTAGAGGGAGAAAGAGATTGAGAATAAAAGATTATTAGGGTTTGGGGTGAGAAGAAAAGGATTATATATGATGATTGGTAGACTTTATGAGATTTAATAAAAAAAAACAAAAAATTAAAAAAAAAAAGAATTGCACCTCATTATGCCACGTGGCACATTTAAAGAAGGGTTGAAGCCACCATTGAATGACACATCATCAAACATCAATTCTTTTATATATATTAATAGATTAATAGATGATCATTTCTTTTTTTTTTTTTTTTTTTTGGTTGGACTCGAAAGACTACAACAGCAGATTCAAAAATTAGGACATCCCTTTTTAATTAAACTTAACTCCCTATTAATCTCTTCTAACCACCCCCATTAACTCTATTTAATATCCAACCAACTTAACCCACTTATAAATACACCTCCTCCCCACCTCTTAATCCTTTATTCATCTCTAAAACTCTCTCTAAAACTCTTTAATCTTCAAGTTTTCATGCCAAACTTCCTGTTTTGCATCAGTAAGTTTCTTGGCTTAAAACTTCAACTTTCATTCTATTTTTCTTCTTCTTTTTCATTTAAAACTCCTTGGAGAAACCTCTAGGATCTTCCCCATATTTATCCACAGAAGTGTGATAAGGGTAGAGCACCTAAAAGAGGTCCCAAAGATGGTTGTTTTCTGAATTATTTTTATGTCCTAAGATAGTTTGTTGTGAAGAAACTAACCAAGTCTACTAACAATCTAATGTTAGAGAGATTTGTGCTATGGTATTGGGTGACAAAGGAGAGTCAAGACTCATCCAAATCAGTCCCCAAACTTTGCTTAAACTTCTTAGCTATACTATATAATAATATAAACATATACTTTCAAGTTTCTATCTTACTAGCTGTCACACCCTCAAAATCCACTTGCGGAGTTTTACCGCGAGGCGCATGACAAACCAGGATCCAAACCAACGATCACAATAAACAAGTCTAAATGAATATAAATGCAATTTCAAACATAGTTTAAAAATCCCGTTTACAGCGGAAGCTTATTCAAAAACAATTTCTCAATAATGAAACAATAGTTCAACGTTCAAAAGACCATGCAACCCTAGTAAGACGCCGTGCAGACGCGTGCGCCCTAGTCCAGTCGTGCTACCTTAGCGACCTGAGAAAACATGTAAAAGTTTACGTCAGCACAAAAATGCTGGTGAGTTTACAGGTTTTGTATCCAAGTACCAAGTCCACCTGTCCATACTATAATAATCGAAAACCAGTATACGCTAGCTAGGCGTACGTTTTGTTACTACCACGATTGGAAAACCATTACTAACGCGAATACCAAAAGTATGCCCGATGTAGTTCATGTTGTTCCTGTTGTTCCTGTTTGAGACAATATGCACCCGCCGACCCTCCAAGTCGACGAGCGGGGTTGGTCACTCCCAATAGCGCTATTCACATTTCCCCGTTGTGCAAACCCGCACATTCATGGTTCCCCCCGGGACTTCCAAAGATCGTGTAGTACACAATAGAAACCCATAGTATGACAGTAGTTACCAACTAAACGTTTTAACACATGTTTTCTCCCCCGAAAGTATAAAACCAGTTTAAAAGAGGGGCCGTAAACTCACCTTAAGTTGCGTTACTCCTTAACCCGAGTAAACTCAGCTGCTATGCTAGTCCCGTAAAGCGGCGACCTAACATACGACAGTTACAAGTACTTAGACTAATAACCCGCAGGTTAATTAGTCCCTAGATGTCCAGACCATAACCAAGTTCGTTTGAAAACACCGTGACTGTTTAACTGACCCAAAGTACAAGACTCGACATCCCATTGGTGACCCGAGACTCCCCGTGTTATGTTTACGCTCCAAAACATACAATAACGCAAGTACACTTAACATACGTTAACGCACAACAAGTTATAGCACATAGTTCACGTATCACCGAAATACATCCAAATATATGTTACCAAGTTATTAGACATGTTACGGGGTTCCTAGCATGTTACTACATGTTAAATCGGGTCTCGGAATGCTAATTTACACTTACAGCAGCAGTACACGCGATTAGGAAAAGTCAACTAGCAATTAGGTTGGTCAACTAGCAATTAGGAATCCTACTCGCCTCTATTATAGGCGATTAGGAGCTACTCACATGAACTTACTAGCAATTAGGGCTATTCACATGAACTTACTAGCAATTAGGGCTATTCACATGAACTTACTAGCAATTAGGGCTAATCACCTGATCTTTCACACGAGTAGGCCTCTACTCGCCTATGTTATAGGCGATTAGCACCCTACTCGCCTATAACATAGGCGATTAGGAATGCTACTCGCCTGTAACCTTGCTGTTCCGGTTTTTCGCGCGTTTAACGCTCCAAATCAGATCCAGAACGTGTGTAACCACCCAATATCATCCCAAACACTATCCTAAACATGTTTAACCCAAAATCCTTCGTTTAACCTCGTATAATCAGTCCTGCATGCAACCAAGTAATCCAAACACCATTCACATAGCATGCAACATCATACTAACACGCGTAATCATAACCCTAATATCCAATTACTGAGATTCCTATCATCATACTATCAATATCAATACTGATCTATCATAATAACATATCAAATCATCATCATGAATCATAAAAACCCTAGCTTTCTAATCATACACACCCATAATGCATGCATATTAGTTATAATCCGATTAACAAACCTTATTGACGATTTTCAGAAAGCATTTTCGTTTAAGAACAGGTCTGGACCATTAGGGATTAATTAAAAACATTTATAAAGGATTATGGATGAAAATCAAACCTTAGGATTATGAAAATATGATGATTCAAGCTTGAAACCTTGAGTTTTGATCAAAAATCGCCTTCCAGAGGTTGTTTATGTGTTGGGGCGGGTTATGGGACGACTAGGGTTGGTATAATGAAGTTTAGGAGGTTAAGTATGGTATTTATAGTCGTTTTTAGTCGTCCAGCCCGTAACTAGCGAGTATGCAGCAGTTTCAGGCGATTAGGGCTCCTAATCGCCTGAATGTTCATGTGATTGGGCCTACTCGCCCTTAACTATACACGAGTAGGACCCTAATCGCCCCTAGGGTCTCCTACTCGCCTCCCCTATAGGTGATTAGGCCTCCTACTCGCCTATAGGGGTTGGTTTTGTGCGTTTTGCGCGTTAAACCCCGTTTTAACATATGTTAATGCATATTCACGTACCGACAAGTCACATAATGATTGTAAACACATAACACAAGTAAATACACATATTTACACTCGTTCACCAATTCCCGGGACTCGAGACTCGTACGTTCCGTATGCCCTGACGATCCTACAAATCGTCACCGTTTGTACACTTGGTTAAGGACTGACATCTAACGAACCTCTAGACCAACATCCAATGATCTTCTAGACTAACCAATTGTTCCCGAACCATAACCCGACTTAACTAACCCAGTTAAGTACAATATACGCGTGACTCGCTAAGGTAGACTTTCATCTAGACAACGTTGTTAACCAGAATTTGCCGGGTGTCACATCATCCCCACGTTAAAAGAATTTTCGTCCCGAAAATTGCACAAGTACCAAAAGGACAAAAGAAATAACGAAGGAAACAAACAAAAAGATAGAAACCAAAAGAGAGATTTACCCGAGTTGTCACATCATCCCCACGTTAAAAGGAATCTCGACCCGAGATTCATTCAGCTGCCGAAGAGACATGTCTCGACTCGAACGCTTCCTTAGGAAAAAGATGAGGATACTTAGACTTCATCTGATCCTCCCGTTCCCACGTATACTCCGGTCCCCGGTTCGAGTTCCACCGAACCTTAACGATACGAATCTTGCTGTGACGTAGGCTACGAATCTTGTAATCAAGGATCTCCACAGGTTCTTCCACAATCCGAAGACGATCATCAACCTTGATCTCTTCTAGTGGAACGATGAGAGACTCGTCAGCCAGACACTTCTTCAAGTTTGACACGTGAAAGACGTTATGTACGTTACCGAGCTCCGTCGGTAGATCAAGTCGATATGCCACCGGCCCAATCCGTTCCAGGATCGTAAATGGGCCGACATACCGCGGGTTGAGTTTGCCACGCTTCCCAAAGCGTATGACGCCCTTCCACGGTGAGACTTTTAGAAGTACCTTGTCATTGACTTGGAATTCCAGTGGTTTGCGACGCTGATCAGCATAACTCTTTTGCCGGTCCCGTGCCGCCGCCAACCGATTGCGAATCTGTACGATCTTTTCCGAAGTTTCGTACACTAGTTCAGGCCCAGTGAGTTGACTCTCACCCACTTCAGCCCAACAAAGAGGAGAACGACATTTCCGTCCGTACAGTGCTTCGAACGGAGCAGCCTTGATGCTCGTGTGATAACTGTTATTATACGAGAATTCTACTAACGGCAGATGAGCTTCCCAACCCTTTCCAAAATCGATCACACATGCTCGCAGCATGTCTTCTAAAGTTTGAATCGTACGCTCACTCTGACCGTCAGTCTGTGGATGGTAAGCCGTACTCATGTCTAGTTGGGTACCCAAAGCCTTGTGCAAAGACTTCCAGAAGTGAGAAGTAAAATGGGAGTCACGATCCGAGATAATAGAAACTGGTACCCCGTGCTTAGAAACAACTTCTTTCAAGTAAAGACGAGCCAAACGATCCATGGTGTCGGTCTCCTTAATGGCAAGAAAATGAGCTGATTTCGTCAACCGATCGACAATCACCCATATCTTGTCATTCCCGCTTGGTGATTTAGGAAGTTGTGTGACAAAATCCATAGTAATCCGTTCCCATTTCCATTCCGGAATTTCAGGTTGTTGCAAGAGACCCGACGGTTTCTGGTATTCCACCTTGACCTTAGCACAGGTCAAGCATTTGCTTACGTATGAGGCTATGTCCGACCTCATGTTTGGCCACCAGTAAAGCACCTTTAGATCTTGGTACATCTTATCCGAACCAGGATGGATAGAATACCGGGACTTATGAGCCTCATCAAGGACAAGCTCCCGTAGTCCCCCGAACAAAGGAACCCATATACGTTCTGCGAAATAGTGCAGGACATCAGGCCTTCGCTCTAGGTGCTTGTCGGCACCGTGCATAGTTTCAGCTTTAAGGTTTTCCTCCTTCAAAGCTTCCAACTGGGCAGAACGGAGTTGATCAGGTAGCGACGAATGGATGGTGAGCTGCAATGCCCGTACACGACGAGGTTTAGTTGATTCCTTCCTGCTCAAGGCATCTGCTACAACATTCGCCTTGCCAGGATGGTACTTAATAGCACAATCATAGTCGTTCAAAAGTTCAATCCAGCGACGCTGCCGTATGTTCAAGTGTTGTTGGTCGAAAATGTGTTGGAGACTCTTGTGATCGGTGTAAATGGTGCATTTGGTACCGTACAAGTAATGTCTCCAAATTTTCAATGCGAATACCACGGCACCCAACTCCAAGTCGTGAGTTGTGTAGTTCTTCTCGTGCACTTTGAGTTGACGAGAAGCATACGCAATCACTTTCTCGCGTTGCATCAACACGCAACCGAGTCCATGAATGGAAGCATCACAGTAAACAATAAAATCATCAGGACCCTCAGGTAAAGACAAAATAGGAGCAGAACACAGTTTAGACTTTAGTTCCTCAAACGCTGACTCTTGTGGTTCACCCCAGTCGAATTTCCTGTCCTTCTGAGTGAGAGCGGTGAGGGGTTGAGCAATCTTCGAGAACCCCTGAATGAAACGACGATAGTAGCCCGCAAGGCCTAGGAATTGCCGCACCTCAGTTGGCGTCTTTGGTGCTCCCCAGTCCTTGATCGCTTCGATTTTAGCTGGATCGACATGAATCCCTAGTTCATTAACCACATGTCCTAGGAATTGAACTTCGCGTAACCAAAAGTCACACTTTGAGAACTTGGCGTAAAGTTGTTCCCGTCGCAAGAGTTCCAAAACTAACCGCAGATGTTCCCCGTGTTCGGTCTCGTTCTTGGAGTAGATCAGAATGTCATCAATAAACACAATGACGAATTTGTCCAAATATGGTTTACAGACGCGGTTCATCAAGTCCATGAAAACCGCCGGTGCGTTCGTAAGACCGAAAGGCATGACCAAGAATTCGAAATGGCCATAACGTGTTCGAAAAGCAGTCTTTGCAACGTCAGCCTCCCTGACGCGCAGCTGGTGATAACCGGACCTCAAATCGATCTTGGAATAATAACTAGAACCCTGAAGCTGGTCGAATAGATCATCAATACGTGGAAGAGGATAACGGTTCTTGACGGTCAACTTGTTCAGTTCTCTGTAGTCCACACACAACCGGAAACTTCCATCCTTATTCTTAACAAATAGAATCGGGGCTCCCCAAGGGGAAGAACTTGGTCGGATGAAACCCTTGTCCAAGAGTTCCTGTAACTGACTAGACAACTCCTGCATCTCGGGAGGTGCAAGACGGTAGGGGGCCCGAGCAATAGGAGCAGCCCCTGGTACAAGATCAATACCGAATTCGACTTGACGATGAGGAGGAAGACCAGATAAATCATCGGGAAAAACATCAGGAAACTCGCGTACCACCGGAATGTCGTCGATCTTCTTTTCATCACCAGGGGAAATAGATAAAAGCGCCAAAACGGCTGGATAACCCTTTCGAAGACACTTAAGGGCTTTCATGCTAGAGATGATGTTTAGCGGAACACCACCCTTGATACCGTACACAGAAAGGAATTCTCCATCAGGGAGAGGAATCCGAATAACCTTATCGTAACAGACAATCTCCGCGCGATACAAAGATAATCAATCCATTCCTACCACAACGTCAAAACTACCCAAAGGTACCGGCATAAGGTCGATGGGGAACGATATACCCGACAACTCTAATTGACACTCCCGAATTACACTAGTAACTTCAATCGTTTTACCGTCGGCCAACTCAATAATATACTTGGTCTCTAATGGTACGGGTACTACATCTAGCAGTCGACTAACATCCATGGATACAAAACTCTTGTCGGCACCAGAATCAAATAACACGCTAACTGAATGATTATTGAGAAGAAACGTACCGGTGACTGTGTCAGGGTCCTGTCTAGCCTCAGGGCTCCAATGACGAAGGCACGTGCATTTCTGCCGCCGCCCCCGTTGTTCCCATTCCCGTTGTTCCCACCCTGCTTCAGTTTTGGGCAATCCTTCTTGTAATGCCCAGTGTCACCACAGTTGTAGCATCCTTGTTTCCCTGTAGTCCCCTGAGTAGTCGGAGCTGAACTGTTAGTCGGAGCCTGAGTCGATGGAAGTGTAGCCCGACAATCTTTAGCGTAGTGCCCTGTTCGCTGGCAGCGGTGACAACGGTTACTGTCGCAGTTCCCTTGATGATGGCGTCCACACTTGTTGCATTTGGGCAGTTTTCCCGCATAACCACCCTGCTTGTTACCCGAAGAAGATGAACCCCCATTATCAAACCTTTTACCCTGCTGTGCAGACCCATATCCTTTCCCGTCATTTTCCCACTTGCGCTTGTTGTTCTCTGGAGCCTTAACAGTTGAACCTTTCGCAGGCAAAATCCCCTCATTCACCTTTAAGTTGGTCATCCTATGGGCCGATCGAACTACCTCTGCATAAGTAGGATGATTTCCCGCAGCCACTAACCCTGCAATTTCCGGCACTAACCCTGAGACATAATGTTCAATCCTACGGTATTCTGGCACATGCAAATCGGGACACAGCACTGCCAACTCATTCCGCCTCACAGTATACTTCTCAATTTCCGACCCAGTCATCTTGAGGTTCCACACCTCATGCTCCAGCTTCTGTACCTCTTCCCTCGGGCAATACTCACGCTTCAGCAACTGCACAAAATTCTCCCATGGCATAGCATATGCCTCCCCAATACCCATGTTCTGGGTGATACCATTCCACCAAGTCAATGCCACGTCCTGAAATAACGCAGCAGAATACTTTACCCGATCTTCTGGGAGACAGTTACACATCAGAAATACCGACTCCACTTTCTCCAACCACCTAAGCAAGCTAACCGCACCCTCAGTGCCAGAGAATTCCTGGGGCTTACAGTCCCGGAACATCTTGTAGGTGCACATGGGTGGGGGTGGGTCAACAGGACCACCTGAAATGAAACGTATGAGAAACCATGAATAACGTAAACAAGGTTCACCAATGAGGCAAAGAAAATGGATAAAACAACTTACCACCACCGTTGTGCCCTAACTGAAAGGCAGCTTGGAGCAAGTTGTTCAGATCAGCCTGTGATAGGTTAATACCTCCACCACGACCACCAGCACCACCGCGACCACCACCACATCCACCATTGCGACCACCTCCACGTCCTCCACGCACTCCAGACATGATTCTGGCAGAAAGAACGGGAAAAATTCAGTTTCGCAGTTAAAGATAACCACTAATGTTCACAAGATCACAGCTAGATCCAATCCAGGACTATCCCTCCAAACCCAGAGTTCACCAGGACTTCCATGCATTTCGGTTTATGATTTTGTGTGCACCCAAAATGATAAACCGCTCTACATGGTCCTCCCAGTGTTCTCCTAGTTCAAAGTTCAAATCACCCAAAATGATAAACCGCTCTACATAAACCACTATAACGTTTAGTACCATGTGATCGTCCAGTGTGTGCGACTCGGCTATAGACTAGACTCTACATGCAGTCCTAGTTCACTATAACCATTGGCTCTGATACCAATCTGTCACACCCTCAAAATCCACTTGCGGAGTTTTACCGCGAGGCGCATGACAAACCAGGATCCAAACCAACGATCACAATAAACAAGTCTAAATGAATATAAATGCAATTTCAAACATAGTTTAAAAATCCCGTTTACAGCGGAAGCTTATTCAAAAACAATTTCTCAATAATGAAACAATAGTTCAACGTTCAAAAGACCATGCAACCCTAGTAAGACGCCGTGCAGACGCGTGCGCCCTAGTCCAGTCGTGCTACCTTAGCGACCTGAGAAAACATGTAAAAGTTTACGTCAGCACAAAAATGCTGGTGAGTTTACAGGTTTTGTATCCAAGTACCAAGTCCACCTGTCCATACTATAATAATCGAAAACCAGTATACGCTAGCTAGGCGTACGTTTTGTTACTACCACGATTGGAAAACCATTACTAACGCGAATACCAAAAGTATGCCCGATGTAGTTCCTGTTGTTCCTGTTGTTCCTGTTTGAGACAATATGCACCCGCCGACCCTCCAAGTCGACGAGCGGGGTTGGTTACTCCCAATAGCGCTATTCACATTTCCCCGTTGTGCAAACCCGCACATTCATGGTTCCCCCGGGACTTCCAAAGATCGTGTAGTACACAATAGAAACCCATAGTATGACAGTAGTTACCAACTAAACGTTTTAACACATGTTTTCTCCCCCGAAAGTATAAAACCAGTTTAAAAGAGGGGCCGTAAACTCACCTTAAGTTGCGTTACTCCTTAACCCGAGTAAACTCAGCTGCTATGCTAGTCCCGTAAAGCGGCGACCTAACATACGACAGTTACAAGTACTTAGACTAATAACCCGCAGGTTAATTAGTCCCTAGATGTCCAGACCATAACCAAGTTCGTTTGAAAACACCGTGACTGTTTAACTGACCCAAAGTACAAGACTCGACATCCCATTGGTGACCCGAGACTCCCCGTGTTATGTTTACGCTCCAAAACATACAATAACGCAAGTACACTTAACATACGTTAACGCACAACAAGTTATAGCACATAGTTCACGTATCACCGAAATACATCCAAATATATGTTACCAAGTTATTAGACATGTTACGGGGTTCCTAGCATGTTACTACATGTTAAATCGGGTCTCGGAATGCTAATTTACACTTACAGCAGCAGTACACGCGATTAGGAAAAGTCAACTAGCAATTAGGTTGGTCAACTAGCAATTAGGAATCCTACTCGCCTCTATTATAGGCGATTAGGAGCTACTCACATGAACTTACTAGCAATTAGGGCTATTCACATGAACTTACTAGCAATTAGGGCTATTCACATGAACTTACTAGCAATTAGGGCTAATCACCTGATCTTTCACACGAGTAGGCCTCTACTCGCCTATGTTATAGGCGATTAGCACCCTACTCGCCTATAACATAGGCGATTAGGAATGCTACTCGCCTGTAACCTTGCTGTTCCGGTTTTTCGCGCGTTTAACGCTCCAAATCAGATCCAGAACGTGTGTAACCACCCAATATCATCCCAAACACTATCCTAAACATGTTTAACCCAAAATCCTTCGTTTAACCTCGTATAATCAGTCCTGCATGCAACCAAGTAATCCAAACACCATTCACATAGCATGCAACATCATACTAACACGCGTAATCATAACCCTAATATCCAATTACTGAGATTCCTATCATCATACTATCAATATCAATACTGATCTATCATAATAACATATCAAATCATCATCATGAATCATAAAAACCCTAGCTTTCTAATCATACACACCCATAATGCATGCATATTAGTTATAATTCGATTAACAAACCTTATTGACGATTTTCAGAAAGCATTTTTGTTTAAGAACAGGTCTGGACCATTAGGGATTAATTAAAAACGTTTATAAAGGATTATGGATGAAAATCAAACCTTAGGATTATGAAAATATGATGATTCAAGCTTGAAACCTTTAGTTTTGATCAAAAATCGCCTTCCAGAGGTTGTTTATGTGTTGGGGCGGGTTATGGGACGACTAGGGTTGGTATAATGAAGTTTAGGAGGTTAAGTATGGTATTTATAGTCGTTTTTAGTCGTCCAGCCCGTAACTAGCGAGTATGCAGCAGTTTCAGGCGATTAGGGCTCCTAATCGCCTGAATGTTCATGTGTCTGGGCCTACTCGCCCTTAACTATACACGAGTAGGACCCTTATCGCCCCTAGGGTCTCCTACTCGCCTCCCCTATAGGTGATTAGGCCTCCTACTCGCCTATAGGGGTTGGTTTTGTGCGTTTTGCGCGTTAAACCCCGTTTTAACATATGTTAATGCATATTCACGTACCGACAAGTCACATAATGATTGTAAACACATAACACAAGTAAATACACATATTTACACTCGTTCACCAATTCCCGGGACTCGAGACTCGTACGTTCCGTATGCCCTGACGATCCTACAAATCGTCACCGTTTGTACACTTGGTTAAGGACTGACATCTAACGAACCTCTAGACCAACATCCAATGATCTTCTAGACTAACCAATTGTTCCCGAACCATAACCAGACTTAACTAACCCAGTTAAGTACAATATACGCGTGACTCGCTAAGGTAGACTTTCATCTAGACAACGTTGTTAACCAGAATTTGCCGGGTGTCACACTAGCTTATTATTAATCTTTGGAAGGTTTGTGGTTACACCCTACCTTACCAACTCTCTTGACCCTTTTTGTGCTACGGATTTATCCACACTAGAAAGGGGAAATCCTGTATCCAAAACCCACGCTTACCTCATAAGCGAAGTGGTTATGACATGAACCTATCAAATGGATTCCCATTCCTAACTTTATACCATCCGAATCATCTAGGATGAATTTTTGCTTGGTCTAACTTAATCTCATGACCATCCGGATTTCCCTAAAGGCAATTTGTGCTTGGTTTGCCTAAAAAGCTTGCATGACTCTCGTGAATCTATAATCTAAAACTCGAACCTAAAACTCTAATTCTTAATTCTAGTTAATCGAAGCTAAATCTTAAATCTCTAAAGACTCTCTTTTGGAACCCTATCAAAATGCATCCAAAGGTTAGTTCATACTTGTCCCCCTTTTATTCCTTATTCTTTGGGGCTCAACATGTATCACTATCAAAACTTAAACGATTTCATACTCTTAAAAACTATTATGCTCAATCTAAATGCTATTATGCTATGCCATGCTAGAATTCAAAGTCTTACATACAAATGTACGATTAGTTAACAACCCACCTTACATGTATAACGCTATAGGTTAACACACCGCCCCCTTTATGGGTCATGATAAGATGAAGTCTTTTGTGTTATCGAGTGTTGTTGCCATTTGTATGGTTTTACGTGCATATGCCTATAACATGATGATTCGAGTAGACTTTTCTATACTATGTACTTAGACTCAAACTAGTATGCTCACCAATGCTTTATGTGTTGACGGATATTTTATACATGTTGCAGGAATTGTTTAATGCAGGTTTATCAAGAAAACTACTTAGGATTGGACTAGAAACTCGCAACTAGTTTAATTTTCTATGTTTTGATGTTATACTTTCCTTTTCATGAAACAATTTGTATTTCGTTATCTTTTAGACAATGATTATGCTATGAATGAAATTTTATCTTTAAATTATATTGTCACGAATTCTAGTGTCATGAAGTCTTTGAACAATCTATCCCAAGTCTCGCCCCGATGTATTCCGCCATCGGTTGGGGTTTGACATGGGATGTGGCCACTTATGCATTTGTGGCGTTCAGATCTCAATCGTGGTGGTAGCAAGACTATATTTTACGTAACAGCGGGGTTGATAACACGGATTCCGATTATGTTTGCGCTTTGGAATGCCTGTATGAATATCTCCCTGACTTTGATCTTGGCGGTTTCTCAAATAAAGATGCCGCCCCAAAAAGCTACAGAAAACCTTGGTGAATGCTCTTTATTATCAAATTGCATGAAGTTTTGGGGAAGATTTATGCTTGACCCCACGACAGAAAGTTGTCAAGGAATGCTTACAGAGGCCCTATGCCCAAGATTTCCTAGCTGTTATCCATATTGAAGGACTGGGGCAACGAATATCAATGGTGGAGTATAGGGCAATCCTTAAATATCGCTAGATGATTCCCATTTTTCCGAACGACGAAACATGTACGGTTTGCCGTAAAGCGTGTCTGGATAAATATGGGGAGCATGCGCTCCACTGTGGAGAGTTGTCGGGGTTTAAGTACATACACGATTTTGTTCGAGAAGTTTTAATGGATATTCTCAGACAAGCAGGGATCTCGGTAAAGAAAGAGGCCTGAGTTAACTTTGTTACAGACCCGGCAGAAGGAAGGTCCACTTTACATCCGGCTGACCTGCTAGTGTTTGGTTGGGAAGGTGGGAAACACGCATGCGTGGACCTTACGGGTGTGTCTCCTTTAGCGGGGTTTAGGGAGAGTGGGTTCGTGGCTGGGCAAGCAGTCCTTGGAGCAGAGTCGAACAAGGTAGTAAAGCACGCTAAAGCGTGTGAGGATAACCAACATGCTTTTATCCCTTTGGCTTTTGACACATTTGGCTCATTGACACCAGAGGCGATCAGGTTCCTGACAAGAGTCCAGCGGGTGGTCCACAACAACTTCTCAACTCCTCAGGGATGATGATTTGTTTTCAGTAGATTAGGGTTCTCTATTCAGAAAGGGGTGGCAGCGTAGCTTGTTGCCTGCCTACCTGCTATCCTTATGTAATATGTTCCTTTTATTGTAAATATATGATATCTATTGATTAATAATTTTTTTAACCTAATTGGTATTTTAACTTTACCGGTTACTTTTTAAAAACTTTATTTTCATTTATTTTTAATTTTTTGAACTATTGATACATAAATCTCTATTACTTTATTAAGGATCAAAGATGTCCACTAAGGTAATTTCATCAAAATTTTAAGATGAGAGTTCAAAGGTCTCTTTACAAATCTTTATTTTTTGGTCATTTTCTTCCCTTTATGTCCCTTATGTACAACATATAAAGCCAAATGTATATTTATGTACACTTTATATCCATCTCAAGATGTAACCCACCTTCATAAAACCTAATAAAACCCAATTGAATGCTTAGACCTTTGAGTGCCCATGAAGTGTATATGTATCATCACCTTCTCATGTCTTAAAAAGCATATGCTTCCCATTCTTCTCATTTGTAGCCATAAAGAAATAGAATACGCTTTGCATTTTAGGGTTTCCCATTCCTCTCATCAGCATCCACGGAGACATCGAAGCCTTCAAACATGCTTGGTGAGTCTCTTTCGCTTCAGATATTCTTCTTCCATTAACCAACATTAATGACGGTATAGACATACTTCTCGATTTGGATATGGATCAGATTCGAAGGTTTGATTACATAAATTTGTTCATTTTTTTCTTAAATTAGCACATGGATACAGTCCATAAGTTATTATTGTGAATGTTAATTGTACCTGTGGTTTTCAATTTGCTTATTGTTAATTTGTTATGTCCATGTAAATAAGTTTGTGCATAATTGCATATTTGATTCGTTAAGTTGTTCTAGCAAATCATTAAAGACGTTGTGAGGATTTTATTCGGGGCGTTGAATGGTTTTTTTTAGCTTCCAATTAAAGTTTGGTAATTGATGGTAATTATAGATACAGATAGTACTAGAAAACTAACCTATCACAAGCAATACACAAAAGTTTTAATTTTAAGGTAACCAGATATTTTGGACCGCTAACAATTTTCTTACATCAGTTTTGTTTATATCAATATATAATCAAAGTTTTGAGATTCTCAGTCGACATTAACTTTCATTTTTTAAATTCTTTGCACTAAATATATGCAATTTTAAATTATATAAACTATACGTGTTCTTGTTCAGTTTATATTTTTTTCCTTACTTATTTACATATGTACAGGATGATGCTGATGCAATATTAATTGTAGTGGACCCATCCAGAAAATGTAGTCAAAAAATTTATAACCATTTGGTATGTTGCAAATCCCCTTTATTATTGTTTTTTTCTTTGCAACATTTTCTGATTTTGAAGTTACTTAAGGTTTGACTGCTTTGCATAAACCATGCTATTAGTTGTTGCTGACTCTCTTAGAGATTTATGGTATTAACTTGTCAACCTACACCTACAACATATAGAATATTACTTTTTATGAACCCAATTTAACATTATAAACCTTTTGTAGGTTAATAAATAGGTTCCACACATTATTTATTTAGAGTACGATAACTTTCTAAATGGTCATTTGAGCTTGGATCGTTTAATCAATTAGGTAACTTTCTAAATGTTCATCTAAATGGTCTCTTTTTCTTGTATAAATCTTCACCAAAATATTCACATATGAATCGACTTAACCACATGTGAATTGATACATGATTTTGAAGTTCTTATGGTTTTCAATAATTTCATGTTTCTTATTTAAACGGCTATGAGCGGACATATGTGCTCATTTATACGTCTTTAATCCATGTATTGTTAATCTAAGATGATTCCATCATACGTAATTAATATGATGTAACGCATCATTTCGGTCCAAAAATAAGATATATGGGTAATGTTCATGTAACAAGTGGAGATCACCATGAAGGCGTTTTAAAATGATTCTACACTTGTTATTAGGGTACGTCATAATTGAAGACGACAATAATTTACAAATTTACAGCATATGATCTGGCTAGCTAATGATTTTGATGTTATCTTTTTAAAATTGGTTTTAGTTTCATACACAGATGGTTGGGCCTGATTTGATTGTATATTTTTTAGAAGCACATGAAGTAAGTGAGAGAAACAAAATTTGGTAATTTATTATAAATACTTTATTAGTTTCATATATTATGACAGTAAATTATACGAATAAAACTACTAACAAAAATACAACACAATTATCACGAGATGATTGATAAATTAACAACAATGAATGTCGCGCTAAAATTGTCTTCTCGCAGCAACGCGCGGGCTCCCTACTAGTTGCCTTAAATAAACATTAAAAATGACGAATAAATCTGATTTTTTATATAGTCGTCGTCCACCTTCATTGTGTTCATTAGGTGTTTATGGCTACCCTTCGGATTAGTTGAGCGAAGTGGCGGATCTAGAAAAAAAAAACTAGGGGTAACATTCAAATTTTTTTTTGCCGTAGTTTCATATAATGTAAACGAAACAAAAATAATAACATGATAATAGTTAAATAAATACCTAATAGATTTCCCCTCTTCGGTTTTTGAACGCTTGAAATCGAGCTATTACTTCTTTCACCTTATCAAAAGTATCCCTTTCAACCGCACAAGATATGCTCGTCTTATGTCATCAATTTAATTAGGGTGATAGCTAGCAATAGGTGGTCTATCAGATGGATCCGAAGGAAGAGAATTCAAATCAACATATGAACTCGCAGTTGAAGTTGAAGCCGAAGGATTAGGAATATTTGGACTTTTAGTTGTAGCAACATCATCATCCTTTTGCATATCATTATCATTATTACCATCATCATCATTCTCTAGCATACCAATATCTTCATTCAATTGCGTGTCATTGTTATCAATATTTGGAGTTTTATTTGAACCAATATCATCATTTTTGGGGGGCTTTTCTTTTAAACAAATTGCTAATAAGAACTTGTTTTTTACTAGAGCTTGGTTTCATTTTCACAATCACATAAAGTCACAACCCTAATCATAACAATAACATATTATAGATATCAATAATAATTCGTCTTTCAAATTTTCAATTAACACAAGTACACAACATCTTAATAACTTAATTTATAAACAAAAACCTTTAAAGAAACAAAGTATAATACCAATTACCAACAAAAATAATTCAGAAACTAATAAAAAAAAACTTACATAATACAAAGTAACAAGGAAGGGAAGAAGTAAGCAGCGGGGATGAGCTCCGGTCCGGTGGAGGGTAGGCGGTGGTGGCGCGACGGCAGGGGACATCGGCAGCCGGTTGATTGAGTTAAAATGGTTTGGGTTTTTTTTGTTTGTTTGTCTGATCCTGCTGCCTTCGACACGGTAGGTTTTGGGGGAAGGGAAAGGCTTAGAGTTGAGTCATTGGGCTTTTTCTTATTGTTCCGCTAGTGGGTCATGAGACTTGGGTTGGGTTTAAAAAATAGAGAATAAGTTTAGTCAATTAGTCATAAGGGTTTAAAGATCGTTTATTAAAATTTCGCTTCATATTTAACTTTACGTATAATTTATTTAAGGGGTAACAAAAAATTTATTTTAGGGAAACATTTTATAAAAAACGAAAAAAAAAAAAAAATTCTACTTCGTCGGAAAAATCGAGGGGTAACTAATGCACACTCTCCCTCTTTAATACATCCGCCCCTGGTTGAGCGTACGGTTAGAAACCTACCTTAACTATAGTATTGAACCCTTTGACTACCGATGACATTTCGCATAAATCAAGTTTTGAGCAAATATCTTGGTGCCTCGTTGGTTTTGACATTGAGTTACTTCACTCGAGGAAGTACCAACTTCAGTAGAACCTTGAGCACTCAAGCTAGCAATTTGGGATTTTGATGATTTTGACACGTGCATTTTTTGAGCAGTTTTGTGTTTCTGAGCGTCTTTTATAGCTAGAGAATTGGTGTGAATAAACCAATAAACCCAATACCTATTTTTACTAATCATGGGTAAAATGGTTAAAAAAAAACAACATTAAACGGTAAAATCTATACATATAATATTTAGGAGCAATATAGGACACTTGGCAATCATTTAGGCTCCTAGCATTTAATGGTCATCCCTCATGGCACAATGTGGTAATTTATAAAATTTTTTTTTTTTTTAATCAAAAATCAATCAAATTATTAAAACCCTAAAAAACAAACGGCACATAACCCTCATTCCGAATCGCCTCCTCTTTAACGAAAACCCTAATCAACTTCCAGCGGCGATTCTTCAAATCAAAGCATCTCTTGCCGTGTTCTTCATCAAATCTTCAAGGTATTCTCTCTTCTATTCTTATGTCAATCAATGGTCCTTCATATATGTGTTTTTTCTGATTTTTTTTCGTTTTTCTTCCTGATTTGTTTGTCGATTAATTTTTTTTTGTGTGTTTTGTTTGATTTCAATTATTTACCTTATAATACTTGCGTTTAAGTCTATTATTGGTCAGGTTTATTAATATTTAGTTTTAGGGTTCATGTTTTAGGGTTCGTGTTTTAGGGTT
The DNA here is from genome assembly GCA_028751855.1 of Ambrosia trifida. Classification (NCBI taxonomy): domain Eukaryota; kingdom Viridiplantae; phylum Streptophyta; class Magnoliopsida; order Asterales; family Asteraceae; genus Ambrosia; species Ambrosia trifida. Next base: position 120,463,036 of record CM054129.1, on the reverse strand, counting down.
GATGATGGGTTACGGATCTGTGATTAGAGTAATAATAGGGGTTTTGATTACCGGGTATTTTATAGGGTTCAACTGATGATTATTATGGAAAATATGTTTTTGGTCTGTATTTAGCTTTAATGTTTTAGGTTTATGATTCGATTCAGGTTTTATAGAAACCTTAGAATGGATTGTTATGATTTAGTTTTTTATTAGTGGTTTATGTTTTAGGTATCGATTTATGTTTTAAGAAATAGTTTATTGGTTTGATAGTATTTAAGCTTTCTACTGAGATTGATTTTGCATTTATGTTTGAGGTTTGTAGTAAGGTTGAATGTTTTAGGTTTATGAATACGTTTCAATTAATGTTTTAAGGATAGCTAAGAAAGGATTCTTATGATTTAGTTTTTGATCGATTCTTTATGTTTTAGGTCTCGACTTATGGTTATGAATCGTACTTGAATGGTTTGTTATTCTTTAAGCTTTCAACTGAGAATGATTTTGCATTAATATTTTAGGATTCTATTAAGGTTGAATGTTTTAGGTTTATGATTAGGTTTTAATTACCGTTTTACATACATCTAAGAATGGATTGTTAAGATTTTTTTTTTTTGATTAGTCGTTTATGTTTGAGGTATCGATTTCCATTTTTTAGGTTTCAACTGATTTTATGAGGTTTCATTCATTGTTTTACATACCTACAAATAGATTCTTAGCTCTGAAAACTTATAATCAAATGGTTTTTAATGTTTCCATTTACTGATTTATGTTTCATACTAAGTCACTTCTTTCTAATACAGATTGGTAACTGCTTGTGTGATAATGACTTACGGTTTTTGGGTACAGTCAGAAGCCAACGATCGTATTTGCTTGGTAATATTTGATTTATTCATTTCATTAAAAAAAGATTTATAATGTTTATTCATAAATATAAATTTCTTTATGAGTTGTAGGCTTTACCTGAGGAATACACAGAATGGGTTAAAAAGTATAAGTATCCAACAGGTGATTGTACGATTCATACACTGGATGAAAAAAGATTTCGCGTTAAGGTCATGCATATAGCTGGGAAGTGGTTTATTTGTGACGGATGGAATCACCTAATGACTACATTAAATTACCCATCCGTTTGCAACTTTGTTTTTCAATACGAATCGGCCATCAACTGTTTCAATATGATTACGTTTCATCAAGACGCTATAACTGCACCTGGTAGATTTTTCTACTGCAAGATTGATGACCCTCAAACTGATGAAGAACGTCTGGTATGTGTTTTGTAATATCATTTAACTACATTATATAACACACTGATCATATAGTAATATGTATTAATTTTTCATTCCATTTGTTGCAACTTATCAGCATGTCAGTTGCTTTGTTATGCATGGATTATACAACCGAACCCTTCCGTTGGAACCAATTATAGTCAACTCATTTCCAGGTCATGTTTTCAACTCCAAATTCCTCATTTAATTTGATATTTATTAAAAGCAAAACATCCATAAAACTGTATTGATTATATAGGTTATAATGCTTTATCATTCATATTGTATGTGAAATCTTAATTTAAATAAAGACTTTATTTCCATTTGATTGTTTAATCTCTTTTTGAATGATTAAAAGTAATATTAAACGGTGTTTGCTTCAGGTCATGTTTTCCAAATCCAGCTAGAAAACGATGGTGCTGCTACTTACATAACTCAAGGATGGCGTTATATGAAGGAGATTTTTGAGATAACCAAAGATCATCTGATTGTTTTTGAGATTTACAATGAGGTTTCTTTCTCAATTTGCAAATGTTTATTGTATTACTTTGTATTTGGAAAACATCACAATTAACTCTATACATTATTTTTCATTACTTTCTAAACTTTTGATTTTTGTACTTTGTTACACAAGCAGAAAACATATGACTTGACATTTTTTAAGAAAGGGAAGTTTACTCTTCCTCCCGATTTGTGGGAGGACGTTGACAATTCTGAGGATGATCATGGCGAAAAGGTTAATGAAGGAGATGATATGGATCATGAGGATGATCAATCTGCTGCTATCGAGGATGTAGGTTGTTGTGATAATTTCGGTGTTCTGGTTGTTTTCACAGTTGACAATCATTATGTAAGTTTCTAAAATTTAACTAACCGTATATTATAATCATATTTATGCATATGTTAGTTTGTTATTAATTTTGAAAATTATTTGTTATTTTTTAGTTTATGCAGGCCGAATTGGCAAGACAAAATGGTATGAACAGGCAGATGGGTTTGACAATTAAAGATGGTGAGGGTTACAGTTTGGGAGTTTCTGTTGGTGTAGATAGTTCGAGGTCAAGTAAGCGTTACTACATCAAAGGTATGTCAACCTTTGTTGCTTATAAGGATCTGCAGGCAGGTGATCAGATGCATTTCCTTTTTTTCCAGAATCGAGGTTTGTTAAAGCTCTCTAAAGTAGTTAGGGTTGCTGGTAATTAGTTCTGTTAGTTTTGGCAGTTTTGATGGTGAACATAACATTTTTGGTGGGTAACATTTTGCACCTTAGTGGTGGTAGTTTTTTGAATATGGTTTACGTTTAGTGGTCACATACATTTCCACGTTTTACTGGTTTAGTCAACTGTGGGTTTTTGGGGTTGATGTGTGTTATAAACAGTACTATTATGCTATGGTTTGTTGACAATACATATGATACTTAATATGATGGTCCTGGCAGTAGTCTAATATTCTAAATTTCAATGCAAATTAGTTTGAACTATGTTATCCATGTTTCAAGTTATAGTAATATAGTATAGTTACAATCACTTTTTATGATGTATTGTTAGTAGTCGTATATATTAATGTTTTTTGGTTGGTTGCTAAACTATTTTTTAAAAAAAAGTTGTTATAAACATTAAGTTTTTAAACATTACAAAGTTTTAGTTTTTGCCGGATTAAGTTTTTAAAAGTAATTAAAGATTTGACATCTTTGTAATTTATCAATTGTCATTACTATTAATTACTTTGGTATTAACAACAATAAGTTTTATGAATCATTGTTAACAAAGTCAAAATTTAAGAGTATTATTGGTAAATAACAATCCACATAAATGTAATGAGTTTCTTTTTTAAATATTAAAAACCAATGAAAGATTAACTAACACCGGTTTTAAAACATTCAACACATTAAAGCATTTAAAACCATTTTAAATGTAAATTTAATCTGGTGTTTTTTTATCGTTTTAAAATCAATGCTTTTCTATGTCATTTAAACTTGAGTAGACTTTTTAAATTTCCTTAAATGTAAAACTTTAGAAAATTTTGTTCAATTTTATATAATTTATTAAAAACCTATCATGGAAACATGTAAAATCATTTTCATTCTAACTTAAAAATGGAAACATGTAAGAATTGAAAGTTACGATTTTTATTTAATAAACATTAAACGAAATTTAACTTAATCATGGAAACACTTAAATGTAAAATCATTTTCATTCCAAATATAAATTTACGTTATAATAATTCACTAATCTTTACTAAAATTAAATAAGTCAACACTGCTTATTACATGTTTACGTTACATTATAAATACAAAATTGATTGTTAAATTTTGATTAAGGTTTCGATCAATCAAATCTTCGTCACTTTGTCAGGTATCTGTATCACTACTCTTTCTAATTAGAAATTGCACTGTTAATTCATTTATGTTTAAAAAATTAAAGCGTATGTAATACCTACATTGTCAACAAAGTTGCAGCATTATGGATTGAAACAACATCACTTTTTTTTAAGAAATCACTTTGCGTATGAGTAAATACACGATCAAAGTTAAGGTGCTTAGGCTTTTGAAGCGAGCAAATCGAAAGATTCCCGGAGAAATGATTTCTCTTCATATGGTTCTGATGGCTGAACAGGTTATGTTTTTAACATATTCGGTTTTTATTTTTTTAAAATTACGTTTTATTATTTCTCTTTAAGTATTCGTTTTTTACGTTTTTTTTTACGTTTTGTTTTTTTATTCAACACAAAATGCAGTGTCTGTGAAGGTTAGTAGTTTAGTTAGTCAATCATGTATTCAGATTAGATTTTAATGTAGTTTATTCTAACAATTTCCACATGCCTTTTAATATTGTAGGATTTTGTTGGAGAAAACACTACTCCAGAATCATCTTGTAGAGTTAGTTTGATTCGTGATGAAGCGGAAGTAAAGAGTAGCTTGGACAAAGTTTATATGAAACGGAAGATGATGAATTGAATCAACAACTAAAGTCTTTAAGTCATGTAAGAAGAAATAAGCTAACAAGTCAGTTGACAAGACACTTTTCATTCCTAAGGTTGAAAAATAGGATCAATGAATCCTTTTTTGAACATTTATTTATTGTAAGGATTTTTATTTGATGTGTTTTGAGATTTTCTGATCATTTATGTTTGGTTTGTTTATGAGACAATTTTCATATAAATAAAATGTGTGTTGACATTTGATGTTTGTTTTTTAGTTTTGTAAAATTTGTACATGCTTGAATAGTTTTTTGTTATGCAACATATTTGTTGATACTTTATAATTGGAGAGTTTGATTATAATTTATTACTTTATATTCAAATTTTGAAATTTAGTATTTTCGGAAAATTCAAATTCCATTTTCACGAAAATATTCAAATTCAAATTATTTGCATTCTTTAATTATGGTAAATCATTAAAAACATTTTCTATCTGTTTTAATTATACATTTAATACATATGACTCAATGTTGACCACAATTATCTATATAAAAGCCACTAAACTCAATCAAAAAAACATAAAAAGCTTACACAACAATCAAACATTCAAGAGAATTCCGGTTTGCTCTTTCGTGCGCGCTTCAGTCTTCTTTTGTACAAGTTCATTGTATGTCATTCTTTTCTTCAATCAGTCCATTTTTTAGTACTTTACATTGTTATTATATCTAATTTTTGTAGATAATCATTGATTATCTATAAAATTTCTAGAAAATCATTGATTATTTCTATGTTATGTTCCTTTACAATTTAGTTCTACTTCATTATTATTTAGGTTAAATGGGACGTAAAAGACTGTCTACCACCTCAAATGATAAACGAACACCGTTATCTAATATCTCTAACGGTAAACATATGTTTTCATCTTTATGAATCGTATACATAATATCATGCAAACAATTTTTTTTTTTCACAGTTATCTCCAATGAACAAAAAATTAAGAATGCGGCCGAGTGTCGTAAACTTAGGAAGTTATATCTAGATGCCAAGAGAGGCAAGGTTAATAATCATAATAATGGAATAGAAAATGTACCACCAAGCGTACAATTTAACCGTGAGTCTATTGGACCTTCACACAATTATATGCATCAAAGTTCGTTGGTCCAATCAACTTTCAATTTGTCTACACCAGGTAAAATTTTGTTTCTCCACTCATTATTTTTATATCTTTGTATACCGTTTGAACTAGACATGCCTATTAATAATCAGATTTAATAATACGAAATTATTTTTCTATTTTGTTAAGGTCAAGTGTAACAAACTCCTCTGTCTAACATCTCAACTGGTATCTTTTATAATTTTCATGACATATTTTATGTTACTCAAAATTACTAATTTGGTTATTTTTTTGGGTATAAGACTATTATTATTTAATAAATTTTTTCTATTCTTGAAGTCAAAAGTAACCTTTCCCATGATTGGCGAATTTTTGGAAAATTACAAGTTGATGCTAAGAGACAGAATATTAAGCAATCTGGAAATACTAATCCGTCAACATCCACTAACAATGTATTTTCACTTGATATATCTGCCTTTAGCTCAACCTTCAACACCCCATTTAATGCATCTTTTTCCGGTAATAGCTATCGTTTCCATTCAGTAATTTATAACATTTTATTAACTTTGTAATTTTTTTTATCTAATCGTAACTTATTTTTTTACTTATTTATAAACAGGTTCAACAGAACGTACTCCTTTGTCTAATATTACAAACGGTATCATATTTCTATGTTGCTTACGTTTGTCTTTGTAATGTTATAACACTCTATAACTAAAAGTTTATTTACTATCTAAACATTACAATTTTATTTGTATTCATAGTGTCAGTGCATGATAGTAATAGACCAAATTCTGTCGAGGCTAGAACTTTTAGAAAAGCACAAGTTGATGCTAAAAGACGTAAAGTTAATTCTGTTATAGGATTGCGGAACCAATCCATTGTTACATCTGGTACCTATTTCTTTAAATCCATTACTTATATAAAGTTGTTACTTTTATTAATGTTAAACATTAATTTAAAGTATTATATTTAGGTTCAGGTATTAACTTTGATAGACGCTCAAATGCAACATCTTCTGTTCAGACAACAAGCATGAATACATCAAGTCATAATTCCATGTTACCAGAATCTTCAATTTTAAGTAACGTAGAAAATTGCAGCAATGGATTACGAAGTAATCGACGTTGCATCTCACCTGTTCGCATGGTTAGTTTGTCAGACGAAGAAGATATGAATCCTCAACCCATGTTCAATTATCAATATAAGGGTGTCTCTAAAGGTAAATTTTATTTTTAATAAACCAATTACGAATTTGTTATTTTTTAATTTAACGTAATATTAATTCAATTTATTCTATTCACAAGATTATTTGGATCACGGTGATCAAACGGTTGTATGTGAGATGTGTAACGCCAAACTGTGGAAATCGGAAGCTGGCAGATCACTACAAGTTAGTGGTAGAACATGTTACTATCTATGTTGTGGTTATGGAAAGGTGCAACTTCCAGATTTCAAAGAAAGCAGTGTCGATTATCAGAATCTTTTTAAGAACATAGACTTCCGAAGCAAGTATTTCTTAAAGCACATTCGAAGATTCAATTCTATGTTCTGTTTTACTTCACTGGGAGGCAAGGTCGACTCAAATATTAATAAAGGCAAGGCTCCCTTCATATACAGGATAAGTGGTGAAAATTATCATGCCCTGGGTGGTCTTCTTCCTAATGATGGGACAAAACCAAAATTTTCTCAGTTGTATATCTATGACACTGAAAACGAAGTCTCTAACAGGAGTAAAATTTTCAGGTAATATTTTACAGTTTATTAAAATAAATTTTTACTTATAGTTTGTTTTTGCCATATAAAACAACTGTTCAATTTTTGAAATTTTAATCTATTTATTACAGTAAGGAAAAAGGGGAGTCTAACAAAATTGATGAACAACTTGATCTTGAAATCATTCAGTACCTCAAGTCGATGTTAGACTCTAAAAATCAGCTTGTGAAAAGCTATAGGAGTGTACGCGATCGATTTAATGAAAATTCTGAAGTTAACCTTAAGTTACGTCTTATTGGGAGGCGAACTAAAGATGGTCGACTATACAACTTACCAACTTCAAATGAAATCGCTGCACTTATACTTACAGACAATGATGATGAGATTGACAATCGAGATATTGTTGTGGAATCAAGAAAAGAAGGTCTTCAGCGGATAAGTGAACTTCATCCAAAATATTTAGCTCTTCAGTATCCATTGCTTATTCCATTTGGAGAAGATTGTTATAGGGTTGATATACCACATCGTGAAGAAAGGAAGTCTAAAAAGAAAGTAGACTCAAAGTGTTCAATGAGAGAGTATTTTGCCTATCATATTAAGGACAGAGTTGGTAAGTTCTCTTTGATTTTGAATGCAAGGCGCCTTCTTCAACAGTTTTTGGTTGACGTTTATACTATGATCGAGAGTGGGAAGTTGTTTTATGTACGTTATCAGCAACAAAAACTTAGGTGTGACTCTTATTCCAGTCTTCAAAATTTGCATCAAAATGGACCTACAGATTTGGCAACAATAGGTACACCTATAATACTACCATCTTCTTTTACTGGTGGTGCACGTTACATGAGGGAAAATTAATGGCCATTTGTAAAAAGCATGGATACCCTGATTTTTTCATCACAATCACGTGTAATCCGAAATGGCCTGAAGTTAGAAGGTTTCTGAAGGATAAGAAGACAAATCCTGAAGACAGACCAGACATTTTAGCCAGATTATTCAAACTGAAGCTAGACTCACTGATGAAAGATTTACGTGATAAAGCAATATTAGGGAAGACTTCGGCAGGTACCATACATTAATAACTTTGAATCATTCTTTATTACCATAACAAACTAATAAAGTTAGTGAATATATTTTTTGTTTTATCTTGCACTAACTTTTTTATTTACAAAATTATAATTTTAATTTTAGTACCATTTATTTTTACAGCTGTTTATACTATCGAGTTCCAAAAGCGTGGTCTTCCTCACGCTCATATCTGTCTCTTTCTTAAAGATGAAAGCAAGCTTCCGACGATTGATCATGTTGATCGTTTAGTTTCTGCTGAAATCCCAGATAAGAATTTAGATCCTGAGTTGTTTAGTCTTGTGAGTGATTTTATGATTCATGGACCATGTGGACCTGAATATCCCAACTGCCCGTGCATGATTGATGGTAAGTGCTCCAAGAAATTTCCAAAGAAGTTTTCTCCGGCATCAATGATAGATTCAAAAGGATATCCGGTTTATAAAAGAAGAGACTCAGGAGTATTTGTTGAAAAAGGAGGTGCTCAGTTAGATAACAAAAATGTGGTTCCTTATAACCCAACACTTTTGAAGCATTATCAAGCTCATATTAATGTTGAATGGTGCAACCAAGCTGCTTCAATTAAGTATCTATTCAAATACATTAACAAGGGACCGGACAGGGCTAAAATTGCTTTTGTAGAAGATGATGGAGAAGGTCAAGAAGTACAGCAAAGAGATGAAATCAAAAAACATTATGATTGCAGGTTCCTTTCAGCATGTGAAGCTTCATGGAGGATACTTAAACACGAAGTGCATTACAGATACCCTCCAGTGATTAGGCTTCCTTTTCATCTACCTGGTGTGCAAACTGTTGTATACGGTCCAGAAGAGCAACTTCAAAACGTACTCAACAAGCCATCAGTGTCTTCTACAATGTTTCTAAAATGGATGAAACTAAACCAGGATGAACCTGTGGCACGTGAACTGAGCTACATCGAAATCCCAAGTAAATTTGTTTGGAAACCTGATGAAAAAAAATGGGATTTTCGAAAAACAGGTAAGGCAATTGGTCGTGTTCATATGGTTAATCCATCAATGGGTGAGGCTTATTTCTTGAGAATTCTTCTTAATAAGGTCAAAGGTCCCAAATCTTTTGCTGAGATAAGAACGGTGAATGGAAAAGTTTTACCAACATATCGAGATGCATGTTACGCTCTTGGCCTGTTGGAAGATGACAAGGAATATATAGAAGCTATTGAGGAAGCTCATTATACCGGTTCGGGATACTGTCTTCGTAATTTGTTCGCGATGATGTTGTTGTCTAACAGCTTATCTAGGCCTGACCATGTTTGGGAGAACACATGGAAGTACTTGTCAGACGGTATTATGCGTAAACACGAAGACGTTTTCCAAATTGAAGGTAAAAAAATTTATAATTCAACATTTTATTTATTTTACGTTATTATTAATTCTTTAATTAATAATTACAATCTTTATCGTTATCAGGTTTGTCTCTTCCTGATGATCAAATCAAGAACCTTACGTTGCTTGAAATTGAGAAGCTGTAACACCCCAACCGATGGCGGAAACATCGAGGTGTCACGTAGTGACGATTGTTCAATAACACATGGACTAAATTGTAAATATTAATAGTAAATAACTTCCATTGTTCAAAACGAAATACAAAGAGTCTTAATAGAAATTTCAAACATAAATTATAAATGTCCGACTTTTATTTAAGCACTAGGTCCAGCCTAAGCGTGAAAGCATGTAAGATCAAACGTCACCTGAAACATGTACAAAACAATTTTGTCAACACATATAATGTATTGGTGAGTACACCCGTTTGATATATATAGTATAGAAATAAAATGTTTCGCAATTCATGTGTTGTATACCGTTTGCAAATATGTAATTAAGTAGTATCAGTCAAAACCAAACCTGAGAATAATGACTAACACATGACTAACAAACTGAATAATGAATTAACATAACAATGACCAAGATCCTCTCAAGAGAGTCTCAAGGGGGTATACCATAGTACTATTCACTGATATGCTAGGCCGCCCAACGGTTAATGATTAAGCATAATACACACCAAATCACATAAGGCAAACACACATGAGAATTGCATTAAGTATAAGAAATAAAACTTGTTTAATAGGTACATGAATCATCCCGAAGTAGTAAAACAGTAAAGAAAAGGGAAAATATACTCACAGTTCGTTAAATATAAATTCCGAGAAAGTTCGTCGTAAAGGCTTAAGAATTCCGAAGAATTCAACCTATATATAAAATACTAAATGAGGAAAATAACAAAAAAATCTAAGACGACGAATCATCTAAGGCATTAGGGCTTGTTAGACTCGTATTAAGGAAAATGAAATTGTTTAGTAATAATTTGAACGACCGTTTTTGAAATAAATATATTTATACGAATTTAGTAAATGACTAAAACTCTTATGTGTTTCACATATAGGTAATTTTATAGAAAAATAGCCTTGAAATAGAGTTAACGATTTATATTTAATTAAACTATTTATTATTAAATCTAATTTAAATATAAATAGCATGAATAAGACAAGGTATGATCCCAAAATGATATTATTATGAGAAATAATTATTTTATGATGTGGAATACTAAAATAATATTTCCATAATTTCTTTTCGCATTTAAAACATTTTTAATGAATTTAAATGATGTTTTAATGATTAAAATTAGTAAAAATAACAAAAATAATCATTTTATAAGAAATTATATTTTATTACAGAAAATTTGAGGTTAAAATCTCTTAAAATGAATTTTTAATTGATTAATTATGATTAAAACGATTAAATTCAATAAAAATATAAAATTTAGACATTTTCCGGAAAATAAAAGTGTGGAAATCTCATTTTAGATATCAAGATGTCATGTCTAAATTTTCATGATTTTTGGATAAATAATGGATTTATTACAAATATTCTAAGTTTATATGTAATATATATGTATAATTAAGGAAAAGGAATATAAACCAAAAAAGAATTGGTGGTCCAAGGGCTCGAACCCTGATCCCCCATGTATAACCCAACAGCTTTAACCACTAGTCCATTTATTCCATTTGTTAACATATCTGGATGTGATTTGTATTTATATTACTAACCAAACATGTCTTCTTCCCCAATTATCTAGCTAAGAACCCTAACCCTTACCAAATTCAATTACATCCAATTCAATCATATGAATGATCTGTAATAGGGGGGTTTTAACCTATCTAGGCCGAAAATCAACATACAAGTAATTAATTAGACTTACAATCTCGTTTGAAGGTCAGAAAAAAAGATGGTATAACTCGAGCTTCAAGTCGTGATTCCAGGGCTTCTTGACTTGGTTTCGTTAAATTTTTGGTGGGTTTGGAATGTATAATGATGCAGCGCAATATTGCCTTCATTTATATACCAAAAACGATTAAAGGGACGCGTTAAAAAGTCGAGTTTAAGGCTCGACGGTTACACCATTTGAATTGATTAAAACCCACGATTAATACATGTTTAAGACTCTTTAAACCCCGAGTAACCGTTCGAACTTGATGGAGAAACAACAACCTATTATTAACGTTGATTATAAACTCGTATTTTAGATAGTTTATTCGCCGGAAAAGTCGCCGGCGGCGACTGTTTTTGGCCGGACGAACAGAAGCAGCAGCAGAGATGATGTTTTTTTTTTTTTTTTTAACTTTCAGAACTTGTCACTTTTGGCCCCTCTTATTTTCTTTAGTTAGTTTTAAAGTTTCCTAGTTAGTTTTCCTTTAATAACAACTAACTAAGTTAACTTTTTTAACTTAAAACTTATATAACTAGGAAATTTTATGATATACATATATTTTCCGAACAACGTTGCAACATATGCGTTAAACTAAATCGAGATTGAGATGCAAATAATATAATTTGAGTTCGCTCATTTATTAAATTTGAAAACGACAACAAATACAGGAAAATATTAGAAGGACTAAAATTGTGAATTAGATAAAAGCCAAGGGTGACGGATGTCACAGTCTCCCCTACTTTAGAAAATTCCGTCTCGAAATTTATTTCAAGTGGAGGTTCCTGTAAAGAGATGAGGGTACTTTGTCTTCATTTGGTCTTCACGTTCCCAAGTAAATTCTGGGCCACGTTTAGATTCCCAACGAACCTTGACAATAGGAATACGGCTACGCTTAAGAGTCTTGACTTCACGATCCATAATTTCCACGGGTTTCTCCGTGAAACGCATCGTTTCGTCAACCTGAATATCCTCCAGTGGAACATGTAAATTCTCATCCGCCAAACACTTTTTCAAGTTCGATACATGGAAGGTAGGGTGAACGTTGCTGAGTTCATCGGGAAGATCTAGCTTGTAAGCCACTTTTCCAACTCTTTCCAAAATCTTAAATGGGCCTACATATCTCGGAGCCAGCTTTCCCTTTTTCCCGAACCGAAAAACACCCTTCCAAGGTGAGACTTTAAGAAGAACCATGTCGCCAACTTGAAATTCCAAGGGTTTTCGCCTTTGATCAGTGTAACTCTTCTGTCTACTCTGAGCTGCCAGTAAGGATCCACGAATAACCGCAATTTTGTCCGTTGTTTCCTGGACAAGTTCAGGACCAGTAATGAGAGTATCACTGACCTCACTCCAGCACACAGGAGAACGACATTTGCGACCATAAAGAGCTTCAAAAGGTGCCATACGGATACTGGCATGATAGCTGTTATTATACGAAAACTCAACCAAAGGCAAGTGTGAATCCCAATTACCACCAAAATCTATGACACAAGCTCGAAGCATATCCTCTAATGTTTGAATAGTACGCTCCGTTTGACCATCTGTCTGAGGATGGTATGCTGTGCTAAGATTTAGTTTGGTTCCCAACGCGTCATGAAGAGTTTGCCAAAAACGAGAAGTGAACTTGCTGTCACGATCAGAAATGATGCTCAAAGGAGTCCCATGGCGACTAATGATCTCGGCGATATAAAGATTAGCCAGTTTCTCAGCCGAATAAGTCTCACGAATGGGTAAAAAGTGTGCGGATTTGGTTAAACGATCCACAATGACCCATATACTATCATGCCCTCGTGCAGTGCGGGGTAATTTAGTAATGAAGTCCATAGCAATGTTCTCCCATTTCCACACAGGAATCTCTGGTTGTACAAGCAAACCAGATGGACGTTGATGCTCAGCTTTGACCTTGGCACAAGTAAGGCATTTAGCCACGTAGTGAGCTATATCCTTCTTCATACCGGGCCACCAATACATGGGACGCAGATCCTGATACATCTTATCTGCACCAGGGTGAATGGAGTAACGAGTCTTATGAGCCTCGTCCATGATAAAGGTTCTAAGATTATCACGATCAGGAATCCATAAACGATTTGAGAGATAAAGCAATCCATGTTTCGTTTCCAAAAGATTTTCAGCACCACATGACATTTCATTGTACATGTTTCCTTCAGTAACCGAAACATGTTGGGCTTCATAGATTCGAAGTTTGAGATCATGAGTCTGAATGCAGTTAAGTTGAGTATATGCCTTGCGACTAAGAGCATCAGCCACAACATTCGCTTTTCCAGGATGATAGCGAATCTCACAATCATAATCATTTAGAAATTCAACCCATCGACGCTGACGCATATTTAGATCTTTTTGGTTGAAAATATGTTGAAGACTTTTGTGATCAGTAAAGACCACACATTTAGTACCATACAGATAGTGTCTCCAAATTTTCAACGCGAACACAACGGCTCCAAGTTCAAGATCATGGGTAGTGTAATTTTTCTCAGATGTTTTCAATTGTCGTGATGCATAAGCGATGACCTTGCCTCGTTGCATGAGAACACAACCAAGGCCTAGGTGAGATGCATCACAGTACACCACAAAATCGTCAACACCATCAGGAAGAGAGAGAACAGGAGCGTCGCAAAGCTTTTGTTTCAAAGTTTGAAATGCTTCTTCCTGACTGGATCCCCATATGAAAGGTTTATCTTTGTGAGTCAAAGAAGTAAGTGGAACCGCAATCTTAGAGAAGTTGGCAATGAAACGACGGTAGTAACCAGCAAGACCAAGAAACGAACGAACCTCAGTGGGAGTTTTGGGTACAATCCAGCTTTTAATGGCTTCAATCTTAGCAGGGTCTACGTGTATTCCTTTGTCGTTTATAACGTGACCAAGGAATTGAACTTCCTTAAGCCAAAATTCACATTTGGAGAACTTGGCATACAGTTGCTCATCACGAAGAAGGCTTAAAACTTGGCGAAGGTGCTGTTCGTGGGTAGTCCTGGATTTGGAATAAATGAGGATATCGTCGATGAATACAATTACGAATTTGTCCAAGAAAGGTTTGCAAACTCGATTCATTAGATCCATGAAAACCGCAGGTGCATTGGTTAAACCGAAAGGCATAACCATGAACTCATAGTGACCGTAACGAGTTCGAAAGGCGGTTTTGGGAATGTCATCCTCATGAACACGAAGTTGATGATATCCAGAACGAAGGTCGATCTTCGAAAAACAGACTGCACCCTGAAGTTGATCAAAAAGGTCATCGATGCGAGGTAGAGGGTATCGATTCTTTATCGTAAGCTTATTAAGTTCACGATAGTCAATGCACATACGAAAAGTCCCATCTTTCTTCTTAACAAACAGCACTGGAGCTCCCCAAGGCGAGGAACTCGGACGAATGAAACCTTTGTCAGTCAATTCCTGAAGTTGGCTAGCAAGTTCTTGCATTTCAGAAGGTGCAAGACGATATGGAGCTTTAACGACGGGAGTAGCACCAGGAACAAGATCAATACGAAAATCAACAGAGCGAACAGGAGGTAAACCAGATAAATCCTCAGGAAAAACCTCTGGAAAATCACACACAACTGGAACATCTTGAATACTCTTACCCTTATCCTTCTTTTCCACCACATGAGCCAAGAAAGATATATACTTCTTACGAAGATATTTTTGAGCTTGAGTGCAAGACATAAGTTTCAAACCCTTCGATGTCGTTTCCCCATAAACAGATAAAGATTCACCAGATGGAAGTGGAATTCGAATATACTTCTCAAAGCAAACAACCTCGGCATGGTGTTTAGAAAGCCAGTCCATGCCTACTATGACATCGAAACTACCCAACTTCATGGGTACCAGGTCAATAGAGAAATCATAGTCATTTAGATTCAACGTGCAATTGCGAATCACAGATTTAATAACAATAGGATTTCCATCAGCAACTTCCACGGTAAAAGGATGTGTAAGGTGAGAACGTTCACGAGCAAGTAAGGGTTCAAATTCTAACGAGACAAAACTCTTATCCGCACCGGTATCAAACAAAATTGAAGCATACAAATTGTTAATAAGAAATGTATCGTTGACCACATCATTGGCAGCTTGAGCTTGATTTGCATTAATGTTGAAAGCTCGGCCGCGAGCTGGAGCTGCTTGGATTGCTGGAACTGCTGGGGCTGCTGGAGTTTGCTGACGAGACTGGATAAAAGCAGTCAGATGAGGACACCTATCTTGCCTGTGGTTAGGATCACCACAAGCATAGCAAGTTCTGGGTTGACCAGTCCTCTGGTTTTGAGCATTCCCAGATTTAGTTTCTCGGCAGTGAGAGGTAGTATGGCCTATTTTGCCGCAATTATCACACTTCCAGCAAAGTCGGTCAGTAGGGTGGTGCCAGTTGCATTTACTACACTTGGGGAAAATGCCAGTATAAGGTTTTGGGCCAGATTGGGCTTGAGGTGCGGCAGGTGGGTTAGTAGCGGGGATTTGATTAATAGGTGCAACAACAGCATAATTTTGGCTCCTACCTTTACGTTTCTTGTTGGATCCAGAAGTAGAGGCAGAGGCAGAGGTAGTTTTGAGAGGTTCAGTAGTAGCAGGGGTTGAAGAGGTTTCAGTGGGCCGCTTAGTACCTTTACGAGTCAGACTACCATCCTTGACATGCTTGTCGGTAAGAGATGCTGCAAGACGAATGGCATCCTCTACAGTAGCAGGCTTACTCCCCATAACTGTATCATGAATCTGGGGTGGTAATCCCTCAATATACTTCTCAATGGCTAAGGGCAGTGGTGTCACCATACGAGGAATCAGTAAGCTCAGCTCGTGATAACGGTTGTTGTAGGGAACGTTGTTGCCACTATCCTGTTTGAGGTGATAGAATTCATCCTCCAACTTCTTCATCTCACTACGAGGACAGAACTCAGTAGTCATGGCAATTTTGAAATCATCCCAAGACATAGCTAAAGCAGCTTCCGTCCCTCGAGCATGTTTTTCACCATTCCACCAAGTGAGCGCTCTCTTTTGAAGAACACCCGTGGCATGACGAACCCGTAGGTTGGCTGGACAGTCGCTATTAATGAATGTATTCTCCATACTTTCGAACCATTCAAGTAACCCAGTGGCTCCCTCAGTGCCATTAAACTTGTTGGGATGGCAAGAGTTGAAATGTTTGAATGTGCACTTATTCTCACTAGTTCCACCATTTCCACCCGCATTCCCGTTAGAGTTCCCATTCGAGCTACCGTTCGGGTGAAGGTTTGGAATAATAGCATTAATAATGTTAGGAACAAGGGTTTCCAGCTTGTCATTGAGCATGGTCGCGATACGCTGATCAGACTTCAACTTAGCTTGACGCTTAGAAGCTCTTTTGCGGGATTCGCGATCAGACATCTATAAAAATAAAGCAACACCGATGAGATTCAATTTCAAGATTTTGAATGTCACATAGCATACGAGAAATTTTGCATAATTTAAAGAGTAACTTAAAAGTCAACATAGGAAATATTCCAATAGATTAATAATGAAATTTAAATCATGATAAAAGCAAATGATTTAAAATGAGATATTTGGGATTGTTTCTCATGAAACTGGTGACTAACCAAAGAAATTGAAATATTATTAGTGACTCATGGGGGCGTACTTTAGCCTATAAGTGAATGCTCATCCCGAGAATTCCCAGGTAGGTAAACGGGTCCCTCGTCTGATTGGGATTTATGCGAATTACCAACCTAGCCAGAAAACTCAGAATACAGGCGCTCACCCTTCCAGATTGCACGTGCCCCGTCACACATAATTTTCCAAAACCTTAGCGGATCTCGAGATGTGGAAATATATATCCTTGAGATGTGGATTTCACTCCTAACTCAAAGATATATTCCAAAAATATTAAAATACGTTGGAGTGAAACGAGTCACTAAGATAAGGATATCACTCCTAGCTTAGTGATTTAAGTTTCTTTTGGAGGGATAGATTCCTTGAGATTTGGACGTCTCCTATCTCGAAAGGAAAATATTCCAAGATAAATAAATAAAATATGTAAGGAGTGAAACTATTCACCAAGATATGGATATCACTCCTAACTTGGTGTTTTCGTTTCGTTTGTGGAATATGATCTTCTTGAATATAGTGAAAAATAAAAGGAGAAAAATCTGTCTAAAGAAATATGAGAATAAAAGAAAACATATAATGGGTAGTTTAGTTATAGTCTAGGTCAAAAGCATTTACTAATAACCTAATTCCCTATAACCATGGCTCTGATACCAATCTGTAACACCCCAACCGATGGCGGAAACATCGAGGTGTCACGTAGTGACGATTGTTCAATAGCACATGGATTAAATTGTAAATATTAATAGTAAATAACTTCCATTGTTCAAAACGAAATACAAAGAGTCTTAATAGAAATTTCAAACATAAATTATAAATGTCCGACTTTTATTTAAGCACTAGGTCCAGCCTAAGCGTGAAAGCATGTAAGATCAAACGTCACGTGAAACATGTACAAAACAATTTTGTCAACACATATATTGTATTGGTGAGTACACCCGTTTGATATATATAGTATAGAAATAAAATGTTTCGCAATTCATGTGTTGTATACCGTTTGCAAATATGTAATTAAGTAGTATCAGTCAAAACCAAACCTGAGAATAATGACTAACACATGACTAACAAACTGAATAATGAATTAACATAACAATGACCAAGATCCTCTCAAGAGAGTCTCAAGGGGGTATACCATAGTACTATTCACTGAAATGCTAGGCCGCCCAGCGGTTAATGATTAAGCATAATACACACCAAATCACATAAGGCAAACACACATGAGAATTGCATTAAGTATAAGAAATAAAACTTGTTTAATAGGTACATGAATCATCCTGAAGTAGTAAAACAGTAAAGAAAAGGGAAAATATACTCACAGTTCGTTAAATATAAATTCCGAGAAAGTTCGTCGTAAAGGCTTAAGAATTCCGAAGAATTCAACCTATATATAAAATACTAAATGAGGAAAATAACAAAAAAATCTAAGACGACGAATCATCTAAGGCATTAGGGCTTGTTAGACTCGTATTAAGGAAAATGAAATTGTTAGTAATAATTTGAACGACCGTTTTTGAAATAAATATATTTATACGAATTTAGTAAATGACTAAAACTCTTATGTGTTTCACATATAGGTAATTTTATAGAAAAATAGCCTTGAAATAGAGTTAACGATTTATATTTAATTAAACTATTTATTATTAAATCTAATTTAAATATAAATAGCATGAATAAGACAAGGTATGATCCCAAAATGATATTATTATGAGAAATAATTATTTTATGATGTGGAATACTAAAATAATATTTCCATAATTTCTTTTCGCATTTAAAACATTTTTAATGAATTTAAATGATGTTTTAATGATTAAAATTAGTAAAAATAACAAAAATAATCATTTTATAAGAAATTATATTTTATTACAGAAAATTTGAGGTTAAAATCTCTTAAAATGAATTTTTAATTGATTAATTATGATTAAAACGATTAAATTCAATAAAAATATAAAATTTAGACATTTTCCGGAAAATAAAAGTGTGGAAATCTCATTTTAGATATCAAGATGTCATGTCTAAATTTTCATGATTTTTGGATAAATAATGGATTTATTACAAATATTCTAAGTTTATATGTAATATATATGTATAATTAAGGAAAAGGAATATAAACCAAAAAAGAATTGGTGGTCCAAGGGCTCGAACCCGGATCCCCCATGTATAACCCAACAGCTTTAACCACTAGTCCATTTATTCCATTTGTTAACATATCTGGATGTGATTTGTATTTATATTATTAACCAAACATGTCTTCTTCCCCAATTATCTAGCTAAGAACCCTAACCCTTACCAAATTCAATTACATCCAATTCAATCATATGAATGATCTTTAATAGGGGGTTTTAACCTATCTAGGCCGAAAATCAACATACAAGTAATTAATTAGACTTACAATCTCGTTTGAAGGTCAGAAAAAAGATGGTATAACTCGAGCTTCAAGTCGTGATTCCAGGGCTTCTTGACTTGGTTTCGTTAAATTTTTTGGTGGGTTTGGAATGTATAATGATGCAGCGCAATATTGCCTTCATTTATATACCAAAAACGATTAAAGGGACGCGTTAAAAAGTCGAGTTTAAGGCTCGACGGTTACACCATTTGAATTGATTAAAACCCACGATTAATACACGTTTAAGACTCTTTAAACCCCGAGTAACCGTTCGAACTTGATGGAGAAACAACAACCTATTATTAACGTTGATTATAAACTCGTATTTTAGATAGTTTATTCGCCGGAAAAGTCGCCGGCGGTGACTGTTTTTGGCCGGACGAACAGAAGCAGCAGCAGAGATGATGTTTTATTTTTATTTTTTAACTTTCAGAACTTGTCACTTTTGGCCCCTCTTATTTTCTTTAGTTAGTTTTAAAGTTTCCTAGTTAGTTTTCCTTTAATAACAACTAACTAAGTTAACTTTTTTAACTTAAAACTTATATAACTAGGAATTTTTATGATATACATATATTTTCCGAACAACGTTGCAACATATGCGTTAAACTAAATCGAGATTGAGATGCAAATAATATAATTTGAGTTCGCTCATTTATTAAATTTGAAAACGACAACAAATACAGGAAAATATTAGAAGGACTAAAATTGTGAATTAGATAAAAGCCAAGGGTGACGGATGTCACAGAAGCAGTTAATTCGGAATAACTCCAGCCTACGTAGGTTTCCTTCTATGCCTTTTCCTAATAGTGATTCGATTGCATCTGCAAATAACCGTTTAATACTTGATGAACTCAATTATTAAGTAAATACGCTGACTGAGGAATTTCATAGCAACGCACCTTCTTTAACAGATGAGCAGCGTTTAATTTTTGATGAAATAATTGATGCGGTTGATTTTAACAACGGTGGGCTTTTTTTTGTTTATGGGTTTGGAGGCACTGGTAAAACCTTTTTATGGAAAACGTTGTCTGCTGCCATTAGATGTAAAGGCCAAATTGTTTTGAACGTTGCATCTAGCGGTATTGCTTCTTTGTTGTTATCTGGTGGAAGGACCGCTCATTCTAGGTTTCGTATACCTTTGAATGTTAATGAAGAATCCGTGTGTTCTATTAAGGCGAATAGCGATGAGGCAGATTTATTGAAGCAGACTAAGTTAATTATTTGGGATGAAGCTCCAATGATTCACAAACATGCTTTTGAAGCTCTTGATCGCACGATGAAAGACATCTTGAAATCAAAGGATTCGGTTAATTCAGAGCTGCCTTTCGGAGGTAAGGTTATGGTTTTGGGTGGTGATTTTAGACAGATCCTTCCTGTTGTTCCCAATGGTAGTAAAAGAGATATTATAAGTGCCTCAATAACCTCCTCTAAGATTTGGAATACTTGCAAAGTCCGTACGTTAACGAAAAACATGAGGTTAACATTGGGTAACAAGACATCTGAATCAGAAGAAATAAAGGAATTTGCAAACTGGCTTCTACAGTTAGGTGAGGGTAAAGTTGGTGCTTCAGTTGATGAAAATGAGGCAGATGTCGACATTCCAGATGATCTTCTTATAAAGCATTCATCAGATCCTATTTGTAGCTTAATTGACTTCGTCTACCCTTCACTTCTTCAGCTTTACAAAGATAAAGATTACTTTGGTGAACGAGCAATACTTGCACCAACAAACGAAGTGGTACATGAAATTAATGACAGGTTGCTTGCATTGTTTCCTGGAGATGAAGTCGTGTATTTGAGCTCTGATAGTATATGCCAGATTGAGAATGGTAATAACCGTTCACAGGAAGATTTATATTCTCCTGATGTGCTTAATGGTTTGAAAATTTCTGGAATTCCTAATCATCGATTAGCACTAAAGATCGGTGTTCCCGTTATGTTGTTGAGAAACATTGATCAACAAAATGGCCTGTGCAACGGCACCAGGTTACGAATCACCAGACTTGCGAAGCATATTATTGAAGCCGAAATCATATCAGGTGGTAACATTGGTACCAAAACTCTTATTCCTAGAATAAATATGATATCATCTGATAACAAGATTCCAGTCAAGTTCCAAAGGCGCCAATTCCCAATAAGCGTATGTTTCGCAATGACCATCAATAAAAGCCAAGGACAGTCTCTATCCAAGGTTGGGTTGTATTTAAGAGACCCTGTATTCTCACATGGCCAGCTTTATGTCGCATTGTCAAGAGTTAAAAGCAGGGCAGGAGTGAAATTACTTATACTTGATGCTGATGGCCAAGTGAAGACTAAAACAAAAAATGTGGTGTATAAAGAAATATTTAATGATATTTGAATAGAATGTGTATTGGTTTCTTTTAAATCTTAATAAAATATTTCTGCTACATTTTTTTATATGTTTTACCACTCGAAATAATTGTACGTTGGTGAACCGCGTGTAACGCGGGCAAAGATCTAGTACAACATTAAATGTTAACAAGTTTTTTTTTTGAATGGTTAAATGTTAACTAGTTAATATTGTCTTAAAAAACATGTTAAAGAAACCAGTTAAAAACCATGTTTCTCTATAAAATGGACCGGTTCAAAACGTACGGTTAGTTTTTTTTTTTTTTTTTTTTTTTTGGGAAGGTATGCTTCAGCGGTGAAACCAATCAACAGACAACCCCTCGACCCGAGTTCGAATCACTACCCACGCACCGGTGTCCACTTTGAAGTTATCTCAAACCGTTACAGGGAATTTTTTCGTGGTGTGCAGGATTCGAACTTGAGACCAAGCCCGGGCGGGAACCCTCTGAAAAGGTAAACCCTCCCACCTCTCCCCAGCTGGGCTGGAGGTCATTGGCAAAACGTACGGTTAGTTAATAGCCTAAATCGGTTTTTGTGTTACCGGTAATGGTTACGGTTAATAACGGTTCATTATTATAACCATTTTTTTTGTGCGCCTCTAGATTAGACTGAAACCCTCCGCATTCAATACAAAAGACTCCGAGATTTTAACAATAATTGATTTTGATAAATCAGTTCTGATCCTATTCGGAAATCGGAAACGGAGTAGGTTCCCTTGTACATTTATCAGTACATAAAATGTTTTTAGGTTTTGAAATCCTATGCTTTTATTAGGTTCATGACTCGGTCTTTGAACAGGCTGGCTTCTATAATATTTTTTTTAATTATTATTTTGCCAATTCGAACCGCTTGGGCCTATTAAAGCTGATATTTTGTGGGCCGAGTTATATGAACATGGGCTCATCTAGAAGCTGGATTAGAGTTGTAGAAAGCTATATTCAAGATTATAGACCCAAATCCAAGAAAATATGCCAGGGGCTTTGTACCAAAAATGGGATAGAATACTCCAATTTAAATTAATTGTTAAATGTTAAAGACTTTTACTCAAATCTAATTATTAGTTCTTTAACAATTAAAATAATACATTGTGATGATATTTTAAGTTATTTTCATTTGCATCTTTTAAGTTTTAAGTGATATGTTGGCGCATGTGTATATAGAAAGGGTTGCTCCTAAAAAATGCCATTCCAAAAGAATAAAAATAACAAAACCCAATAAATTGATAATGGTGTGTCATGTTATATCAAATGGATAGTATTTGGCAAATACACGTTTGACTATTGAGTGACATCTATTCTTATTATCCTATATCCTATTATTAGTTTTTAAACTTCATGAATAGTATTTTAACGTCGTGAATTATACATAATAATAAGTATTGATTTGGAACACATGTCCCTTGAATACGCAACTAGTAAGATTCTTTGCGTGCTTCGCTGCGCGCTTTCGTATCAGTGCAATACCAGCATAACAATCAACACGCGTTTTACATTGATGAAGAATCATAAAGACGAATTCTCATACCGAAACCGGTGTTGTTCAATCAGTATCGGTTTATACGGTCAGGGGCCTCATTATTGCACGTTTAGTAAATTTGGGGAGCCTCATTATTGCACATTTTGTTTCTTTGTTTCTATATTTTTATATTTTGGGCATCGCATGTTTGTTTCTTTGTTTCTATATTTTTATATAGACATGTTTTGCAATGCCTTGACCACTCATTATTTGGCTCTTTAAGACGAACTAGTGGGTTTACCCGCGCGTTGCAGCGGGATCCACAAATGAGTTACAATACAACATTATGATGCTTAGGTTTTTTGCCGCAAGTTACGCAAAAAGAATAGAGATGTGCACACTATGTTTTAACAAGTATTTGTAGAAAGAAAAGAAAAGAAATGTGCGCCGCCACTTACAACTGATTGCAGTTCACCACAAAAACCATGTACTAATTATTGAAGAAATCTTAATAAACCAAATGTATGTTATTATAAAAGACCAATATGAACATAACATAACTCTTGTGTAAGTTGTCTGGTCATTGCATATCTACATAACCTTGCCATTAAAGACATCTTGCTAAATGATAAAGTTCATTTACATGACTAAAGCATGTAGTAATAATATGATATTGTATAAACTATCATATAAAGGTCATTGTCCATTTACAAATTAAAAGCTGTGATTTGTAAGTTTATAATAGACTTGCCCAACTTGACCCAGTAGCTAAAAAATTACCCAATGTAGCCAGTGAGTCGAACCATCCCGTCCACTTTGCCGCTGGGTAGATGCATATATATGAAAAGGTTTTATACTATAATTATTATTATGACAAAGTTTTAAAATTCATACAAGTTTAGCTGAGATAAGATTATTCATTATGGTAACATAAATTATTATATTTCATCGCTATTATATGAAATTTGTTCAAAAATATTGTTATCCCGTGTGTTTATTTAGTTTGGGTGAGTTCCATTTACATATAAAAGTTAATTACCTTCTAGGGGCATTTAGGGAAGAAAAATGGTAAAATTTAGAAAATTATAAAGAAACCTTTGGTATGCCATCTTAACTTTAGACAATTTGAACATATTTTCTCATGCCTCATCCTTTATAATGTAGTATAGATTATAGATTAAAGATTATATATAGTATGTAATTAAAACAAAATAATGTTATAGAAAAATTCAATGAATACAAATAATAACAATAATATAAACATATAAGAAAACATATATTTTTAAAACCAACAAAGTATGTAAGTAAATTCATTGTTTATGTGAAAGATGTTAATATTTTCATACACCATATATAGTAATTCCACGTTAAAAACATTTTTCTTAAAACATGATGTGTGGTCATATGGCACAAGTACGTCTATACTATAAACGAAAACTATCTTTCTAAATAAACATGAAATTGTGGTGGACATCATCGCGGAGATGAAACCGTGTAGTTTTTTGTGGTACAAACATAGACATAAGGATGTTATAGATATAGATTAATGGTAATTGAAGGTAATGATAAAAGAATATATACAAGTAGGTTTTGCATGAAGGGTAAATAGGAAAAAAAATTACATGACATGTGGGTTTTATGCATGAGACTTTTCCTATGTCATCTTAAAATTCATGTAAAATGATATATGAAGAGTGAAGGCAATGAATGTACTAGTGGGAAACCCGCGCGTTGCTGCGGGACGGTTAAGATAAATATTTTTTTTGAACAATGCACAAGCATAGCCGTGTTAACACACCAAGCTGTAGGAAAAGTGTAAAAACGTAATTGTCTTTGAATGCGAAACGATATATATGAAATTAATCCATTTCTCTTCATTGTTTAAACTTTGAAAAGAAACTATATTTTTTTTATATCCAACATATACGTTCTTATAACTTTTCATGCCACACTATGTAAATTGTCCAACCATATGTCCTTAATTTTCAATATCTAAGAGATGATGTGTACACAGGACACCCAAGTATAAAAAAAGATTTCACTATATATGAAAATGAACTTCTTTGACCATCAAAATTCAGTCATCAGCACTGTTATCAAAACCAAATATGAGCATAGAAACCAAAACAGAGTAGATAAAGCAAAACACAACCATTCGATATCAGTATAAACAAGTAAACAGAGAAGTAAAGAAGTATCAACAAGACATTTATTTTAATAAACAAATCAAGTTTAACCTGGAAGATGAACTTGAAGATACAATCCACTTTCGGATTGTGTCGACGTTTTGCCAGATTCGTTACAACATGATTACTCTTTTCAGCATCCTCGGTCGCACCTTGTCGTTCTTATTAAATAATTAAAATAAAAAAAACCTTAACAGAAAATCAAAACGTACCGTACTACTTAGTGTTGTGTGTGCGTCACTTCGTACTACCATTAACTCTCTGCAAAGATAAAGATAAACTAATTTGTTTCAGCAATTCTCATGATGAACGACACTGTATATTTATATAAACATATGCAATTTTAAAGAAAGAAAGAAAATGTAAAATTAATATTTGTTGAATATAATTATTTGAAGCTTATGGTCATACCACATCACATGATATTATATATAACAATTTGAACGGATTTTTGTGAGCAAATATAGAAACTTAATTGTTTAGAAAATAAACTTTTATTTATCTTTACTACATGGTACAAGTATCTTAATGCATTGAAGGGTAATTTGGGGAAGATTTATATGACATCCCATCTTTACTTTACCAAGTTAGACATTTTTGCCCATTGCTCACTCTTTATAATGTAGTAGAGATATATATAGATGAGAATTCATAAATGTTGAAGTCTTGAAGAATAAGCTTTTAATTACTGCTTCAAATTGTTCACATTGTTTATAATGTTGTTGTCATATGAAATTGAAATATTTAAGTCTAATAAGTATACCCTACCTCCCCCTCTAAAAAAAATATAATACAAGGAAACCAACGTTATTAGCAAGATAAGTACAATGCTAATCCCCTAAAACTTACGTGTTCATTAAAGTGGTAAACCATCACTTATAACTTATAACTTCAACCTTAATGCATTAATATCATACATTTACTACAGATTTCAAGTAAAACAATAGAAATAAAATAATCAAATTGTATTAAAAAAAAACAATCTTGCAACAGTTGTACCATCTATGCACAGAGAAAGCAAGTAATCAACTGGTGTTGCATGTGCCTACTTCTCTTTTTGCGGTTGAGAAGTTCAGAAGATGTCTTTCCAAATTTCTTCACCGTTAGCATTCGATTCAAAGTATAACAAGTAGCATGAATTGCCTCACTTCAGAAAATAACCGGAAGATTTGAATCAGCTAGAATTGTTCTAGCCATTTCAATTAGAGTCATGTTCTTTTGTTCTGCAACACCATTCTATTGTGGAGTATAAGGTGCACTGTATTCATGATGAATACCCTTTTCTAAACACAACACATCCATTGCTGAATTCTTAAACTCCGTCCCATTGTCACTTTGAATTCTCTTTATCTTCAGACCATAGATATTCTCCAAACAGGTGAACAGAATCTTCAAGTTATCAAGCGTCTCTCTCTTGTGTTGCATGCACAATACCCACAAAAATCTAGAATAATTATCGGTAACCACAAGACAATATAAGTCTATGTTGATGCTTTTACGCTTCACAGGTCCAAAGAGATCCATGTGTAAACGTTCAAGCGGGATACTAATTACTGAATTTACTTTCTTGGGTCTGTGGGAGTGTTTGTGCTGTTTGCCTTTCTTACAAGATACAAACTTGTCATTAAAATGGAAATACTCCACATTCACACCATCAACGAGACCATTCTTTACAAGACTATTCATTTTCTTGAGATGAATATGGCTCATTCTCCGATGCCACATGATCGATTCCTTTTCAGTAGCCTTCGACAAGAAACATGTAACATGGCCCTTTGAAGTTGTCACCTTGCTCATGTCAAGAATATACAAGTTGTTAACTCTTGGAGTTTGCAACATAATCCACTCTTTTGGAATTTTGAAACCAAGTTTCAGGATGTAACACGCTTTGTTATCAAAATGGACTAAGAACTCCTTGTCACAAATTTGCGAAACACTCAGAAGCTTGTAGTCTATCTGCTTCACATACGATATCTTCTCAAAGCTTACTATCCCGTTACTTACACTTCCTTCCATCGTAATATAACCTCTTTTGTTACCAGCAAAGGCAACATAACCTCCATTGATGTTTTTAAGGTCGAAAGGGAGTGTCATGTCCCCTGTCATGTGCCCGGAAGCTCCACTATCAACAATTCAAAGACTGCTAACAGGGCCAACAGGAACTCCCTGCACCACCAAACAAGTGGTTAGTTCTTTAGGGGGGGGGGATTCCTTCATGGTCTTGTATCTTGTAGTTTCAGCATTCAAAGAAATGTTTTTCTTTTGAGTTAATTGCCAATTTAGCCCCCACTACAAGAAATGTGAGCAATAGAGGCGACACCATTAGAGGCGACATGAGAAAAGTCGTCTCTATTGCTCTGATTTGGTTCTAGACCGTCAGATAACGATGATGATCTAACGGTTGTTGTAGATTTAAAAAGTTGAGCATTAGAGGCGACATAATGTCGCCTCTAAAGATAAATGTCGTCGCTAAAGGATACGACATAATGTCGCCACTACAATAGGGACGACAAGTCGCCTCTAATGCCTTTAGCGACGATTAAATAGAGCAATAGAGGCGACTTTTGTCGCCTCTATTGCTAACTTTTCTTGTAGTGCCCTGTGGTTTGTTAAAAAAAAATGCCTCTTTGAATATTGGGTCATCCTTAAATACCGCCTTATGATACCTTTGTTCCCTCCGGATGAACCATGCCCTATTTGCAAAAAAGGCCTATTTGGATAGTTTGGCGAACATGCCATTCACTGTAAGGAATTGTTGGGGCTCAAGTATCGGCATGACTGGGTTAAAGATGTTTTATGGGACGTGCTTAGACGGGCTGAGATCTACTCTGTTTCCTGCAGATGTCCTTGTGTTTGGATGGGTGGGGGGCTATGTGTTGACATCACTGGGTCTCCCCATTGGTGGGCTTGCGGGACAATGACTTTGTTCCGGGGAAGGCGGTTTTGAAGACGGAAGCTAAGAAAGTCGCTAAGCATGAGGCGACATGTTTTGAGAATCAGTACGTGTTCCTTCCATTTGCCTTGACACATTTGGATCCCTGACCCCTGAGGCGGTTCGCTTCTTGGAGCGAGTGCAGAAGGTGGTCCACAGTAACTCGCAGAGTCCTAGGAACCAAGGATATGTGTAGTAGAATTGGCTTTACCATTTAAATAAGAATATCAGCGTAATTTGTTATTCAGTTACCCACTATCCAGATGTAATTTATTGATTTGACACTTTGTATTCATTGTGATTTAAGTTAAAAAAAATACTTTATATTTTATAATATATAGTAGTTATGAAAGACACGAGTGGACTAACTTTCTGAACTTTAAGAAGACGGGTCCAAGAAACAAAATCATTTATTGCTCCACTTGTCTACCTCCCAACACACTAACCAATTTTTTTTATATAAATACCAACACAAGTTCACTGATATTTCCAATCTTTGTTTCTTAGGATTTTCAAAACACAAAAATGAAAACCAAGTTCCTCCTATGCATACGACCTTCTGTCCTCGAAACCTACGATGGAGACTACATAAAACTTCAATCACCAGTAACATCACCACGAACTCCTAGTGGCGGATCCAAATTTTTTCGTCAATGGGGCAAAAGGGTTGCTCCTGATAAATACATCCGTCAACTATCCCTCAAGACAAACGGTTACACATCCGAAGGTAAATCAGAAACCCTAAGTCAAGGAGATTCTCCAAAGGCTCAGAAAATCATAAGATCAGTTTCCGAAGCATGTTTTCATACAAATTATTCGGATGAGGAATCCGTTTGTTTGAAGAAACCTAGAAATATCAACTCAAATGATAAAGTCAACGGTGGTCCTGAGTCAAACTTGGGGGCGTACCTATTGGCTAGTTGTCTATTTTTCACAATATTTTTGGGGAAGTTTTTTGGGATCATGTGCATGTTAATATTATTGGCGTGCTCGGTTTATTCTCGCCGTAAGAATGATGGCAACGACGGTCAGAGATCGGAAAACGTGGTGATGAACTCGCCGAATAAGGGTTCGATGAAGGAGTATAATAAGAGAGTGATTATGGATGGCTTATTGGAAAGGAAGGTCCATTATAGAGAAAACAATAAGCTTTTTAGTTGATGGATGTCAACTTTCACTGAATTTGTAACACTCTTGCTTTTAGTTTTTGTAAAAAGAAATGTAATTCATCAAACGTTTTATGATTTGAATTTTTGTGTATGCCATGTTATTATGTTAAGTAAGTCTAAAAGATTTAACAAGTTAAACTTAAAGCACCAACCAAAGATAATCCTCCTAATGACCTCCCTTTATCCTTCCCTATTACAAAATTGGTCCATTGCATGAGAACTTTTAGTTCGGAAATGCATGAAGTTTTTGCTACATCACTGATATCACTCCACGGACATCCACAGTGTGCGCATTGCGAACGCTCTTATTCAGGTTAAGCAAACATTGAAACTAGATGTGTAGGTGATAAATTGTATCAGCGTAGGCCGGTTAATTTGTAGTTTTTCTAAACACATGTAACGTTAGTAGAAAGAGGTAATGAATACCTAACGTTTCTCATATCCTTTCCTTTGGTGTTAGATTAAACAAGGGGATACTGGATAGATAAACCTTGGGTACAAATCATATATAAAATATGCATAACAAAACAAATTAAAATTCTTTTGAGCAAATAGCATAGTGGATACAAACATAGAAAACAAACAATCATTACATATAGACATGTAGCTAAACTTATTAATTATTAATGACTTATTGCATTTACAACACCCTTTTTTAATGATTGCTTTACTGTTTTATAATTAAAACCACTATATGTTCATTTAGAAACAAGAGTAGCAGCACATTGTATAATATCTTAACAATTAATTATCTTTTATCGTATACAAATTATCATCCGATATATAATTAATATATACCCACTCGTACAAATGTGTGCAAATTATCATCCCTTTATATGTAGTTGGTAATAAAGCATTGGAATTTTTATCGATATATATTATGTAATAATATATTAGACGTAGTGAAAAAGACTTGGACTTCTTATGTATCTTTTTTTATTTTTTCAATATGATATGCTAAGGTGGAAAGTATCAAAGAGATTCCTCATTTTAGCACTCATTTTTAAATAAATTATAGAGATACGCATAATCATCCATTTTTATCTGCATCTTAAAAGAAAAATATTGCGTGACGATTACCTAATTTTACAACTTCGGTGTACACTATAAGACCGGGTGTAGTGAGACGCATTTTGAGCGTGTTTGAGTAATAGCGGTCCCTACATCATTACAGGGGGCGCTATGCTTCAAAAATTCTTATTGGCGTTATGTTTATAACGCTGAACAACAAATGCATCAGCAATAATTGTTTGACACCTCATCCTTGTCCAACGACTTTATTTTTTAAACGGTCAAAAATTTAATTTTGTTTTTAAAAAGCAACGGTCACTTAATATATATATATATATATATATATATATATATATGGTCAGGATCATGTACAAAGTGTTTTTTTTTTTTTTTTTTGTGAGAAGTGTGAGAAGAATTAAAAGTTGATACTTAGGCATCATTTTTTGAACTTAGTAGTGATGTTTTGGATTGTTTTGCCTGTAAAAACACCAAACATAACAATTAATGTCACACCCTCAAATTTCCACTGCAGTGTTTATACCGCGAGGCACATGACATACCAGGATCCCATAGCCATAAGTCATATGAACGAACTCTAAATGCCCAAACCATTTAGTTCGTTTTCAAAAACCAAGTTTAGTTAAGTTGTGGAAGCGTAAACCAAATTTAAACCTTTAAAAAAAAACCATGCGCAAAACAACGCGCCCAAATTAAAACCATATGAAAGAAAACATAAAAGCATAATATGTAATTTAGGTGTATGCCCAAGACCCCAAATGCAGTGAAGTGTGTAGTGCTTTGTAATCCTGGCACCGGAAGCTAACTACCTGCAAAAGCATGTATATCGTGGGTCAACAAACAATGTTGGTGAGTTCACTAAGTAAAGTAAATGAGTATGTAAATACGCTGGTTTCCAAAACCACGTAAACAAGTAATTGAGTTGGTTCCAAAAACCGTGTAAACACTAGTTCATCTCATGTCAAGGGTAGCTAACCCATTCATGATAACTAACACCGATATACCGAACTGCTGATGTACGTGTAGCCACAAATGTGAGCCGCATGCCTTACATCATTGCCTATCAACAATGATAAAATCTGTTAAGTTATAGTTCACTCCCGCACTCCCCGAGCCGATGTGAGGTTTGTCAGACCTAATAGCGTTATCAACTAATAACCCGTTTGCCATAACCCGGCAACTCATTCGGTATGTGAAGGACTTACAGATGATAGAGTTGGTTTAGTTCATCAAGGACACAGTTTGCGAACTAGCAAAAACCCGACTCACACAAGGAGTCAAAAACCGACCCATACAAGGATCCATAGCATCCCAACCCGGGATGTGTAAGTAGTCCCAAACCGGACTAGAAAATAGTAGTCCCAACCCGGACTAGAAAATAGTAGTCCCAACCCGGACTAGAAAAAGTTAAGTACTTCGTCTCAACCCGAGACGCATGCTTTTGAGAAAAGAGTAGTGAAACTCACCTTAGGTTGCACGTGAATAATCCAAATTCCTCAAACAGAAATGAGCTACCGACTCCCTATTACAAATGTCACTAGGTGAGTATATGTGCATAATCAACACACCATACAACTCGTTTGTCCAAGACTTTTAAAGTTCAAACCGTGTAGTGACACCTAATGACTCTACATGCACAAGTAAGTCCTACGTATCCCGTTGGTGATCATATTGATTATTATCAGTTTAATACCTTATACACATCTCATATAAGTGGTCATGCAAGTTCATGTCAAATACATACCATATAAGACTCCAAATAATCACGTAAACATCCCTTACACAATCTGCATTTTCAGGGCAGATTGTACGCTGTGAAAAACGAATTATTTAAAATACTTAACGAACGAATTAAACTCCCAAATTTTTACTGAATATTCATTGGGATTCATTTGATAACCCATATTTTTTTGTTGTCTCACAACCAAACACAAAAATTATTAAAATTCGTACAACACAGCTATGTCCAGAAAATTTCCACAGCAGGCCAGTTTAGTAGAAAAATTCCCAAAAATTGTGTATTCACCCAAACGAGGTGAATCCAATTGGAAAAGACAAGTTTTTCCAATTTTAACCTACTGTCCAAATTTAATAACTTAACCCTTTGTAAATCTCGAGTTATGACCGTTTAAAGTTGACCCAATTTATAATTCCGAAAATCTGATATGACCTTTAAACTTATAAAATCATGAATACATATCAAAACAAGTCCAAAACGCATGATTTTGGACTTTTTGAAAAGCTAACATCATAATTTATGTTTTAGCATCAGAAAACAATCAGATTACACATATTAATCACCCTATAACAGCCCTACAATTCGTCACAATGAATCTGTCAGAAAATCAGAATTTTATCAACATGACTATTATAAACCCTAATCATTATCAATACCCTATAATCATGCAATAATCTCATATTAACACAATAACATTCATATTATCACTTTTAGTCTCAGGTTTTTACGTACCATATACTCTAGATATGATTTCTATCAACAATATTCATCAACAATTTCAACAAACATCATAAACATTCAACATACATTGATTTGCGATTCTAGCATGCATATTTCCTAAAGTTTTTACAATTTTCCAGCCTAAAATCACATCATACAACATGTAAAACACATACCTTGAATTGCTAGAGTCCCTAGAATCACAAGATAGCACCCGAAATTGCTTGAACTAGTGCAAAATTGATGAAGATTGAGATTGAAAGGTGATTGTGGGGGTGTTCCTAGTCCACGGCGCAAAGAGTGTGTCTAGGGTTTGTTTTATTTTTATTTTTATAAATAATACACTAAGGTTTGAATCATGGGCCAAGGTATCGGGCTCTAGTGATTTTTATTTGATAAGCGAGCCCAATAGCCCTATCTAACTCTCGAGATTAATCCCGATAATAATAGTCAAACCAACTCATATAAAACTACTGTTTTATCAATTCATATTATGTTTACCCTAAGTGCACATATCTCATAACGTTTACGTACTAGTTAACTAACACGCAGTAGTTCACATAAGCATGCAATTCACATACACGTGTTATTCCACATTCATCAATACCCAATCATTCATATAATCATGCATGCCTAACAAATCACCAACGTTCGGGATACAGGACTCGCGTGTGTGTCAAGACAAGGGTTTTCCTAACTATAACGTACGTTAATGTCACCTAACATATGTTATTGTTACATAACATCCTGAAGGACCTGTTTAACTAACCCTAGCTAAGTGTTTAACCACGTATGATTATGAAAATTAACTAGAGTTCAGTAAAAGAGTTAACATGAAAATGCGGGGTGTCACAATTAAAAACCGAAAACAATGTATTTTAGGCTTAAAACTTAAAACACCATGCTAAGAACATTAAGTAGTGTGTTTTAAGCGTTAAGTAGTGTGTTTTAGCTGTTTTTTAAATTTAATAACTATAATACATTGTATTGTGTTTTAGATTGTTGTGTTTGGTGTTTTTCAAGTTAAAACAACCTAAAACATCATTCCTAAATCCAAAACATGATGTCTACATGTCAATTCTTAGTCTTTCTCACACTTCTCATAAAATATGTCTTTTGTACAAGATCCTAAACTTATATATATATATATATATTAATATATATAAAAGAATTGAACATTGCTGACGTGGCGTGCAATGGTGTCTTCAACCTTTCCATGAAACTGCCATGTGGCATCATAATTGAAAGATTTTTGTGTTTTTGAATTATTTCCTTTTTTAATTAAAAAAAAGATAAACATAAAACCCTAAATTTATCTCTGTATCTCTCTATTCTCAATTACTAAAATTAAATTGAGTTATTTTAGAAAAAAAAATC
This sequence comes from Ambrosia trifida, assembly GCA_028751855.1. Taxonomy (NCBI): domain Eukaryota; kingdom Viridiplantae; phylum Streptophyta; class Magnoliopsida; order Asterales; family Asteraceae; genus Ambrosia; species Ambrosia trifida. Next base: position 120,428,790 of record CM054129.1, on the reverse strand, counting down.
AAAAACAAATTTAAATTTCTCTCTTATGTTCCTCCCATAATTTTTAAACGTTAATATCTTTTATATTCGAGATTTTTTAAATAAAAATATGACACCAAATTAACGAGCGTTTTATTATCTTTCCAACGAGTACCATAGTGCTATATAAAAAACGGAGTAAAAAACGACTATTTTTTGTGGGGTTATGTTCATACAGGAAAAAAACACAAAGTGTTCAGGTTATTCATTAATCATGTTTTTTCTTTTAAACTATGTTCTTATCTACGATGTTGAAATTCAGCCCACTCGCCATGCTATCATTGGAATTTTACTCTTATAAAGATGGATAGGTATACTTTATCAAGACAAGCTAGGAGAAAGAATCGCGCAACACTGCAACACATGGTGTTACCTTATAACAAGGTTATTTTATTTATTTATTTAATCACAATAGTAATAATTGTTACTATTAGTATTAGTATTATTAGAATAGTTATATTTTTCAACCCCCCATCATGAATTCTACATCTATATAAGTCAAAGTCAAATTGTAACATATTTTAAATTACGTGAAGATGATTATATGTTGAATGTTATCTTTTAATACTGTATTATGTTTAATATGGTTTATACTTTTTATTTTTTTAACTTTTTAAATAAATGTTTTTTTAACTAAGATTGATTATGTTTAAGTTATTTATTCTTTTCGTGGTTTGGTTTTCTTCTTTTATCATTTTTTATCATTTTTTATTAAATCATATTAAAATTTTCAACCCCGGGACCTTCCCGGGGTAATCAGCTAGTATATATATATTGCAAAGGGATTAATCCTACATGTCATACTCTTATGCAATCTCTTCTTTGAGAGATGCCACATAGGATGTGATGTGGCAAGTGTAAACCAATTAAAAAAAAAAAGAAATAAATATGATTTAACCTAATCTATTATAATCTTTATAAGCTAATCTATTAAATACCTAATCTACTAAATCTAAATATTAAAACTTTATTATTTTTTCTCTCATGTTTCCTCCCATAACTTTTAAACGTTAATATCTTTTATATACGAAATTTTTTAAAGAAAAAAAATTACACCAAATTAATGAGCGTTTTATTATCTTTTCAACGAGTACTATAGTGCTATATAAAAAACGGAGAAAAAAATGACTATTTTTTGTAACCCGACAGGTATTGTGTCGGGTTTGGGATTAGTTTAAAATAAATTGTGGGTTTGGGTCGGGTCGGGTCGGGTCTAGGATTAGGTGATATCCGACCCGATTACCCGAAACAACATACCCAAATACCTGAACTATATACCCGATCATATACCCATGAATTTTTTAACGCATCACATAACTCTTAGACTAATGCGTTCGATATTTCAATAATTAACTTTTTTCTCTTATTTCATGTTAGTTCTTTTTAAAATGATCGATTACAAACTTCCGAATTCATTTGTAATGGCACTAGATTTATACACTGGCGCAAAGATTCGTTTTTTTATATTTGAATATGATAACTTATGGTAGAGATTTGTTTAAAATAATAATAATAATAATAATAATAATAATAATAATAATAATAATAATAACAATAATATATTTTATTATGTCATATTAGATATTTCATCCTGGGACGCTCCCGGGATAAAAACTAGTATATATATATATATATATATATATATATATATATATATATATATAACACAAACAACACAATTCATATTTAAGACAACACAAACCATAAAAACACAACTCAAACTATATATAAAACACATCAATATTTTAAAAAAAATAGGTTCCCTGCGTCATCATCTGTTGTCAGAGAATATTACAAAGAGTTTCTAGGCAATGAGGGTGAGTCGACAGACGAAGAGTTTGAGCAAGATGCAGTTACGAGTGCACTTTCTCTTGCGTCGCGATATATGGAACAAACTAGTGCGCCTACACGTCCAAAACTGAGTAGACGGTATTACGAACGAGATCATGAATCGGCACATGCTCGATTGATGAAGGATTACTTTGATGAAAACCCGACTTACCCCGACCCAAGGAAATTTAGGCGTCGTTTCCGGATGAGCAAACATTTATTTCTACGTATTACCGAAGATTTGGAAAACGCATTTCCTTACTTTCAACAAAATCCAGATGCTAGGGGGTGTAGGATCGAGGAACGTGTCACCCGACAATCACGAGGGTTATATTCAAGGTGCGGAATCCCTTGAATATGCGTTAATAACATAAACAAACTTGAAACAATGATAAATGAGCAATTACAACACACAAACGGGTCAAAAGATTAACGTTTATATCATTAAAACAGAGCACGAGTGTTACAATGATCAAACCAAGCAATCTCAGACCTGGGGAGGGTGTTTGGAGAGTGTGTGTGGCAAAAACTGATTATTAGGGCAATGATTGGGCCTATTTATACCTCCCGTACTCGTACAGGTCAGTATTGGCGAGTAGGGCCTATAAGACATGTTCCTATAGGCGATTGGGCCATAATCGTCTATAGAGAACCTCTAATCGCTAGTACAATAATGGCGAATAGGGTCCATTCGCCAATTACCAAACTCTAATCGCCTATAGCCTCAATCACTCCCAAAAACGCGTATAAACGTCTCCAAACACCCCGAAACTCGTCCAAACAACATATATACTAGCCAAGGGACATCATGTACTAATAGGGGGCGATGGGATTAACGGCTATTCAAAAGTGTACTTCGGCACTGCGTATACTCGCATACAGCAACACGACGGATATCAACGACGAGTATTTAAAAGTGGCCGAGAAAACAACACGCAATTCTTTGGAGTATTTTTGCCATGGTACATCACTTTTTTTAAAGTAAATTCATTTATCTTTTGTCTTTATATTTAATCTAACATATATATATATATATACACACATATATATTTGTATTTATTTTTTATAGGAATAGTAAAGTTGTACGGAGCCCGGTATCTTAGAAGGCCCACTTGGTACGACTTACAAAAAATTTACGAGGTTCATGTGAATGAACATGGGTTACCAGGAATGATGGGTAGCATTGATTGTCGACACTGGCCGTGGTATAATTGTCCAACCGCTTGGCAAGGTCAACACACACGTGGTGACCAAAAAGGACCATCGGTTATTCTTCAAGCGGTGACTTCAGTCGATCTTTGGGTTTGGTCGGCCTATTTTAGTGTTTTGGGTTCATGCAACGACTTAAGCGTTTTTTAGCAGTCGCCTATTATTGAGGATTTCATTTATGGCAGGGTAGCAAATGCGTGTTTTTATGCTAATGGAAACTACTACCCACACGGACGCTATTTGGCTAACGGAATATATCCGAGGTATACCATTATCGTTAAGACGTTCAGTAACCTGTACGATGAAAAAATGGCACACTTTAAGAAAGTTCAAGAGGCCGCGCGAAAGGACATAGAGAGATGTTTTGGGGTTGTTCAACAGTGTTGGCATTACATAAGAAATCCTTGTCGTGCATGGACCAAAGACAAGATGCGAGACGCTATGTATGCATGTATAATCATGCATAATATGATATTAGAAGATGAAGGTAAAGCGATATGTCAAAATTATGTACCGGAAGCCGTTCAGGATCTACCGCACGCGACAATGGAAGAAAGAATACTCAATGCACATGAACTTCGTGACCATGATGCGCATGACGCGTTAGCGGCGGATGTAACATCGCGAAATTTTTCCCCAAATTTTTATATAAACGCCCTTATTTTTGTTACATTTTATACAAATGTGGCAAAGTCTTTATTTTCCTCATTCACAACTTATATATATATATATATATATAAATGTGTATAATAATAATAATAATAATAATAATTATAATTCTGATTTAAAAAAAAAAAGTGAAAGAGGAACACCAATCCCCATTTTTAATAGTCCAACAACATACCCCAACCCAACACCCTAATTTCTTAAACCCACTAACCTTCCCAAGCCCAAAGCATGATTGGCCCGATAACTCAGCCCATACCCGACCATCTCCACCTCTCCTCCTCTCTGTATATATAAAAAAAATGAATTGTCTGGACCGGGAATCGAACCCGCGTCCAGACCGGTTCAGCTCTTAACACACATCACACAAGCCACTGGTCCATGACGCTCTATGTGTTAGAATTAGGAAACAATAACTATTTAACCCGACTTAAACGCTGGTCTGTCCTCCTTCTTTCTCTGCAACAGAACCGAACCAAACCTAAATGGTTTGAAATTTTTGTACGCGTCCTGTGATGGAATTGGAAACAACTTCTGATTTATTTTGGTCAACATCATCATGTAATTAGCTACTAATGCCATAATATCCCTCAATCATCTCGTAATTAGCTCTTTAAACGCGTGTGTATTCAAACCAAGGTCAACATACCAATTCGAGGATCCAGACAAAACCACTATAAATTGGACCTCAAACCACATCCTCACATCGCCGAACATCCTCTTCCAATCCCCAATTCTACTCAAAAATCTTCTGTTCTTGAATTGTAATCGCGTTTTGACCTTGGGTTTGACCGACTAATTCGTATTCGAATCATCCTTGTAAGTATGATTTTTCTTGTGGGTTTCATTAATCGGCTGATACACAACATTAACCCTGTGGTTAATTGGGTTAATGTTGTGTGATTAAATCAATTGAAGATCTAGGGCTCGTATGCTTTGATTTGGGGATAAACTTGATTTCGAATATAGTATTTATTTTAAATAAACAGAAATCAACACAACCACTGGTCTGGACCAAGTGGTTGTGTCTGGTACCCCTCAACAAGGCCACGCGGGTTCGATCCCTGCCATGGCACTTTTTTTTTCTTTTCTTTGTTTTGTTTTAAAACAATTAATTATATATATATATTAGTTATATCTTATAAATACGTTTTAAATATTAAAACTCTTTCAATAATTCTACAAAAATTATTTTGTGTTAAACTAATGAAAAAGTAAAACATACAATTTTTAGTTTTCAAAAAAATTATTTATTTAATATATATAATAAATAAATCAAGTTTATTCCATTTTATTTATAAAATTCTGTTAAAATATCAAAACGATTTTATAAATTTCCAAAAAATTATTCTGAGTTTATATAACAATAAACTTTTCTGAAATGATTTTTAATTCTGAAAAATCATTTATTTAATATTTTTAATCAATTTTTGTTAGTTTTAATCATAATTAATTCATAATAAATTCAATTTTTAATAGTTTTGCACCAAAATTTCATACAAATTATTTCTGAATATTTAGAACAGAAATATAAATTTTAAACTAATAATTCTTTAACTTTAGTATTTTTAAATATTAAAGTTAAATCTTGATAATTTGTTATAAATAGAATTAATATTCTATTTTAAAGAAAATAATTTTGTAAAAATTATTTTTATACTTTAAACACATTATTGTGACCATCTAAAATTTAAATTTCATAAAAAGAATTTTTGTTTATTTATTTACAAAAATTCTCTCAATTATCAAACAATTTTAATATTAATCAAACGAGCATTTATCCCCAAATTCGAAGCCCCAGAACGTATACATTTGTAGACTAGATAGACTTATTTATTACCTTATTATATGGTGATATTTGGCATTGTTTGGGCAACACCATTATTCAATCTTTTCAAGAAGTATAACATTTTGCTAAGGTGAGTTTTACATAACCCCTTTTCTATTTATCACCATTTTTGGGGTGAAACATGTTACAACATCATTTATGCAATTTCAATCATCAATGTGTCTATGTGTTTTTCTATGTTGCATTATGTCTTGAACATGACTAGGGTAAGCACAATTCTAGCATAATCATTAACTCCGTACAAGCCGACGGTATACATTGATAGATCTATTGGACTGACAATCCCACCCGGATACGTGCCTCCTACAAAGGTAGCGTGGGTGTTTGTTACTGCAATATAAACGAGTGAACCATGAGCGTATGGGATGTACCACAATACAACAGTCACAAGGGTTGATTATGCACTCGATTTACTTCTAATATGTTTTCACATATGGACTAGATTGCCATGACACATGAATTGCACAACAATTTTATTCGATTATCAAAACCTATGTAATTCTCACCAACTTTTGTTGACCCAAAATATTTTCAACTTAACATGTTTCAGGTTCTACTTGCTTGAAGATTTGAATTAATGCTTGAAGATGTGTGCATAGTTTTATTTAATTTGATGTACGAATTCTTGTAGAACAATTGTTTGTAATTTATTTAAATCATATAATGAAATTTATTATTTACCATTAGCTACTGAACAATCATCAATACGTGACATCCCGATGTTTCCGCCATCGGTTGGGGTGTTACAGCGGATATGGTCCAACATGCGTGATCGGTTTGGTATATTCCAAATTAATGTGAAAGCGAAGAGGACGAGGATGAAGAAGAAGAAGATGGAGAAGAAGATGAACAAGAAGATGAAGACGAGTATGACGAAAGCGAAGATGAAAATTAATATTATTTGTGTTTTTTTAATAATATTTGTAAATTTTTTTAATTTAATTAATATTAGTTGTGTGTTTTTAATATAATTTGTAATTTTTTTATATTATTTGTCTTTTATTTTAATTATTTTGACTTAATTAAATTAAAAAAATAATAAAATAAACAACCAATCATAAACAGGGGCCTTATCTTTTTCCCACTACCACTACACCCCATTTTTACTTCAAGCCCCATGCTGACTCAACAGCCACGTGGACCAATCAGAAACAGGGGCCTTAAGTTTTTTCCCTTACCACTACACATGGTCTAAGACGATGTGTAGTTTCAAATGAAAATTTTCAAGTTTTATTGTGCATTAATTGACACGTGACAGGTGGGGGTCATTAATGGATTGAAATGAGAAAAGTGGTGTAATGATGATGTGAAAATTTTCAAACTCCTTCCAATTATTACCCAATTATTTTTTTAATTTAAAACAAATAATACTTATTTGTGTTTTTTTTAATAATATTTGTAAATTTTTTAATTTAATAATTAATATTAGTTGTGTGTTTTTAATATAATTTGTAATTTTTTTATATTATTTGTCTTTTATTTTAATTATTTTGACTTAATTAAATTAAAAAAATAATAAAATAAACAACCAATCATAAACAGGGGCCTTATCTATTTCCCACTACCACTACACCCCATTTTTACTTCAAGCCCCATGCTGACTCAACAGCCACGTGGACCAATCAGAAACAGGGGCCTTAAGTTTTTTCCCTTACCACTACACATGGTCTAAGACGATGTGTAGTTTCAAATGAAAATTTTCAAGTTTTATTATGCATTAATTGACACGTGACAGGTGGGGGTCATTAATGGATTGAAATGAGAAAAGTGGTGTAATGATGATGTGAAAATTTTCAAACTCCTTCCAATTATTACCCAATTATTTTTTTAATTTAAAACAAATAATACTTAATTAGGAATAATTCTAACTAAAAAAATACACCCCTTGACGTTGAAAAGGCTTATGCCCTCAGGGACGATGCGGAAAGCGGATTCGAAACGGGGTACCGAGGTGATGTCCTTAACCGATAAAAAAAACTAAAAAAATACAAAACTAAATAAAACACACATTTTTTTACAAATAATACTACAAAAAAAATAAAAAACACAAACAACACTAAAATTCATCGTCTTCGGCTAACTCGTCGTCATCTTCCTCTTCTTCTTGACCCTCGTTTTGGATATCCCGAACCGACCACGCATGTTGGACCAAATCCATCGCTAGAGCGTTATGTGTTTCCCCACAACGCACTTCAAGTGCGTTCTGTATTCTTTGAGGCAGGTCCGCTTGAGGCATTTTCGTTTTGGCTTCCGATATATAATTTTGACAGATCGCCTTTCCTTGATCTTCTAATATCATATTATGCATGATTATACAAGCATACATAGCGCCTCTTATTTTCGCTTTGGTCCATGCATGACAAGGATTTCTCAAAAAATGTCAACGCTGTTGAAGAACCTCAAAGCATATCTCAATGTCTTTTCGCGAAGACTCTTGAACTTTCTTAAAATGTGCTATTTTTTCATCGTACGGATTACTAAACGTCTTCGTGATAATCGAATACTTGGGATATATTCCGTCGGCCAAAAAGTATCCTTGTTGGTAGTAGTTTCCATTAGCATAGAAAGATGCCTTTGGTGTTCTACAAGAAATGAAATCCTCTAGCAGAGGCGACTGCTCAAAAACGTTTATGTCATTGCATGACCCCGTGACACCAAAGTAAGCCGACTAAACCCGAAGGTCGTATGTAGCCATCGCTTGAAGAATAACCGTTGGTTCACCCTGGTAACCTCGTGTGTGTTGACCTCGCCATGCGGTTGGACAATTATACCACGACCAATGATGACAATCTATACTCCCTATCATTCCTGGTAAACCATGTACATTTGAATGGACCTCATATATTTTTTGTAGATCGTATCAAGTGGTCCTTCTTAGGTAACACGGCCCGTACAATTGTATTATACCTTTAAAAAATTCACATACAAAGTATTAAAATAACTAAAATATAAATGTAGTATTACTTTAAAAATAACTAAAAAATAAATGTAGTATTACTTTAAAATAACATAAAAATAAATGAATATAATTTTTAAGAAAATTAAGTATACCCTGACAAAAATGCTCCAAGGTATCGCGTGTGGTCTTCTCAGCCAGCTATAGATAATCGTCGTTTATGTCGGTCGTGTTCCCGTATGCAAGTATGCGTAGTGCTGATGTATACTTTTAAATAGCGGTAAATCCAAACGTCCCTCTAGCATCCGGTTTTGCTTAAAGTAATCCAACTGGTTTTCCAAGTCTCCAGAAATGCGCATAAATAATTCTTTGCTCATCTGAAAACGACGCCTAAAAATCTTTGGGTATGGATAAGTCGGGTTTTTCATCAAAGTAATCTTTCATTAAGCGAGCGTTTGGCTCTAGCTAGATGGTTGCGTTCAAGATATTGTCTTCGCAAAATAGGACATGAAGGATTACTAACATGATGCATATACCTCGCCGCAAGCACACAAGCATTTGTAACCGCTTCTTGCTCGATCTCCTCGTCGGTTAAGCCATCGTCATCGGCTAAAAATTCTTGGTAATATGCATTGGATGATGAGGATGTGGGACATCCCATTTTTTTTTTTTTTTTATAAATGTTATTGTGTGAAGTCTGTGTTTTTTATAAAGTAGTGTGTGCGGGTTTGAGATGTAATACATGATTTATATAAAAAAAGTTAAAAAAAAAATTGACCGTTTGAACAAAATTGAGCCATTTGAAAAATGTGACCGTTGGCATTTTGGCTTCTCCTCATTGGTCCTCCTTTTTTTAGCGACGTGGAAAATATTCTGGCCTTGAAAAAACGCCCCAAAAACGTATGAGGTGGTGTGTGATTTTGATGGGGGCATGGACCATTATATGGTCTAAAAACAGTGTTGTAGAACTCGCTAAGCGCTAGTCGGCCGGTGAGGTACCGACTAGGGATTAATCGAGATTAATCAGGATTAATCGGATTGGTTTTTATATATATTTTTTCCAAATGTATACATATATAATGCTATTTTATACCTTATATGTACAAATTTAGAAGTTTAAGGGCCAAATAGAAACTAGTGAAGATGGATGGGGGTTAAATATTAAAATACGTTCCCTAATCACCTCCATCGTTCACTATATCCCGTTTTTTCCTCCCAATTCCTTCTTTCATCGTAAGGAACCATCAGACGCAACTAGAGTTCATAGGGTTTCATCGATTGTGCTTCTAAATCATATATTATCATCCAATTTTGAGGTAATAACTTGTTTTATTTGATCGATTTGCTCCAGTTTTGACCCGTTTGAATTCATTTTTTTTACCTAATTTTGAGTTTTTTAGGTCTGACTAGGAGCAATTTGGTCTGACTAATCGGTGATTAATCGTGACACTGATTAATTGAGTGATTAACCTAAAATTAATCAGTAAAGTAAAAACTAGCGATTAATCAGTGATTAATCGGGATTTTTACAACCTTTTCTAAAAACAAAAGATTATATACCAATTAATACAAGAACCCGTAGTGATCTTGGTGTTATGATTGCATTCGAGTCTCAAAATCAACACCTACGGTTACATCTTTTCTAGAGTAGCTTATAAAAGCCTTAGTGGGATTTTTTTCTTAGATTATCCGTTGTGGTCCGCGAGTGACTAGCCGCGAGCTACAAACCACTCCACGTGGCTAGCTTAAACCACAACATCCTTGAGTGAGAGCTGGCGCGAGTGAGTGGACATGAGGTTACTCGCGTGTGATAGCGAGCAAATTTTTGACCATTGGCAGCCACTAGTTTGGCTATTTAAATAAAAAAAAAAACTTTTTTATTCACAAACAAACAACACAACATACACTCTTCAAGCTACAATTCAAAAAACAACCTTAAATCTTTACAAAAAATGGATCCGCCAATGACAAGAATGCTACCAACCCGCTTTGGAATTCTTTGAAGAAGACGAGTATGGTGGTGGTACAAGCAACGAAATCGAAGTTAATCTTAGCCAAATGCCACCACTTTCACCGGATTTCGTAATTCCGGATTCACAACCACCAACAACCCAAAGGCGAGGTGGCAGAGGTGGTGGGTCGGCGGCTAGAGGTGGTGGCCGAGGAAGGTTGGCCGGCCAAAGTGGTGGTAGGAGTGGTGGTAAGGGTGGTGAACTGCCCGAACAAGATATTCGACCAAAGCGTTAAGTGACGCCTTGAACGAAAGAGGAGAAAATAACCCTTTGTCGGGCTTGGGTTGAAATATCGGAAGATTGAAAAGCCGGTATATATATATATATATATATATATTAACTATATACTTTTTTTAACTATATATATGTTGCAAATAATTGATTTTAACTTTATATATATTTTTTTGTAGCTGACTATTAACGGGCTAAGGTCTTTTGGAGACAAACCCGATACCTCTTCTATGAACAAGTAGGGAGTCAAATGCGTTCGGCGGATATGATTTCCCGCCGGTGGGCCGAGATTAGAAAATAAGTGGGGTTGTTTACTAACCTTCATGACAGGAACACTGCTCGAGTGCGAGTGAGCGGGTCGAGCGATCTTGATGTCTATCAGTTTACTTGCGATGAGTGGAAAGAAGGGGTGTTACGCAAGTACAAGACCAACAAAACATGGGATGAAGACTACTTGTGAAAAATCCTACGTAATTGCTCCAAATTGGTGGAGTTAATTTCGATTAACGACATGAGCGAAGGAGGCTCATCATCAAAGCGGGCCAAAACCTCTTCATCGGGTGGTTATATCTCTTCCACAAGCTCGGATGCTCACGTGGGGAGTGACCTAAACTCTGATGAGGGTCTTCCCCCGTCTCCCATAGGTCAACCCGCTGGAAGGGACAAGACAAAAGCTAAACAAAATGCTAACGAATCCGACACCAAGTTCTCGTGGTGAATTAGCAAAATAAGGACTACAATGGAGACGACGGCGAAAGCTAAAGTCGATAAAGTTCGGTTGAGGAACACGGACTTTTTAACGAAAGACTTTAGCAACCTACCAATTCCTTGTCGGGCCATACTTTAACGAGAACAGGACCGTCTAGTGAATGAATTCGAACAAGAGTTCAACGACAAAGAGCAGTAGTTTAGTAGTTTTTTATGCTTTTTTATTAATTATGTCTTTTTAATTTTTTTTATTAATGAAAATTTTATGTTTATTGTTTAATTTGTTTTACAAATTTAAATATTATATAAATTTAAAATAACAAAGTTTAGAAAATAATAAGAGTAAATAGCCATTTTCGTCCCTGTGGTTTGGTCCAGTTTGCCACTCCAGTACAAAAGTTTTTTTTTTTTTTTTTGCAATCTCTTACCTGTGGTTTGGATTTTTTTTGCCAAATTCGTCCTTTTCACTAACCCAGTTAAAAAATCTCGTTAGTGTCAGGGGTAGGGTTGTCTTTTTACCAGTCAGGGACGAATTTGGCATTTAAAATTCAGTTAACCTTGAGGGACTGAATTTGCCTAATGATGAAAGTTTAAAAATAAAGAAAAGACCCGCAGGTTGAGAGGCTCGAACCCGGGTCTGTTCTATGGAACCACACATACATAACCACTCTACCAAGAAGCAAGTTTGTTGAATAAATTTGAAATCAAAATAACTTAAACTTAAATAAAATACACCATCTTCTTCCCCAAACTTAACTTTCAAGAACCCTAACCCTAGAATCAGATTCAATTAACCCGAATCGGACACGATTAAGCAACAATGATAAAGGTCTTTTACTCGGAGTTAAACAACAATCAAAACGACATAAAAGTTTCGGACTTACAATGTGGCATACGGAAAAAAATGAGGTGCACATGTTCGAAGCTTTGCGTCGAGATTAACAGACCTTCTGGTCACGATTTCATTTGTTTAAAAGTGGGTTTGTGATGCACAAAGGTTGTGTGATGTATTTCAATGATCAGTATATAAGGTCATTAGGCAAAATCGAACATTTGATCTTGACATAAAGTTCCGACGGTTACCTTCATAAAACTCGATTAAATACACGATTAAAACGGATTAAATGTACGATAAAGACCAGGAATTGAATAAGAACAGATGGAGAAACGTTTTGGGAACATTTAAACGAATTAAAACATTCTTATAACCGGGTTTTGGGTTGGCCGGAATAAAATCCGGTGGTCGGATTCTTGCAAGAACCTACCGGAAATTTCAGGGGAGGGAAGATGTAACCTCACGAATTTTCCCATTTATTTTGCATTAAAGTATTTCCCAATCCATGATATAAAGTCTAATTTATTTCTAAGTATTCTTATCTTTATCCGTGCACTCTATTTTTCAAAGTTCCTTTTATCATTGTACTAAAAAAAAAAAAAATCTTCAATCATGACATATGTCCTATCCTAATTCTATTTATAAAATCGTCATTTTATAAGACGGTGTTTTTATTTTCTAATTCAAACTAATGATTTTTTTTATTTATTTCTTATTTAAAGCTAATCATTTTTCCAATTACATTTATAATCTCAAACAAGGAAGATATAAATTCATTTCAAAATAAAGCCTTGAGTCAAGAGTCAAAGTCTTGACAACATAATTCTTGGAGTCAAAGTCTTAGTCATAGTCAAAGTCTTAGTCCTAGTCAAATTCTTAGTCAAATAGTCAATTCATCATAAAACCTTATTTTATGGTGTTGACCAATTTTAATGGCTAATTGAATCCAAAACTAGTATAAAAACCCACCTATGACCCATTATACTTTGCACCTCTAAATCGATTGTTTCAATCCGATTAAACTTTCCCTCATACCTTTCTTCTATAGTCTATTACTTCTACAATTGAAACTTTGATTATAAGCTCTTGTAATTGGCAACTTTGGGGCTACACATATTCTATTTCACGAGACATAACATTTTTCTAAGGTGAGTTTTACATAGCCCCTTTTCTATTCATCACCGTTTTTGGGGTGAAACATTTTACAACATTCTATATGCAATTCAATCATCAAAGTGTCTATGTGTTTTTCTATGTTGCATTATGTCTTGAACATGACTAGGGTAAGCACAATTCTAGCATAATCATTAACATTGATCAGCCGACGGTATACATTGATAGATCTATTGGATTGACAATCCCACCCGGATACGTGCCTCCTACAAAGGTAGCGTGGGTGTTTGTTATCGCATAACATATTCGAGTGAACCATGAGCGTATGGGATGTACCACATTATAACAGTCACAAGGGTTGATTATGCACTCGATTTACTTCTAGTATGTTTTCACATATGGACTAGATTTGCCATGACACTTGAATTGTACAACATTTTTATTCGATTATCAAAACCTATGTAATTCTCACCAACTTTTGTTGACCCAAAAATATTTTCAAAATTAACATGTTTCAGGTAACAATGAAGCTGAGGCTTGAGATTGCATGAGGATTTATCATGAAGTTATTATTTGAAGTTTTTGCTTATTTGATATCATGTATTTGAATTCCTAGACATCACTTTATTTTGGATATTTATGTATTGAATAAATTATTTAAAATTCAATTTATACCATGTGCTACTGAAACAATCATCAATACGTGACATCCCGATGTTTCCGCCATCGGTTGGGGTGTTACAGAAGAGCAAGTTTGAAATGCCAAATTCGTCCCTGAGTTGTAAAAAGACAACCCTACCTCTGACACTAACGAGATTTTTTTAACTGGGTTAGTGAAAAGGACGAATTTGGCAAAAAAAATCCAAACCACAGGTAAGGAATTGCAAAAAAAAAAAAAAAAAAAAAAAAAAAACTCTTGTACTGGAGTGGCAAACTGGACCAAACCACAGGGACGAATGTGACACCCCAGGAAAATCCCACATCGGCCGTGGCCAGGAGAGATCCTTGGTTCATAAGTAATATCTTGCCTCTTAAAATCACCAACGCGTTTTGGGGCTTAATGTTAGTGTATGAGAGGAGAACTCCACAGTTAAGCGTGCTCAGGTGTGAGAAATTTCAGGATGGGTGACCTCCTGGGAAGTCTCCACTTGGGCAACCAAAAACAAATCCGTGAGCTCTGGATGGGCAAAGCGGACAATATTGGTGATGAGAGGGGCGGGGTGTTACAGATGGTATCAAAGCCACTCTTGTGCCGTTCGGGATGGTGGGTGCACACCTCATCAGGGACGATGAGACTCTAACAGGGGGTGAATGTGACACCCCAGGAACACACCTCATCAGGGACGATGAGACTCTAACAGGGGGTGAATGTGACACCCCAGGAAAATCCCACATCGGCCGTGGCCAGGAGAGATCCTTGGTTCATAAGTAATGTCTTGCCTCTTAAAATCACCAACGCGTTTTGGGGCTTAATGTTAGTGGATGAGAGGAGAACTCCACAGTTAAGCGTGCTCAGGTGGGAGAAATTTCAGGATGGGTGACCTCCTGGGAAGTCTCCACTTGGGCAACCAAAAACAAATCCGTGAGCTCTGGATGGGCAAAGCGGACAATATTGGTGATGAGAGGGGCGGGGTGTTACAACGAAAATGGCTATTAACTCAAATAATAATAAAAAAATTGGATAAAGCTGCTGCTCACCTCTAGCCACAACAGCATCAGGCGAGTGAGCAGCAACTTTATCACCCTGCCAACTGAGCGCTTACGTTTCTCAAGATTAGAGGATAGAGCCATTGATCGCATCTAGCCGCAACGGACAGTCTTGAACACAAACTCACATATATACACCCACTACTATATACATATGTATAGGGAAGGTTAATTACTTAATTTGAAAACACATATATTTCGTGTGAATTGTGAGAACGCTATCTAAACTATTCAAATTCAAAATTTCGTTTTACATTTGTCTTTATTATTAAAATACAATCTCAAAAACACAATTTACGCATAAAAATTTAAACGTATACGAAAATAAATTGTTTATACACATGTGTAAATTTACTGTTTATACACGCGTAAAATTTTTCATTTACACATGTGCAAAAAGTTGATTTTAGAGTGTTTTTACAAGAAAACATGAATTATTTAAAAACAAAATTCAATTTTTAGTGTTATATTTTAATTATAATTAAGTATGTATTAAAAATTTTGATTTTGATTGGTTTTCTAATTACACTTTATTAATAAGCAAACCTATTTGAACAGTAATTATGGCATAGATGTAATTAATCTGTTATTTCTATCCCTTTATAAACGAAGCTATCTAAACATTCATGACCCTTTCTCATTTGATCCTCTCTTCTCTTTCTGTGGCTTCCTTACCACCACCATACCCACCACTATACCCATTCCTCTGTTTGTTTGCACAGAGAAATAGATTTGGGGAGGCATCACGTCCAGTCAGTCAGTCACCGCCATCGGCATGTTTCTGCCGCCATTCACACCATCATCTGACAAAGATTCCGATCAAGATGTATGTCCCTTTTTCGGGTAGATCGACAAACCCCAAGGTCAGATTTCGTGATTTTGGGCATCTGATGATGGTGGTGACTACAGGGTCTTGCAGATGACGTGGCTTCTGGGTTCAATATGTACTCATCATTCAGAAAAACCTTCATTGTTGTTGATCATTCTGTAAGTGTTTTTGAATCTTACTATGTTTAATACGAGTTCTGAATTTGTGTTATTATATGGTTTTTGATTGTGATGTGGTGTGAATGTGTGATGATTCAGGTTTTAATGAGTTCAGATTAACCGCCGCTGCCGCCGCCACCTCTCTTTTGCGAGAACAGATTCACCGCCCCTGCGGCCACCCTCCACCATGTCGCCTACCCCATATGTTTTTACCTATGGATGGTGGTGCTGATGACACTCTTTGGGGGTTCTGGACAGATGCGCCCGACAGCCTTGGTGGTGATTTCAATTTCAGTATCGGCTATAGATACTTGCAATTTCTGGCTTGGTTATGATGTCTTGATTTGTTTCTTTGTGTTTTTTTTCTTTTTTTTTTTTTTTTGTGTTTTGATGTGATTGTTCATTTGATATTGCTAAAGCATTGCCATTATCAGTTGTTGATTTGCTCCATTGCTCGTTGATGATGCGCCTTTGCTTATCTGAGAGAGAAAATGGTTTTCGAGTTGGATGTTTTCATCTGTTGATTACGGTCTAGTTCGGCTAAATTGGACTCTATACACCTCTATCTCATAGTCGTCTTCCAAACAAACATCCAAACACCCTCTTGAAATAAAGTTTTTTTTTTATAGATTCACTATTTATTCGAGAATCGTCTAATGTTAGTCTACGACCACCGCCGCTTGTTACCTCAGAGTAAGTTATTTGCAACTCAAAAATTGTGTTTTGTTGTTAACTTTGAAGTTATTCAGGTGTGTACCTAAGGTGTTGGATTGTTTCGGTGTGGTGGTTCACTCAATTTGTTTTAGGTGCAGGGGGATGACAAAACTTCTGGTTTTTAGGGGTTTTCATTCGCCACTCGATAATGGCTTCGGCTTGCTGGATTTCTTGAACTGGAAATGGCTGAAATTGGTAACAAGTTAAACTATTGTGCAAAAGGGTGATGTCATTTGTTGAATTGTTTTCTTGAACTGGAAATGGTCTTTGAAATTGGTAACAAGTTAAGGTTTTGAGTAAAAGGGTAAAAGTGTCATTTTTGGGAGCAAAATGTGGTTTTTATAGACTAACTAAACATTTGTTGAGAAAATGTGAATTATTTCTGACTCTTTGGTATGATCAATATATGTTTAAGGGGTTAGGGGATAGTGATCTTATGATGTTTCATTTGCATTTAACAATGGCAGCTTTCCAGACAAGATGAAATTTAAAGAACATATTATGGAACCTTCTCAATATTTTGAGTTGGTAAGTATATGCTTTCACTTAACCTGTTTATGTTCTTGACTAAGAAAAAGATTCAATGATTCATGCTTATAAAGGTATTAATAAATAAAAATAAGAAATGTGATTTGTGAGGATGTATGACTATGAGGAGTCAAAGTTCAGTCTCAAACTCTGATATACGAATGTTTTTTTAGTTGGTTATAATTTAAATGAAAATAACCCAAAATTTAGATAAGATGTGATATATCAAACATTAAATTTTATGCACTTTAATTAGTTGTAGCTTGTGAGGATATTATATCTACAATAATATGCACCTGGTCGTGAAAATGACTTGGGTATAGTGGACCAAACTTTTCTTAAAGATCCAAGATGTTCATGTCCTCAAATATAATACAACTAACATTTATTTGTAAAAGCATTTCCACTTTAAATTTAAAGAAACAAAAAAAAGTTGTGCATTTTACTTCATGCCTAAGTTAGACGTGTCACAATCTCAATCTCATATATCACATTTTGTATTGAGGAAAAATAGTTTCTTTAGGAAAAAGTTGTATACCTTACTGTAGAATATTTACATGATTATTAATACTTACGGGACATTTGTCTTATGTTTGTGACAGCCATATTGGTTTAAAATTTATTCAAAATCATATTCGATGATTGATCATTATCAAATTTCGAAAGTGTTTTTATTAACAGCAAAAATCACTACATCTGTTTTTTGTAGGATTTAAACTCATAACCATTTAGTGGAAATGCTAAAGAGTATATACTACTTTACCAAAAGAATTTCTCTTTCGAGACGAGTGTTTATTTTTCCTGTGGAAAAGAGGGATTATTTGTGATTAATGTCTGTGTGAGAGTTAGGAGAAAGAGATGCTTTATACATGTGCTTTGTAAAGGCATCCAAATCTGTTTACATTTTATGTACACAGACGGGGCGTTCAATTTTTTTTAAATGACCAAAAATTACCTGACATCCAAGTACACCTATTATGTATATGCAAAAGGTCATCTACACCCCGTGATGACAAAAGGCGTTGTGACTTCGCTCGTCACCAATGTATTAATATAATCTTCGATGAAAAATAAATGAGCTGTTTAACTAGTTACGGTTAAATGAATTAGGAACATTCATTTAGTGAATTAACCTTAGAGGGTGTCTGAGATAGCTTTTTTAAAAACTAATTATGCATTTTGCTGTAGTAGCGGTGAAGCTGCGTTTAGGTATTGCGTTTTGGTAGCCTAAAAATTCATTTCAAAACTCAACCCTAATCACTAAAAACTGATTATTTACGTTTTCAAAACGCAATAATCTAAAAATGCATTTCAAAACTCAATAATCTAAAAATGCATTTCAAAACTCAACCCCAAACACCCTCTTAGTGTCGGATAGATGGCTTTGAGATATGAAGTCGGAAGGAGAATTTTTTATCAACACTGCTCAGAGACATAATGATATGTAACTTCTTCCCGATGGAATTCTTGCTACCAAAATGTTTCCCCACTTTATTACCTTTGGAAAGTAAAAAAAATGTGTAGAATTGTCTATTGTTTTTTTAATGACTAATTTCCACTTCCATTTTTACACCTTTTCTTATACCTTTTTTGTTGTACCCTTTATTTTATCCTTTTTTAAATACACATTTTTTTTTGCTATGCTTGAACTCGAACCTCCACTTCAAAACCTTAACACCTTTGTCACCACACCAAATGGGTGGATCGATTGCTATAAGCTTCTAAATCAAAATTGTATATGGAAATGGAGATGGAGGCGATCATTGCAAATCCACTGCGGAACTATCAGAATGGCAGCTTTATTGCAACTTAATGATTCTCATTTTCATTAATATTAGGAGTATAGGTAGACAGGCAACAAGTTGTGTTGTCATCCTCTTCTGAATATCAAAATCTAACCTACTAAACACAAACCTTTCCCCATTCCCCCGGGTCGAACTATTGTTGTGAACGATCCGTTGAGCTCGGTCCAGTAACCTGATAGCTTCTGGGGCCAGAGATCCAAAAGTATCAAAGGCTAAGGGGACGAAAGCATATTGGTTTTCCGCATAGGCTTTAGCATGTTTCTTGATTATTTTCGACTTTGTCTTCAACATTGTCTAACCTGCCGTAAAACCACTATCATGGAGACCAACAAGAGGAATACACCCATGAGGTCCACCTAAGCATGTTTCCCACCCGCCCAGCCAAACACAAGAACATCTGATAGGCGCAAAGTGGACCTCCTCTCCATCGGGTCAAGGATCCAGCCAAAAACGTACAGATCCACCATTACCCAGGTTGCCTTTTATAAGATTTTTAGGTTCTTAATTTCCATCAGAACCCGTATTTGTTTCAACTCTACCAGTACTGGTATTCGAAACTCCAAATAATGACTTCCTTATCAGGATTAATGTTACTCCCATGAAAGGAAGTTATAACTTTACCCCAAACACTATGTTTTCTCATTTTCGATTGGTGGGCCTGTATGGGCAGAATTGCTACTAAAACGGCTTTAATTAGACGAGTTTGCAAGGGGTCGAGATAATGTGTTCTAGATGCGGTATTGAACAAGAAACAATAGAGCATTTGTTACTTGAATGCTTATGGGCTCGATTAATATGGTGGCATGTTTTCGTCCGGTTAAATTCCCCATTTTGTATGGTTTCCGGTCGTGTCAACAACTACTAGAATGGATAATTTTTTTTGTTACATGGATCAAAGCTATCGAAGAAGATTATAAGCGCAATTGTTCTTTCCACATTATGGCATTATGGAAGTAGGCATGTAAACGAACCGAACGTTCATGAACTGTTCGTAAACTGTTTAGCGGGAAGTTCGTTTAATTAAACGAACAAACATGAACACACCTTTTGTTCGTTCATTTATGTTCGTTCGTCTATTTTTGTTCGTTTAATTAAACTTTACTTTATTTTTTTATTTATTTTACTTTTGTTAAGTAGCCTTAGTTCATCACTCCTAAAGGGGGGGGGGGGGGCAAGTTAGGGTTCACCAACAACTCGTAGTGTTACAACATTCACTTAGGGTTATAACACCAGAGTGCAAGAGAAATTATGCTATCCAACAATCACATAGAACTTGAGAGTAGATCTGACTCCCAATGTCCAGCTAATTCCTTCAAGAACAGAAACCCTAGATCTGTATATACAGATTTACCCCAGTACGTTCCAAGAATTGGACACCAGGATATTCAACCGGATGAAGATGAACAATCACCTTCAAACAATCCAGAAAACCCTAGAATCAGCGGAAGAGAACAACCAAGACCAATAACAAAGCCTAGAGCTATGATACCATGTCAGAAATATAACATGATACAAGAAACATTAAAGAACTTTATTAATCAAAGATTCAAAACAATACAAGATCTAACAACTCTCAACAGATCTAATGACTACACACTCAAACAAACAATTTCTCATACACAACTCTCTCAATACCTATCACCAGAATACACAGATCTCACAAGATCAAATACAAGACATATCTGAATCAACTCTATGAAAACCCTAAACTAATTACAAAAGAGAGAGATTACAAAAGACTGAGAAAAATATAATTATCAAAAAACTTGACAACTGAGGAAATAAGAAGGTATTTATAGAAGCTGATTTGTGTTTCTTTCTAACTGATCAACGACCACGAATGAATGTATCTAACGGATGACATAAATTGTGCTTCTTTCACAAGGATTGTCAGTGTGGCAATCCCTTTAATCATGAGATGGGCCGTCTAGGCCACAAGCCAACATAGCACAAAAGTCTTCGGCTGATAACAAATCTTTATAACTGGGCCAATCCTTTAACTGAGCTATCTCCTGATGATCTGCAACACATTCCATGTCATCTACCAGCATCAACACTTCCAAGCCCAATAACCTGTAAAACCTTATGCAAAATATTAAAGTAAAATGTAATCAAAATAACTAAACACTTATTAACCCATAACCAAATGTGTGACCCATTTCATAGTGTTGAAGTAAGCATTATGTCATTTTAACACCCCCCCCCCCCAATCTATTATCTAAATGGGTCAAATAAACACAACTTGTTGCACAAGTACTCATGTGCCACTTGTACCTTAGTGTTTATAGACACAGTATTTATACCAGCTTTAAGAATATGATCTCTAAGAAAATAGAGATCCAGTTCAAAATGCTTGGTTTATTCATAAAAAACGGATTTGCAGCAATTGATATTGCAGCATCATTATCACAATGTATTTCCACATGAATTTTGACAAAAACTCTAAGTTCTTCCAAACAGTTTTTGATCCACATGATTTCACAAGCCACAGCACACATGGCTCGATACTCAGCCTCAGCTGAAGATCGAGAAACACTTGACTGTTTCTTGCTCTTCCATGATATAAATTGTTTCCCAAGAACACACAGAAACCAGTAACTGACTTTCTAGTACTAGTGCACTTAGCCCAATCAGAGTCAGAAAATGCTCTGAGTTCAAATTGCTCAGACTTTTTAAACTTGATCCCTTTTCCTGGGGATAGTTTTAAATATCTAAATAATTTGAAAGCCACCTTTAACTGTCCCTTTAAAGGACTATGCATGTGTTGACTCAAATAGTGCACAGTATAAGAAATGTCTGGTCTGGTATGAGAAAGATAAATAAGTTTACCAATTAGTTGCTGGTAACCAATGACATTCTCAGCTGGTTCAGACTCATTAGATATTAAAAAAGTAACAACATGGTTTTGTTCTATTGGAATATTTACAGGCTTACAAGCCAATAGACCATATTCAGACTATAAGTCAGTGCAATACTTTCTTTGGGATAGTATGAGATCATCACCGTCTTTGATGAATTCAATACCTAAGAAGTATTGCAACTTTCCTAAGTCTTTAATCAAAAACTTAGATTTAAGACACAATTTAATTCTTTCAATCTCAGCCAATGAGTTTCCGGTAACAACAATGTCATTAACATAGACCAAGAGGATAACACAAACAGAATTAGAACACTTAAAAAACATAGAATGATCACGCATACTTCTTTGAAAACCAAATTCAAGTAGCACATTCACAAGTTTTTCATTCCACATTCTAGATGCTTGTTTTAATCTATAAAGGGATTTTTTAAGCTTACACACCTTGTTATCATCTTTGTTACCAAACGCATCAGGAAGTTTCATATAAACTTCCTCATTTAATTCCCCATACAGGAAGGCATTGTTAACATCTAGCTGATACAAATCCCAACCATTATGAATAGCTAAAGAGACAACACACCTAACAGTAACAATATTAACAACAGGAGCAAACGTCTCATCAAAGTCAATTCTCTCCTTTTGACTATAACCTTTGGCAACCAACATTGCCTTATATCTCTCTATCTCACCATTGGATCTATACTTAATCTTATAAATCCATTTACACCCAACAATGTTTTTATTTTTTGGTGTATCAACAATGGTCCAAGTATCATTCCTATTCAAGGCTTCTAACTTATCATTCATAGCCTGAACCCACTCAGGACTGTTAGCAGCCTCAAAAATTCCTAGGTTCATGATTTTTGGACTATGTAGAAGCAAAACATTTTGACTCAAAAGACAAATTGGCAAAATTGACAAACTTTTCAATTCAATATTTGACTTTACCTTCAACAATGCATTCATTATATTTAGATGGCAAAACAGTCTTTCTAGATGATCTCCTAACACTGTTAAGACCAGCACACTCTGAAGTATCCCCTCAGAATTATCCTGGTTATCATTTGTAGTACTCACATGTTCTGCCCTACCAGTGTCATTAAACCTGTTGTTTGACTGCTGACTCCTAGCCATGTCATCAATAACAGGTTGACTTGCTGATTGCAGATCACCATGTGTTCCCACATCTAACCTACCTTGACCCTTTCCATCATCATTGGGATCATTTACTTCAAAAATATTTTGAGAGTCTGTGTTTTCAAAGTTATCAAAAAAGTTTAGACTATTAATTTGTTTTTCAGGATTAGAATCAAATGAATTATAAATTTTGTTTTCTTTAAAAGGAAAACAATTTTCAAAAAACATTATATCTCTTGAGTAGCCAATAGTTTTGCTATCAAGACTAAACACTTTGTAACCCTTTTTCTCATTTAAATATCCTATAAAAACACATTTTTCAGCTTTACTATTAAACTTATCTGGTTCATTTAATATAGTGCAAAAACATAGACACCCAAACAGTTTTAAATGATCAAGAAAGGGTTTAAAACCATACAACAACTCATAGTATGTTTTTCCTCTTAAAACTCCAAAAGGTGTCCTATTTATAAGATATGCAGCAGTTAATACACATTCAATCCAAAACCTAATAGGAATGTTACTTTGAAATAAGAGAGCTCTAGCAACATTAAGAAGATGCCTATGTTTCCTTTCAACAATACCATTTTGTTGAGGGGTATAGGCACAAGTAGTTTGATGTATTATTCCCTTGTCTTTACAAAATTTATCCATTTGATTATTAACAAACTCAAGAACATTATCACTTCTGAAACATTTAATATGTTTATTAAACTGAGTTTGCATTATGTTAAAAAATATCTAATTTTTTCAAACACTTCAGTTTTATCTATACTATATTATAAAGCATTTCACAAGGACCTCTTAATTTTTAAGTAATACAATTATAAATGCTTAAAGTACAACACATAATGTATGTAGTAACTACTTTTTAAGGGCATTTATGTCTTTTCAAACAAATGTTGCACATATACCCCTTATTAATTACAGCTTTCCCCCTTATCTATCTATACTATATTATAATTTTATATAATACTTACATATTTGCCCTATCAACTTTACTCAACTTCTGTTTATTTAAATACTAATTATACTTTACATCTTTATTTTAACCAACTACCCCTATGATTTTTAAACGTTTATAATTTTTTCAGACGATAATATTTTCTTAATATTATTACACTGTATAAAAGAGAATTTTATTCTCTTTAATTTGAGTATAGTATTGCTATAGTTTTTAATTTTTAAAAAATTATATGTTAGGGTTAAGCAATAATTGAAAAAAAAACAAAATAAAAAAACGAAAATGAACTGAAGTTATCTAAACTTTATTATAATACATTTCCCATTGATGTCTTAAAATTCAAGTTGTACATGTATAATTGCTTAAAGTACAAAACAAAAATGCACATGTTAACTACTTACACAATACTTACACATTTGTCTCCTTAACTATACTCAATTCCTTTTATTTAAATAATAATTACACTTTTCACCCTTATTTTAACCAACTACCCCACGATTTTTAAATTCCATAACTTTTTCACACTTTAATATTTTCTTAATATTATTACACTGTATAACCGAGCATTTTTTTCTTTTTAATTTGAGTATAGTATTGATATAGTTTTTTTTTTAATATAAAAAATGATATGTTGGGTTAAGTAATAACCAATCTATACTTTTGATACTATATCTATATCTATACTATATATAATGCATGAGTGAAGAGTATTTTAAGATACCAAAAGTAAAAAACTTTTTTTCCTTTAATGCACAAAGTACAACCCTAAAATGAGGGTAAATTAGACTTTTAAGCACTACTTACATTTTAATCCCCTAATCTTAATTACATTTTAATCCCCTAAACTTTTGTTTACTTAAAAACTAATTAAACTTCTCCCCCTTATTTTAAGGGAACTACCCATATGATTTTTTGAACAGCCATATTTTTTCATACCTTAATTTTTTTTCTTAAAGAAACACATCATAAAAACGAGCATTTTATTCTCTTTAATTTGAGTATAATATTGTTATTTTTGCATTTAAAATTTTTTATGTGCGACATGATTACCAATATTTATGGGTGAGCAATAGCTGAAATGTGAACCGAAGCCGAACAAAAAAACATACGAAACTAAACCAAAATCGATCGAAAACCAAATTAACCAACACCCGAATTAACTTAAAATCGTTTATCAGTTTTTTTCTTTGTGCCCTTAGCTAACTTAAATGAGCCAAACTGAAACGAATCATTCATATATTCATAGCAAGATGCCCGAGCGATGCAACATCGAATACAAGCACTTCTAATGATGTATGGTTGGATTCAGTTTAGTTCGCTTATTAGCCTCAATCGAAACAAAAACCAAAGTTATCGGTTAATCAATCATATTAACTAACAAGTTAATTGGTTCGGATTATTTGTTTAGATTGTCCTTTTCATTTTGGTTTAGTTAATTTGGTTAATAACCAAAAACCAACTTTGGTTAAAATTATTGCTTATAAGTACATAAAATGAAGGTATAAACACTAAAAATATCTGAATATACAAATTATTTAATTTTCGTTTGGTAATTTTGTTCAACTAAGGGTAAAAAAGCGACAATAAGTTAATTCGGTTTTTGGTTTATTCAGTTTTTGATTGATTTCGGTTTGATTTCGACAATTTTGGTCAATTTCGGCTAAGGGGTTAGTTATTGTTTACTCCTAGATATTGTTAGTCACATAACACAAATTTTTTATTAAAGGAATTGCAATGCTTGCTCAAATTATAAACAATAAAGGGAAAAGGGTGAGCAACAATTGAACATTTAGCCAAAACCGAACAAAAAAAAAAAAAAAACAGAAGAAGATGAACCGAAATCAATTGAAAACTGAATTAACAAAAACCGAATTAACTTAAAATCGGTTATCGTTTTTTTGTACACTTAGTTCACCGAAATCAACCAAAAGGAAACTGAACCATCATATATTCATATATTTTTAGCTTTTATACCTTTATTTCATGTACTTCTAGACAAAAGTTTTTATCCAAAGTTCGGTATATATTATTAACCAAAATTAACTAATCGGGACTAAAAACCGACAATCTAATGACTATGGTTTCAGTTTCGGTTGAGGCTAATAACCGAACTTAACCGAACCGAACCATACACACCCTAGAAGTGTCTGTGTTCCCCGCTGCATCGCGCGGGCACCCTGCTAGTTTTTTAAGAAACATACCCAAACAGCCCGGGAATAATCATCAACTATAGTCAAGAAATATCTAAAGCCATCCCTACTAACAACCTTATAGGGACCCCACACATCTAAGTGAATAAGTTCACCAACTTGGGTAGACTTATGTTCACTAAGAGGGAAAGGTTCTCTATGTTGTTTGGCTCTATGACATATTTCACATGGTTGACTTTTATCATGTTCTCCTAAGTTAAGTTTAGTTTTATGAGTATTAACAACTTAATCAGAAGGGTGTCCTAATCTAGCATGCCATGTTTCATACAACTCAGAATTAAAACACACCTTGGTATTTAAACATGTATTTCCACACAAATATAAAGCATCAAGCTGTTTACTCGTCACCAGGATGCTCTTGGTTAACCGGTCCTGTATATAATAAGTATCCTCATCAAAACCAACATACAACTTATTATCCCTAGTAAGTTTATGTACAGAAATAAGATTAACTTGTATTCAGGGACAACTAATACATCTTTTAAAACCATACCATTAGCAAGATTAACATTTCCAATTTTAGTTACCAAGGCTTTAGTACCATTAGGATGATTAACATGAATATTTAAATCAGACACTTCAACATAGTCAGTTCATTCAACCTCATTAGAAACCATATGTCGACTAGCCCCTGAATCCATAATCCAACCAATTCTAATCTTATTCCATACATGACTTGCAAAACCAAATATAGGTTTACCACAAACATTAGCACAAAAAAAAACTACCTGACACATTGCAACTCTGTGGACTTTCTTTAGTTTTTTCATTTAGAAGACCCAACAGTTTAGTCAGTTGCTCATTTGTCAAAGAAGGAGTAGGAGTATTAGAATCAATGTTAACATTATTACTACTATTAGCATTAACCCTCCCCTTTTGATTGATTCCCCCTTGACCTCATCCAAGGAGGATATCCAATGAG
Organism: Ambrosia trifida; assembly: GCA_028751855.1. Taxonomy (NCBI): domain Eukaryota; kingdom Viridiplantae; phylum Streptophyta; class Magnoliopsida; order Asterales; family Asteraceae; genus Ambrosia; species Ambrosia trifida. The sequence continues at coordinate 120,401,589 of CM054129.1, read as the reverse complement.
CTCAAAACATTTTTCAGCAAAATGACCATTCTTGTTGCAATGTGAACACTTTAAAGTATACTGACTAGTTGTTTTATTACCAAACCTTTTATTAAACTCAACAAACTGGTCTGTTTTAGCAAGAAATCCAAAAGTTTGTGTTTTCTTATTGTTTCCACTAGAGTTTCTATGTGACTCTTCTCTAGACACAACAGAATAAGCCTCCTTTACAGAAGGTAACACATCCCTAGTTAACAAATTTGTTCTAACAGTTTGATAAGAACTATTCAATCCCATAAGAAATTGCATAAGTTCGATCATTTTACTGAAACTATTAAAATCATTAGCAGCATCACATGTACATGGAGGTAATTGGAGTATCTGATCCTATTGCTTCCACATAACATTCAACTTTTAATAATACTCACACACAGAAGTACCATCTTGACAAAAAACTATTAATTTTTTTATACAAATCAAAGACCACAAAACCATCAACCTTATCATAAGTTTCTTTATGTTCTTTCCATACATCACTAGAAAGTTTAGAGAACACTTGTCCTAGGTATAACTCTTCAGACATAGAATTGAGAATCCAAGTAAGCACAATAGAATTACATCTATCTCATTGTCTAGCAAGAACAGGATCATTAATAGGTTTAACATAATCTCCATTTATGAATCCTACTTTAAATTTTAACTTGTAAACCAAGAATCATAGCATTAGACCATACATTGTAGTTATTAGTACCATTTAGTTTTATACTTACAATAGTCAAGTTAGTGGAATCACTGGGGTGAAGGTAAAGAGGGTCACCGGCATCAATTTTATTGACCAAAGTCACAAGGTCAACAATAGGACCAACATTACCCCTTCCACCTTGACCATCAGGTTCATCAGCCATAACAAGTCAAGTAATTAGATACACACAACAGTAGATCGCACAAGGAAGACAAAACCTCACAAAAACAAACAAAGCAAATCAAATAGACACAAGGCGAAGCTGTACTGGTGATCCAGATCACTGGTTCATCACTCAAAAGGTGCCAGTGCAGGTCCTCATACATGAGCCACCTAATCTCTAGACAAACCCTAAATCTAAACATGGATATAAACCCTGGCACAGACTCCTTAGGACAAACTCTAATAACAGAAATAAATCCAAGAAAGATCTCACCAAAGGGGGGCCCAAGTTAGGGCTCGCCAACAACTCATAGTGTTACAACCTTCACTTAGGGTTATAACACCAGAGAGCAAGAGAAAATATGCAATCCAACAATCACACAGATCTTGAGAGTAGATCTGACTCCCAATGTCCAGCTAATTCCTTCAAGAACAGAAACCCTAGATCTGTATATACAGATCTACACTTGTATGTTCCAGAACTGAACACCAAGATATTCAACCGGATTAAGATGAACAATCACCTTCAAACAATCCAGAAAACCCTAGAATCAGCGGAAGAGGACAACCAAGACCAATAACAAAGCCTAGAGCTCTGATACCATGTCAGAAATATTACATGATACCAGAAACAATTTCTCATACACAACTCTTTCAATACCTATGACTAGAATACACAGATGTCACAAGATCAGATACAAGACGTATCTGAATCAAGTCTATGAAAACCCTAAACTGATTAGATGAAAGAGAGAGAATACAAAAGACTGAGAAAAATAGAATGATCAAAAACTAGACAAGTGAGGAATTAGAAGCTATTTATAGAAGCTTATTTGTGTTTCTTTCTAACTGATCAACGGCCACGAATGAATGTATCTAACAGATGAAATAGATTGTGCTTCTTTCACAAGGATTGCCAGCGTGGCAATCCCTTTAATCATGAGATGGGTCGTATAGGCCATAGGCCAACATAGCACAAAAGTCTTGGGCTGATAACAAATCTTTATGACTGGGCCAATCCTTTAACTGGGCTATCTCCTGATGATCTGTAACACATTCCATGTCATCTACCAGCATCAACACTTCCAAGCCCAATAACCTGCAAAACCTTATGCAAAATATTAAAGTAAAATGTAATCAAAATAACTAAACACTTATTAACCCATAACCAAATGTGTGACCCATTTCATAGATTTGAAGTAAGCATTATGTCATTTTATCAACCCTCATAGCAAAACAAATTTGAGAAAATCTGCGACGAGAAGGATATTTATGACTACTTTTTAGCAACAAATATATACTCTTGGTTTGTGACCGGATATTTAGAGATCATTTAGACTCTCATCACATCCTTACAAATTTGTGACAACTTTTTCGACCACTAATGCTATTATGGTAATAGTGTGAACTCAAATAATGAGTTGAGTGAATACCACTACAAGGAAGTGGACTTTTAGCGGCGACGCCTGTTACCGCTAAAGGTATATCTTTAGCGGCGACATACATACTCATACATACATACAAACTCATACATACTCATACATACATACATACAAACTCATACATACTCATACATACATACACACATACTTATACATACATACATACAAACTCATATATACTCATACATACATACTCATACATACATACACACATACATACATACACTCATACATACATACTCATACATACATACATACACGCATACATACATACACTCATACATACATAAAAACTAAAAAAAAAACAGAAAAATATATAAAAAAACAGAAAAAAGTTAAAAAAATCAGAAAAAAACAGAAAAATATAAAAAACAGAATACATACCTTTAGCGGCGGCGACAAATAGTGGCGGCGACTAACCTTTAGCGGCGGCGACCAATCTACAAACACAAACAAATTATAAAAAATAAAAAAATTAACCTAAAAACAGAAAATAAAAAAACTGAAAATAAAAAATAAAAAAACAGAAAATAAAAGAAAAAATAGAAAATAAACAAAAAATAGAAAAAAACTGTAAAAAACAGAAAAAAGAAAATAAATAAATAATAGAAAATTAAATAAAAAAACAAAGAAAAACAAAGAAAAACGACCTTACCGTCGTTTTGAGGGAGGAGAGGAGAGGAGGTGGTGGTTGCTCGGAGGAGGGTTGAGGGAGGTGGTGGTGGTTGGTCGGAGGTGGTGGTGGTTGAGGGAGGAGTGGTGGTGGTGTTTGAGGGAGAGAGTGAGAGGAGACACGAGAGAGAGGGAGAGCGAGAGATCGAGACAGAGAGAGTGAAAGTGAGTAGAGGAGGGAAAATGAGGAAGAAGGCGCGGGTTATAAAGATTTTCGAGCATTAGCGGCGACGGTCGCCGCTAATACCGTCGCCGCTAATGAGTTAGGGTACGATAAAACCTCGTTCGTTGATCTAGTGCTTGATCCGACGGTGGAGATTTGAGCTGGAGAGGTAGGTGGGATTTGGGGCTTTAGCGGCGACACCTAGGCGGGTCGCCGCTAAAGGTGTCGCCGCTAATACTAAAATTTCTTGTAGTGTACGCACCTACACAAAACGGATATAAATGTCAATAGCAAAAAACTCAATATTGGTCGAGTATTTCGTTACTCAAGCAGTCAAGCTGGACCCAAAAGTCTACTAAGTACATGAGAAGCCTAGACCCACTCGCAACAAATCGCAAGTACCCCAGTTCAACAAGATAAATGGGCCTGCTTCAAAATTTGAAATAATTAATATATATCCGATTTTATTGGACAGTCGAACTCTACTCTTGGCCCAAAAGTAATATTATTGCAAAAATTATTTCATATGAAACAAAGTAACAGATTAGGGAGTTTTTTTTTAAAAGCTTAAAGCTTGAAGCTCGTTGCCAAACATACCTTTATATGTTAAAAACTTGGACTACAAACCATGCAAAAAACTCCATATCACCTAAACCAAAAAAAAAAAAAAAAATCCATAATATCTTACTTTTACACTAATAAGAACCATCTCATTCTACATTCACCTCTCTACGGTAAGTCATAAATGGGACTAAGTACACATTTTATTAACTCATCATACAGATCACTCACCAAATGATAATGTTAAACTACTACAACAAATAGGCCTATGTATCTCAGTATGGAGCATAACAACATTAGCATCAATATAGACCTTATATCTAGAGACCAAAAATAATAATAAAAAAAAAAAAAAAAAAAAAAAACCTTACAATTACATTTATACACAAACTTTTAGCATCAAAGGATTAGATGTGTATAAGAAACCATGTTTCCGCTCTAACATGATTTGTATCTTTATAAATAAACTGAACATATTTTCAAGAACATGCATCCTTAGGTTGGGAATCACCATTTGAGGAATTTCTCTGTATTTCTGAACACCCAGCCGAGGACGATTCTAAGAAAACAAGATTCTCAGTGTCATCAAGCAAAAACTGGACAGAATGTGGGATCGGAGGATTGCTCACATCTAAACACCCTTCAAGAATTTGTTCCACCTGGCTCATTGTAGGCCTACTGTCCACCTCATCTTGGATACACCAATATGCAACTTTACAAATTCTTGTAACTTGATCAACACTACCTTCCCTCTTTAACCTACTGTCTAGTAGGCTAAGGATATCGCCTCCTTCCATAACAACATTTGCAGCTAAATTAGGGAAGAATGTAAAGCTCGAATCTTCATTTTGCTCTACATTTCTTTTACCAGTTACTAGTTCAAAAAGCATCATTCCATAGCTGAAAACGTCTGCTTTCGCTGTGACAGCCACCCCTGCTAACCATTCTGGTGCTAGATAGCCTCTTGTCCCTCTTATAGTTGTCAAAACACGACTAAATTCTCGACCCACAACCTTTGCCAGGCCAAAATCTGCAACTTTTGGGCAGAAATCGGCATCTAAAAGAATGTTTTCTGGCTTTATGTCACAGTGAATTATACAGTGTCTACACTTTTCATGTAGATAAACCAACCCTCTTGCAATTCCTAGTGCAATTTGATACCTTGTTTCCCAGTTTAGAATATCATCTTGTTTTTCATGGAAAAGATGGGAGTGTAGAGAACCATTTGGCATGTAATCATACACTAACAACTTATCATTACCTTGCGCACAAAACCCACGAAGACGTACAAGGTTAACATGTTGAATGTTCCCAAGCGTGCTGACTTCACTCCTAAATTGTTTATCTCCTTGGCTGACACTTTCGAGTTTTTTCACAGCCACAATGGACGAATCGCGAAGTACCCCCTTGAAAACTGAACCAAAACCACCCCCTCCCAACTTATCGGTGAAATTTTTTGTGGCTATTTGCAAATCTCTGTACACAAATGCCACCAATGATCCCTCCATTGTTGTTTTTCCAAACAAGTTCCTCTTTTTCATATAAATTGTAAGCACAACTATACATAAGACAAGAACTAGGCCTCCAATAGATGAAACTACAATAACCATGATGACCACCCTATTATTCTTCTTATGATGTGGAAGATCTTCTGAAAAAACTTTGACAAACATTGTTTTCCCATTAACATTATCCTCTAAGAAATTCAAGAGCTCTCCATTCCAAACTAAACAATTCTTACCCACAAAAGAGTATGCATTACAAGAGCAATCGTTTAAACAAGCAGTACGACATTCTCCAACACTCCTATTTGACACAGAACTACTTGGACGCGGGCTAGTGACTTGAACCATGAGAAAATCTAGCTTTTCCATGTTTCTACCACAAATCAAATTGGTTTTTCTTACGCACCCACCAGAGAAATCACTTTGATTCCAATTACTCTCCGATCTAGGATGGAAACCAGTCAAGCAATTACACAAGGACAATCTGGTCTCCCTGCAAATACTGAAAGCCCCACATAAAGCATAGACCTTACATTGACTTTCAGGTTGAGCCCAGAGGATATTCCACTGCTTGGTAGATTCAAACCATGTTTGTAGCTGAAACTGACCAGCAACATCCATTATATATCTAGATATAGTGGAAGGATTATACGCGTAATAAGTGAAGTAACTCTCATTCTCGTTCGTTTCATAAGTGTATTTATAAAAGCTATTGACCATCAACGGATCCCAAGAACCAGTATCCCAATATTGTTGGGATCTATTCCACTTACTTAGAACCATTGTCCGAAACGGATGAAGCTCAAAAGTGAAGAGTCCTACACCAGGGTCATATTTGCTTTTCCATGAAGTAAGAAGCTGGCTTTTATTTGTTCTCTTATTATAAGCAAATTTAGCACCAGGCAACCAAGTATGGGTTGGGTGATCAAAACTTTGCCAAATGGGCTCAACCGAATTCAAGCCATTTCTTAAAACTAAGTTACCATCATCAAGAATAACCGCGACCGCATACTTCAAATTGGTGGGGGAGGTGACATTTGTGGACCAAATCCGTAACTTGGACTCGTTTAAGAGCACCAAGTTGCCGTCTATGAATAATAATTCGGAATTGAATCTATCAAATACGGGTGTTTCTCTATTAGCTATCCAAACTACGGTAGGGGGATTCGTAGAATACTTTTTATACCAGATTCCTATGTAATAGTTGGAAGAGTTACCTGGTTTAAAGAAGCCAAACTCAAAGATTTCACCTTTGGATATGATTGTTTCATCTCCAGAAAGAGAGTTATTTGCATATATAGTGTCAGCTGCAGATGAGAAAGAAATGGTGACAAATAAAGGGAGGAACGCTACTACCATTGAAACTGTGAGGTGTTTTATTAAGTCCATAGCTGGTGCACAAGTTTGTGTTAATTGAACATTCAAATAAATAGAAGGAAAAAAAAACATAGTTTGACAGTCAATGGTTCGACGTATACGGTGTTGCAGCAAGCTTCTAATACGAGTGAAGACATTTCAAATTTGCAAAACATCCACATAATTAGTGGTGATTATGGAATTATAAGACCAGAAAAAATTAATGGAATATGAAGTGGAAAATGTGGAAAATTCTAATGTGTTGAATATTGTAAGATATTTGTTAAAATGTTATGGTTAGGCCTGTAAACGATCACCGAACGTTCATAAACTGTTTGTGAACAGTTCGGCGAGAAGTTCGTTTATGTTCGTTTATTTAAATAAATGAACGAACACGAACACAGTTTTTTGTTCGTTTAATTAAACGAACGAACATGAACACACGTTTTGTTCGTTCATTTATGTTCATGAACGTTCGTTTATGTTCGTTCATTTATATTCGTTTATGTTCGTTCATTTATTTTTGTTCGTTTAATTAAACTTAACTTTATTTTTATTATTTATTTCCTTTTGTTAAGTATCTTAATTCATATGTTCTAAAAACTTAACCCTAACCCTAACATTCTAACCATATCGCTTATCGGACGTTATCCACACTTCACAGCCCCACCTCCATTCTTCTCCATACTCCACTGCCCTACCTTCTACTTCCGGTCGACCACCTCCATAGTCCCGTCTCCACTTTCTAGCCTCCGGCCTCAACAGCGCCGCCATCTCCCTCATCCTCGTCTCCACAGACCATAGTGCCGCCGTATTTCTCATCCCCGTCATTTGGTTTTGGTTGCATGGTGATTTATTAGATTTGGTTGAATTGTGATGAATCATTATTAACTTGTTTGGCGTTTGTGTTCATTTGTGTTCATTTGTGTTCGTTTATGTTCATGAATAGTCCGTTTAAGTTTTAAATGAACGAACATAAACGATCACGAACACGACAAATTTCTTAATAAACGAACACAAACACAAAAATGTGTTCGATTATGTGTCTGTGTTCGTGTTCGGCTAAAGTTAAATGAACAAACACAAACACGAACACGCCTGTGTTCGTGTTCGTTCGGTTCATTTACAGGCTTAGTTATGGTACAAATAATATTTGACCCCTTAACATTTCTCTAATTCAATTACTAATAATGTGGTTGTTATTGTCTGGGTTATGATAAAAGATTTTGGGTTAAATATTTAACCCATATATGTTGGCCCATTATCTTGTTATGTTTGCGTTGTGGTAGTGGCCCATTGGCCTTTGGCCTGGCCCACTATAGATATTTGTTGGCAGGTTGTTCGAAAGGGTTGATGGCCGTTGGATTGTTTTAATCTCATCCGTTCATTTGGCATCTGGGTGGAACTTTCGAGAGCTGCATATAAAGCCTTTGTCTATCTCCTCAGATCATTCATTCAGTCACAATTTTCTTTTTTGTTTTCTCTCTGGTTGTTCATCGTCTAGGGTTTCCATTGTATTAGTTTGTAAGTCTGTACTTATCTTCTTTGTATTTCGTTCATCATCTTGATCTGCTGATCTTATCAATCAGCAGATCTATGACTAGTTGTATGTTGTTGATGATCTCAGTGATTTACTAAGATCCTTTGGGTATTGGTGGGTACTATTTTGGGTTGGGTTAATAAGATTTTATCACCGTTTTGTCGCCTACATTTTGTGTTCTTTGTGTTGAGTTTATGTTGGCTCAGATTATTGTTGTTTGTGAGTTGAAACCCTAGTTATCTACGTGGTATCAGAGCCTTATGGCTCTTGTGTGTGTCAAGGATAACCCAAATCAAGCAATTCAATCAGCAAATTACTCTCCTCAATCTTAGCATATCTCCCATATTATTCTCTAGTCAAAGCTATAACTCCTAGACAAAAATCATTCCTGAATTTCCTCCTTGTATAGACTATATAATAATGTTGTAATCTTTGTACAAATATAAGTGAAATCAAAGTTTGATATGGTATCAAGAGCATAAAAAAACTCCTCTGAGTTCCGATCCAAACCTGCTCTTCCACTGCCCTGTTTTGTTGTTTTGTTCCCTGCCCTTCTCATTCTTCATTTTTTTTCTTCTCTTTCCTTCTCATTCCCACCCAGCATCCATGGCTAACAACACTCACTACTAGAAAAATAACCTATCTTGACACACATTTAATGACACGCACCTATTTATGACACTCAAAGTGTGTGTCATAAAAAAAAGTGTCATGGTTTATAAAAATTGGTTAAATAATGACACGCTTTTTTGCGTGTCAACAATCTGATGTCAAGAATTCAAAAACCATGACAGTATAACAATTGTGTGTCATGTTTAGCGTCAAGATTTCACACATTTCTAATTTCCCTCCCACACATTTAAGTCCCGCCCTTTCATCTATCATGTACTGTATCCAATCTTCTTTGAAACAATAGAAACCCTCATTCTACAAACACATACATACATACTGAAACCCCTCAATCGAAACCCTAGCTCATTCTGAACCCTCAATCGAAACCTCTCCATTATCAGAAACCCTCATTCTGAAACCCCTCAATTGAAAGATCTGCAAGGGCAATCGCTATACACTCAATCTTCCTCGCTTCAGGCTTCAATCTTAATGCCACCAGTCCCCCTGCTTTCACACGCTCTCTCTGCTCCTTTTCCCTGTATTTTTTTTTCAATATTTAGGTTTATTTATTATTATTATTATTATTATTATTATTATCATTATTTTTAAATTAGGGTTTTGTCTATATGTGGTTAGATGAGGCGGGAATTAAGGTATGGAATGAGATTGAAGATAGGGTAGGGTTCTGCAAGCCATGGATGGTTGCAGCTACAAGGCGGCTGCTGGTGGATCTTTATCTAATACGTTGGTGGCATTGGCGAGGCTTGGTGGTTGCGCAATGGCAGGCCCCACCTTGAATGTAGCAATGACTGGTAGCATCGGGGGTGATCCGTTGGGTGGCTTTTACAGGTAACCCTTATCTTTGACAACCGGTCTTATCTGCTACAAATATGTTTTCTACTTAGTTATGGTTATATATATATATATATATATATATATATATATCAGATGTGTATACTGTATTGGTAATTGTGTAAGGGAGTGTTTGAATTTGTGTTTAGAGTCATTTACTTCATGACTTATGAATGGCTCTATTTCAAACCGGCCAAACCAACAAAAATGAGCTAAAAGGGGATTTGGTCAAATGGGTCAGGTTGAAAGTTTCTGTATGTCAGTATGTCTATTTCTAATATATACGAATCTTTTCTATTGGTCTTATTCAAAGATTTAGATTGTAGTGTGATAATGTTGTTATTGGTAATCATGATCAACACGCTATTGGTATCAAGGCTTGATACCAAACCACATCGAGCTGGAGGTCTCGCTCGAAACAGTTGTAGTTCACATTTGGACATAGTTGCAGCGTAATATACATTACTGGTCGTATATTAAGTCACACAAAGGACATCATACAATGATTGTTGACATTCCTACCCTGAATTTGCAGATGGCGCGACAATGTCGTTTTGACGACAACCAACAGCCAAGGGTTTATGTTCATCTTCTTCTCTTTTTGTTCACGACTTTGCTGATGCGGTTTTCATCGCCTTCTCTTTTAAGGTACTTTCTTTTTTCATTACAACTTTTACTTGGTTGTTTTACTTATGCATATTTTGCTGGTTACTAAATATCGGAGATTATTACGATTTGGAGTAGGTTACCGGGTCCAACAGTCGTTGAGAATGCATTTGATCATGTAAAGTCGATTGATGCAGGTTCATGACAAATACAAACACATTTTCTAGCTGAACTTTTTATATCGATTTGACCCGTTTGCTATTAAAGGTAACCTAAATCAACAATTTCATAGATTAAACCTGTTACCTCTACCCTAATAATGGCTAAATTGTTATCATTTGTTTGGTGTAGCTTGGGCCGTGGCCGTTATGCAAAGGAATGAGGCAATGTAAAAGAAAATTGTTTTGCTAAGGAGAATGGGATGCATACATGAAGGTATTGTAGTAATGTATTGTCGACAATAACGATGGAGAGTGCAAGTCAAATCCATTAGTCAAAAGAGGTCAACGTTTGACTTTTAGAGATGATACATAGGAACTCTTCACGCGGACTAGGTAACGGGTTAGAAGGGTCAGGTTGGTCAACCTGAGGTACTTTTTTCCTAAATCTTATAAGTAGAGTATCAACAATCATTGTGTTTAATATTGTTGAAAGTATATTATTTCAGTAATTGTTATATTTTCCAATAAAACGACCTTAGCATGTTTGATGCATTAAAAATATCTTTTTCTTATACCTACATCATAACAGGAAGTGCATAACCTGTTGCAAAAAAAAAGGCCGGCACGGTGATGCAAACTCCTGAATCGCAGCCGCTTGTGTCACCATCTTTTGTGTCTGGTGTTTAAAATGTTCTCAAAGTATGACATAACTACCTCTTTAATGCCTAAAGTTTATCATAAGCTTTAAAACTGTATAATCAATAGCTCCATGTACCAATAGTTTTTGTTTATAATCCTATAATGATATTGTTACAACTTATTTTTCATTCCTAATTATCATTTGCTACTTAGTAATTAGGATTTTAATAACTTACAGACACATTGATGAATGTCGCGCAAAGCGCGACACTGCATCACACTAGTTATATATAATATATGAGTAGGTAAATTTATGGTTTTTGATTAGTGTAAGATAGTAGTAGATGAAAGGTGTAGCCTTATTTTTAAACGATTGCATTAGCTAATCCGTTTAAGCCCTGCCGACGCGAAGCGCGGGTAATAATACTAGAATGATTTGGTCGAGCGCGCCACAACGCGCGAGGGTATAAACCTAGTTATTTGTTATTGTTTGTTGATATAATGTGCAGGCTTTTACATATTTCTTGCAAATGTAGGTACAATGACAAGCAGAGTGCAAAGTTGCAAAATTAGCCTACCTTTGCGAGTCAATTAAACCAAACATGCAGAGTCAAACGAGCCTAGGCCATTGAAGAAGAGGATCATGGTGGAAAGAGGCAGAAACAGGTTTAGAACACAACTATATGTATGTTTATACAAATTAAGTGATTTTGATGTTTATGTTAGTAATAATTCTCGTCTTGAAATAAAAACCATCACGAACATTAACCTTCATCTTATTAATTTAATTGTTGTCTCAGGTAGGGGGAGGAGTAGATGCTAACACGGATGCGGATATTAATGTCATTCGTGAAGAGTGGTCTAGTTATTCCGCAACCTTCATTTTCAAGTTATCCGTACGTTTAGTCTAGACTAATGTAATGTATTGACACAATATTTTTGTAACTAGTGGTAGGATTCGACAAATGCTAATTGTAATTTTTTTGTGGTATATATAATATATGCAATTTTATTTTGAAATTTATTGATTTTGTTATTATAAATATAAATATAAATCCAGATTTATTAGTTATTTTGCAGAATTTTTTTTTAGGTAAAAAAAAAAACATGACACGCAAAATTAGTGTCATAAAGGTGTGTCGTAAATGCATGTCATTAAAGAGTGTGTCATAAATGCGTGTCGTAAAAGAGTGTCATAAACGCGTGTCATTAAAAGATGACACGCGCTTGCATGTCATAAAAATTTAATTACATGTTCTTCCTTGACACTTTGCTGTGTGTCATAAACACCCTTTTATGACGCGCAATGCGCGTCAAGATATGGGTATTTTTCTAGTAGTGACTTCAACCCCAGCCAGGACCAAATCCTATTTAGCACCATTCTCGGCAGCTGCACAGATGCCATCCAGCCTCTTCTTGCCTTTGCGGAAACATCCCGTGAGGCTTGGACCCGGCTCAACACCTCTTTCGCTAATGTCTCTCGTTCGCGCATAATCCACCTAAAATCCTGGCTCTCTAACAACCCGAAAGAAGCCCGTTCCATTGTCGAATACCTCCGCGAGATGCGGACAATTGATGATGATATTCCCAAAAGATCTTGTTTAAGCCTTGAATTGATATAAAAATAGAGACGGGTGAATTTGAGCCAAGAACAAACAACTAATATAAGAAAGATAGATAGATATTGGATTGAACAAAGAGAACTTTCATTGAATACAATAAACAAATGACAAGATAATAACCCACCCCGGGTGAGCTCCCCCGGGGTGGTGGCTCCAAATGCACACCTGTTCTATGGTGTCTAGTGTCCTATTTATAGATCCTGAGCCTTGTCCTCCAAGCAAGCCGCCACTTGCTTGGAAAACCCTAAAATGTGTGAGTACTTGGCTGAGTACTTGACTAAGTGCTCAGCCCACCGTGTGAGCACTTAGCTGAGTACTTAACTAAGTGCTCAGGTGAGCACTTAGCTGAGTACTTAACTAAGTGCTCAGGTGAGCACTTGGCTGAGTACTTGACTAAGTGCTCAGCCCACGTGTGAGCACTTAGCTGAGTACTTAACTAAGTGCTCAGCCCACTGTGTGAGCACTTAGCTGAGTACTTGACTAAGTGCTCAGGTGAGCACTTGGCTGAGTACTTGTCTAAGTGCTCAGCCCACGGTGTGAGCACTTAGCTGAGTACTTGACTAAGTGCTCAGGTGAGCACTTGGCTGAGTACTTGCTTAAGTGCTCAGCCCACTGTGTGAGCACTTAGCTGAGCACTTAACTAAGTGCTCAGCCCACTGTGTGAGCACTTGGCTGAGTACTTGCTTGTAATTTATAACATCATTCTCTAATTTGACCCAACAGATGATGACCTAGCCCTTGCGCACGAACCAATTAAAGATAAGGATCTTATGATCCACATTGTCAATCAGCTTGGTGAGTCCTTCAAACCAATAGTTGCTGCCATTAAAGCAAGAGACACTCCCATTTCCTACTCCGAATTGCATGACAAACTGGCCGAGTACAAGGCTGACTTGAAGCAAACTGAGGCACCTCTGCCCGAAGTTGTCACTGCTAATTACACCCATTCATCGCGCAATGGGTACACCACTTTCAACTGTTCCAATGAAGCCAATGGCTCCAACTCACGGTTCAACCATGGGTCACGCAATGGGCCTCGTAACTCTAGCTCACAATGGTCCGGACAGCAACATAACAACACAGATACTCGCTCCAATTGGACCAATTCTTTTTGTCAATTTTGTTCTCTGAATGGTCATGACACTAAATAATGTCGCAAGCTCGCTCGTTTTCTTCGTGACAATAACATATCTGTCCACAATGAGCCAGCAATCAACACCACAACTATTACTGGTGCAAACATGTTTTCACCACCTTTGCTATTTGACACTGGTGCCTCGGATCATACCGCATTGCATCCGTCTCAACTCCAAGCACCTCGTGAATACGAGGGACCTGATGAGTTCTTACTTGGTGATGGTAAGAAATTACAAATTACTCACACTGGAAATTCTAAAATTCCTACTTCCTCTCGTCCACTCACACTTTCACGTGTTCTATGTGTTCCTAAATTACACCGTAACTTGGTTTCGGTTGCAAAATTATGCAAAACTAACAAAGTTTCTGTTGAATTTTTTTCCCTATTGTTTTTTTTTTTTTTTTTGTGAAGGACCTATTCACGGGGGCACCTCTTCTTCGGGGAGTGAACAAAAATGACATGTACTATGCACCGTTTCCATCTCTATCACAAATAAACACAATCTCAACAACCAATTCTCAAGATTGGCATCACTGCCTTGGTCATCCATCTATCAAGATTTTTAATTCCTTGTCATCTTGTTTTAGTTTTCCTTTCAATAAATTGTCACGCTCTAAATGTCATTGTGAGTCGTGTGCCTTAAATAAAAGTCATAAACTTCCTTTCACCAATTCTTCATTTGTCACTACCAAACCTTTGTAACTTATATATATGGATGTTTGGGGACCAACACAAAACTCAATTGATGGTTACAAATATTACATCAACTTTGTTGATTATCACTTGAAATATGTTTGGCTCTATCCAATGCGAAATAAATCGGACGTCTCCATTTTATTCCCACGCTTCAAAAAAAAACTAGTTGAACACTATTTCCAAGCTCCCCTCATATCCATCTTCTCGGATAATGGTGGATTATTTCAATCTATGGGTATCTCTCACTTTACCACCCCTCCAGACACACCCAAACAAAATGGCATCGCCAAAAGACGACATTGACACATTGTAGAGACTGGGCTAGCCTTATTACATTATGCCGGCCTACCTCTCTCTTATTGGTCTAATGCTTTTCAAACGACCGTGTACCTAATCAACCGTCTACCCACACCCATTCTCTACCACAAAACACTTTATGAAATGTTGCACCATTCTCCACCAAACTACACCAAACTAAAACCTTTCGGATGTCTTTGCTATCCATGGCTCAAACCTTACTCACCCTCAAAACTTCACCCTAAATCTTCACGATGTCTCTTCCTTGGCTATTCTACTTCCAAATCGGCCTATAAGTGTCTTGACATCTCCACTAAACGGCTCTATCACTCGCGTCATGTTCAATTCGTTCCTCGTATTTTTCCATCTCGCACACCACAAGCCACTTCCAACACACCCCTTCCTATTGACGATTTCTTGGATCATTCACCCTTTCCTAAAACCTTTGACCCAAAACCGCACTCTCCTTCAACCTCACCTTCCTCGATTTCCACCAATTCTATACCATCCCCACTCTTCACTCCTCCCACTCAACTAATCCCACCCCCTCAACCAATCACAATCGACCCTCCTGGTTCCACAGTCCCAAACCCACCAATTCCTCCCACTGACCATCTCAACAATAACTCCCCACCACCCGCGCCTCACTCCACTACCGACCCATTATTCTCCTCCACACCGAATCCACCACAGCCAACAAACTCCACACCACCACCGAACTCAAATTCACCTCCACCTCCCAAAATCAGAAAACCCAACTCCAAATACTACGGTGCCAACTATATCAACCACACCACCATTCACCCCATACCTTCCACACTTGAACCCACATGTGTTTCCCAAGCCATCAAAGACCCACTATGGAGGAAAGCAATGGACGACGAGTACAATGCTTTACTTCATAATCACACTTGGGAACTTGTCCCTCTTCCTTCACACAAATCCATCAGTTGTAAATGGGTGTTGATATACGTTAAATCGTATTTTTGGTACTTAATCTTGTACTTTTGTTTTTGCAGGTCCTAAACGGCGTACCAAAGATAAAGTTGAAGAAAAAGATGGATTTCTGGGCAAAACAGATAGTTTCTGCACATTCTGCACGTGTTGCACGGCCGTGCAGACCCAAGTTAGTCGGAAGCACTGCCAGTGCAAGCCATTTCCAAATCAGCACTCCCGTGCAACTTCTGGCACTCCCGTGCAGATCCAAGTTACTCGAAAGCATTGCCAGTGCAAACGAGAGTGCAAGACATTTCTTGATCAGCACTCCCGTGCAACTGGTGGCACTCCTATGCAGACCAGATCAGCACCCATGCAGACCCTCTACACTCCCGTGCAGATACAATCAGCCCACTTGCATGTTGACGTCACGATCAGCCCACTTGCATGCTGACGTCATAAAGTGCACGGTCGTGCAACATCTGTGCATGGCCGTGCCAGATCTGAAAACTCTATAAAACAGAGCAGAACGCTACTGAACGATTATCGGGTCATTTTGGGGTGATTTTCTGGGCATGTAAGCTGTTGTGAAGCCGATTCACAAGCTTGGGAAACAATCCAAGTCCATTATCATCATCCAATCCATCATAACCTTGCTAGTTTATGGTTTGATTCTTGACCTATTATTATATCCAATCTGATTTTGAAGCTTTGTTATGTTGTTATGATTAGTATTTGTAAACCTACGGGTAAAAACAATAGTATTTAGTAGTTTAAACAATCATTTATATGTTAATCGTATTATGTATGAATTTGGTGTTCTTCATGTTGAATCTTGATGAACATATTTGCAAGCAGGTGTTGTTATTGTTAGATTTGTGGTTATGTTCGTATGGCTACAATGATTATTGTGTTGTGTTAGTCCGATACATGTTGAAAAACCGTCTGATTAATCGCTCAATAGTGAACTAGTTAACTTGTTAATGTGTTTACACCATGAAACTGTAACCGGGTAATGGTTTGGTTAAAGTCAGGCGAATAATAATCAGGAATGTTTATCGACACGTAAAAATGTCTTAATCGGCTTAATGGTGTTGTTACTAATCTTTGACGTGGTTGATAATCCTTCTTAGTTATTTTGGTAGAAATTGAGACCTTGGTAGATTTGTGTTCAAAGTTAGTAAAATAGAATAGTTTGTGATATGCTCTATTTTATGCTAGTTTCGGTGGTTGTATCGTGTATTCGGTTTTGCTTTCCTTGATTAGTGAGGTTAGAAAACTCCTAACGGATGACTAACTTATATTTAGAAGATTTACATGAGATTATATCAATAGCTCGCTAATGAACAATTTTAGGTGGTTAATGTATGTTTATCGTGTTAGCTTTCAAAATAGTTGTCATGTTAGGATCCCGAAAGGGATACTAATTGTCTAAGAATGGAAATGTTGATCTCACGCCTCATTTCATATGTTATGTAGTTGACATGTTTAGGTTGTTATTATAGTATATATATATATATAGTGTTTGGAGTCTTATATATATTTTTGCTATGCTTTAGTTTAAATTAGATAAAACAAACATTCACCTATCTTTCTTACTGCTAAATCTGTGACAACGGTTCAGTACAATCGCTCCACGCGCGTCCATGGATCGATACTTGGTTCTTATCTATATTTTACTACATATGTGACAGGGTGCGCTTGCCCTTTAATGTGTGTTATATTATTAAGATTAAAATCATTTTTATAAATTTAAAACCCAAGTTGCGCATACATATTTATGTATGGTCTGTGCACATCAAGTTTTTGGCGCCGTTTCCGGGGATGCGACGAGCTTTTGGAACGACCCGAGTTACTCCTTTACCGGTGTACATGCTTGTGAATATCTGTCTATACTTTTTTATTTGATTAATTTGTTTGTTTATAGCAATCTTTATTTGTTCGTTTATTTGTTTATATAATTGTTTTTATTCTTTATTTGATTATTTTGTTTGTTGATATATTGGATTGATTATTTTTTGGTTCGTTGGTTTGCATATATGTTTGTTAATTTATTTTCTTATAGATTTTTTTAGTTGATTATTTGTGAATTTGGATGTTGATAAATTTAATTGATCGATTATTGGATTTATTGGTTTGTGTATAAATTTGATTGATTCTTTATTTGATTTATTTGTCCGGATTTAGACTAATTGTTATTTTTTAGATTTGGAAATTTAAATTCTTTATTTGTTGATTTTGTGTTTATATGTTTATCCTGTTTGAATAGTTATAATTTTTATGCATATATAGTTTTTTTGTATATATAATGGAATCTTGGGTGTTTTATATTTAAATTTGATGGTTCGGATGATTTTATAAAAAGTTTGGGTTAAGAAAATTTGGGAAATTTCTTTAAAATAAAAGTGGATTTAATAAAAATAATTTTCTGAGAAAAATGCTTCATCGCGAGTCGCAAAGAAGCTGGGCTTATGGTTTCGCTTTATGCGAATTCCTAATTACCCCAGATTTTATCTTTTATTGTTCACGATATGCGAACAGGATCACCAGAGTCCTTCGCGTGACGTGAATAACCACTATCTTCCGTTTTTTTAAAACCATTCAATGGCATCCATCATCATTTCCATCCATTATCATCCGTTATAAATTTTTCAATGAAAAATTTATTTTTGCGTCAAGCAAAAAGACGGTCTTTATCTTGTTGCGACGTGCGAGGACCTTGAGTCATAGTATTTACTCATGCCACGCGAGAAGCGGTCTATACTTCTTCGCGATGCGCGCGTGACTCAGACTCCGCTGAAAATCTTGTATATTCTCATATTTGTATATTATCATACTTTTTTTCATATTTTTATAGTTTTTAGTATTCTAATTTTTGTATATTTCTTCTATTTTTCTTAGATTGAGTCTATATTTATTTTGGTACATTGCGTCAGTCTAAGCGTAGGGATGGTCGATGTTCTTTTCATTGCTCGATCGATCTTTTGGCCCGTACTCAATCTCCATTCGAGCGAAAGCGATCTTAAAGAAAATCGTTTATGAAAACGGCCATTCCAAGAAGTTTAAAGTCCATATGGACGAGTCCATAAATCAAAATGGACTAAGTTTGAAAGTCAACGGGCAGCAATCTAAGTTATTCAATTCAGGCCCGTATGACCCGGAGGTGGAAATACTTGAATTCCACGCCTGCGTGCCTAACAACGTGTGGAAAAGCGAGTCCAGCTATCGAATCGATCACTCACGAAAAAATTTAGCTATCTATAGGGGCAGAAATGTCCTAAAGAACTTCATAATATTTCTTGTTTTTCTTCATTTTTATTGTCTAGATGCGTTAGTTTTTAGTTTTTAGTGCAAGGAATTGGGGATTTCTTCATAAACATAATCTAAAACCCGAATCCTTGTTATGTTTTGTATTTTATTTGCTACTATTTATCTTTATTTCGAGTTATTGGATGATGAATTGGTTGAATTGATTTTGAGCGTATATGATGATATTTATTTTGTCAAGAATGTTGTCACTGCAGGAAATTGGGGAGCAGCAGAGAGGATGCTCTACAACGTTGATTCTCCCGTTTTTTCTTCAACACTAAGGGAGTTTTAGTCTCTCTTCTTGCACTATAGTTTAGCTGTTCATAATGTTTTACTATTTTTTGAGTCACATTATGTGATGTTCAAGTGTGGGGAGGGTAACAATGTTAACTTTACTTAGCTTGCACTATAGTTTAGCTATTCATAAGACTTTACTATTTTTTTGAGTCACATTGGGGACAATGTGATATTCAAGTGTAGGGAGGGGTGTTAACTATGTTAACTTTGCTTTGTTTGTCCCAAGTTTGTGCAAAAACTCCGAGTTTTTAATTTTTGTGGCTTAACACTTATAAAAATGAAAAAAAAAACACAAAAATAGAATAAACCAAAAGCCGTGAATTTCTTCATAATTTTTGTAAATTAATACGGTTGGTTGTGCTTTAGGAAGCGTTAGATTTGATAAAAGCGGACAAGCCAAATGAAAAACAAAAGAGTTTGATAAGTGTGGTAAACAAAAGAGTGACTAGTATGCTATATTTTTATACTTGTACACATTCCTTTCGTTACGTGAGCATTCTTTTTGAGCCTTTAACTGCTTTTTCGATACTTGCTCGCTATACGCGGAATATGAGTGCGCCGAATGGCTTTTGTGATTTAGAACTTGTTAATAGCA
Source organism: Ambrosia trifida (assembly GCA_028751855.1). Classification (NCBI taxonomy): domain Eukaryota; kingdom Viridiplantae; phylum Streptophyta; class Magnoliopsida; order Asterales; family Asteraceae; genus Ambrosia; species Ambrosia trifida. The sequence continues at coordinate 120,381,707 of CM054129.1, read as the reverse complement.
TACTTTTCAAGATCATATATGTATGGATTTGTATGAAAATGATTGAGGCACTTAGGATATCCTTTTGTTTTAGCCTTTTCTTTTCGTTTTATTTGTTTACCGCACCCAAATGTTATCCACTAATTAACCATGTTGAGCCAATATCTCGTATTTTTTTCATTTCTACCCACCATTTCGCCTACTAGCCAAATTTAACCTTTTACTTTTAAACCTTTTATGTTAAAAGCTCGGTTATAGTTATTACTTAACTATATTCGTAGTTATTTCCGTGCTATGGAAATTTGTCTGAGTAGACATACTTAGTTCATTTTCAGCAAGCATTAGCATCTTGTATCGTTATGTTCATGTTAAAAAAAGAAAAAATAAAAAAAAAGAAAAGAAAAGTAAAGAAAAAGAAAAAAAATCCAAGAAAATACAAAACCCCAAATTAGAGGGGTTGCAAAATAAATCGGGAAATTTTGATAGTCCAAATGGTTAAAATCCAGTTATTAGCTCGTTATATGTTCAGTCTTATTTATTTACTCGTTAAGATATAACCGCCGAGTTTTTAACCATTTAGCCATTTTTTCTATCCCATTTTACACCCATTACCATTGCCTATCATTACAACCCACAAGTCCTCTTGATTTATGCATTTCTGTATATGAATTGGTAGAGACTAGATCTTTTAACAAGCATATGATATCGCACAAGGCATTGTCTAGGCATTGAGAGTCTGCACATACACATTTCATATGTATGATCCATAAATAAAGCCGAGTGTGTGTGAAGATTGTGAGTTGTATAAAGATATGTATGCTAAGTCGATTTGATGTAAACCATTGCTTTGATTTCCTTTACATGTATTTTCCAAGTGCTTGTCGGTTTGAAATCTTTGATGATGTCTTTTGACAAACCAACTAGCCGTTTGATTTATTAACTTTCCGGTTTGCTATTCGTGTTGCCATTGGGGGTATTTGTTGAGTTTTCTACTTTAAATTATTTGGGGACAAGCAACGTTTAAGTGTGGGGAGGTTTGATATACGTTAAATTATACATATATAAGTACCCGGTTTTACTCCCGTTTGACGCATTTTCGACTGTAAATTCGTAGTTTTGGTACTTAATCTTGTACTTCTGTTTTTGCAGGTCCTAAACGGCGTACCAAAGATAAAGTTGAAGAAAAAGATGGATTTCTAGGTAAAACGGACAGTTTATGCACATTCTGCAGGTGTTGCACGGTCGTGCGCACAAACTGCATGGTCGTGCAGACCCAAGTTAGTCGGAAGCACTACTAGTGCAAGCGAGAGTGCAAGCCATTTCCAGATCAGCACTCCCGTGCAGATCCAAGTTACTCGAAGCACTGCCAATGCAGACGAGAGTGCAAGACATTTCCTAATCAGCGCTCTCGTTCAACTGGTGGCACTCCCGTGCAGACCAGATCAACACCCCCATGCAGACCCTCTGACCTCCCGTGCAGGTCCAATCAGCCCACTTGCATGCTAACGTCATGATCAGCCCACTTGCATGCTGACGTCAAAAAGTGCACGGCCGTGCAACATCTGTGCATGGCCTTGCCAGATCTGAAAACTCTATAAAAAAGAACAGAACGCTACTGAACGATTATTGGGTCATTTTGGGCGATTTTCTGGGCATGTAAGCTGCTGTGAAGCCGATTAACAAGCTTGGGAAACAATCCAAGTCCATTATCATCATCCAATCTATCATAACCTTGCTTGTTTATGGTTTGATTCTTGACCTATTATTATATCAAATCTGATTTTGAAGCTTCGTTATGTTGTTATGATTAGTATTTGTAAACCTACGGGTAAAAATAATAGTATTTAGTAGTTTAAACAATAATTTATATGTTAATCGTATTATGTATGAATTCGGTGTTCTTCATGTTGAATCTTGATGAACATATTTGCACACAAGTTTTGTTATTGTTAGATTTGTGGTTATGTTCATATGCCTATAATGATTATTGTGTTTTGTTAGTCGGATACATGTTGAAAAACCGTCTGGTTAATCGCTCAATAGTGAACTAGTTAACTTGTTAATGTGTTTACACCATGAAACTGTAACCGGGTATTAGTTTGTTTAAAGTCACGTGAATAATAACCAGGAATGTTTATCGATACGTAAAAAGGTCTTAATTGGCTTAATGGTGTTCTTACTAATCTTTGACGCGGTTGATAATCCTTGTTATTTATTTTGGTAGAAATGGCGAACTTGGTAGATTTGTGTTCAAAGTTAGTAAAATAGAATAGTTTGTGATACGCTCTATTTTATGCTAGTTTCGGTGGTTGTATCGTGTATTCGGTATTGCTTTCCTTGATTAGTGAGGTTAGAAAACTCCTAACGGATGACTAACTTATCTTTAGAAGATTTGCATGAGATTATATCAATAGCTCGCTAATGAACAATTTAAGGTGGTTAATGTGTGTTTATCGTGTTAGCTTTCCGAATAGTTGTCATGTTAGGATTCCCGAAAGGGATACTAATTGTCTGAGAATGGGAATGTTGATCTCACGCCTCATTTCATATGTTATGTAGTTGACATGTTTAGGTTGTTATTATAGTATATTTATATATATATATATATATTGTGTTTGGAGTCTTATATATATTTTTGCTATGCTTTAGTTTAAATTTGTAACACCCCAACCGATGGCGGAAACATTGAGGTGTCACGTAGTGACGATTGTTCAATAGCTCATGGACTAGAAGTGTAAGTTTGAATACATTGAATTTAATAATTTATTACATTAAAAGAAATACAACAATTACGACTAGCAATCTGAACTAAGATACAGTAATCTCAATCTAAGTCTATGTTCCAAACGCTTGGAAGTAATCTCATAAGAACCTGAAACATGTACGAAAATGATTTGGTCAATACAAAATGTATTGGTGAGCATACCCTGTTTGAATAAATATAGTAGGAAAAGTGTTTAGCAACTCATGTGCGGTACCATTTGCAATTATGTAATAAGTAATATCCGTTCAAAACCAAGCCTATGAATAATGACTAACACATGACTAACCAAATGAATAATGAATTAACAAGACAATGACCAAGATTCCCTCAACAGAGTCTCAAGGGGGTATACCATAGTACTATTCATTGAAATGCTAGGCCGCCCAGCGGTTAATGATTTTGACAAGTCATAGACACACCAATTAACATAAAGCAAACACACATGAGAATTGCATTTAGTAAAAGAAATAGAAACTTGATAGTAAGTACATGAGTCACCCCAGAATAGTAAAACAGTAAAAAGGGGAAAGATATACTCACATTTTGCGAAAGTGATTAAGATCCAACTTAAGCGGTCGCGAGCTAAGTAATGGGAATTCCGAGGAATTCAACCTATAATGTGCAAGAATACTAATAAGGAAGTGTCTAAAAAGTCTAAGGTAACTATGGTCTAAGGCATTAGAGTTTGCTAAGTCGATTTGGGGAATTAGAGTTTTTATGACAAATTGGATTAATATAAAAGTTGTACCAAAGTTTAAAACTACAGTTTAGGTAATATATTTATTACCAATTAAATATTTAGATAAAATTATGTTTGACTAATTAAGATAAAATGACGTAGTTAATTACTGTAACTAATTATTGTAAATAAATACAATAATTATAAATGTATAAACAAATGATTATGAGTTACACAATGATCGAACAAATGATAATAAAGACTTTCAACTATAAGAATATTTCCATTTTATAAGAAAAATATTTATATAATAGATGTTTAAATAGTATAAATAAATAAATGTTTTATCATGTCTAATTAAACATAATAAGACTAATAATACAAGACAAAAACCAAAAATACTATTTTCATAGAAAATGGATACTTTATGATGTAAAGTATTGAAAATAATTTTCCCATAATTTTTATAAACTTATTTCTATTTAAAACTGATTTATTGAGATTAAATCATGTTTAAATGATTAAAAATAGGGAAATTAATAAAAATAAATGTTTTCTGAACCAACTATTTTTATTTCAGCTCATCATGATTAGAAATAATTTATCAAAAAGTTTGAGATTAAAATCATTAAAAATGAATTTTTAATCAATTAAATATAATTAAAACAAATAAATTCAATAAAAATATAAAAATATGACATTTTCCAGAAAATAAAAGTGTAATAATTTTCTTTATGGTGTCAAGATGTTACACCTAAATTTTTATAATTTTTGGAGTAAAAATGAATTTATTATGAATATTTCAAATTTATATATTATAATTATTTAAACAAAATAAAGAAATGTAGAAAAAAAAATAAAAGGAAGGGAACCCGTGGGTAAAGGGGTTCAAACCCAGGTCCTTTCCAAATATTAACACCCACCAAACCACTACATCACAAGCCTCACATGTTATAAAGTTTAAACAAGAATTGTATTTATATAATAACTAAAACATCATCTTCTTCCCCAAATTAACCTACACATAAACCCTAACCCTAGAAATTCAATAACACGATTTAGGAAAGATTAAGACTCTGTAATAGAGGGCTTTTGATCAGGATTTAATAAAGAACAAAATGGCATAAGAATTTTATACTTACAAGTTCGATATAGAGCCCTTTAGCGAACGCAAAGCCGAACAAAAAAACTCGATTTGGATAGGATCCTGAATGTTATTTGCTATGTTTTATAGTGGGTTAAAGTCGTGTGATGTGCAGGAACCGAATGGTAAGATCAATTTATATGTTGGTCCATTGAAAATAGGCGTTTAGAAAAGTTTAAATGTTCCGGTCGGTTACCTCATTATCACGAATTAATATCCTTTTTATTGCACGTTTAAATCACCTTTTAGGTATAGTAATCGCTTGGTAATGATGGAGAAAACGTTTGGGCGCATTAAAAACGAGTTAAAACCAATTAATCGTGGGTTTATGACTTGCCGGAACTTGGCCGGAAAGTATTCCGATGGCCGGAACCCGCCGGAAAACCGAAACAAGGAAAGGAATCAGATTTGTTTTTAAATCTTTTGATAATTGTCAGAATAGGTCCCTCAACTTAAACTTAGTTAGTTTTATTCTAGTTTAGTTAGTTTTCCCTTTATAATACACTAACCAAGTTAATATAAATTAACCAAAATGTCTTGAAACTTTATGACCTTGAAATTTTTTTATAAATCTTATATAAATACGTTTCACCTACGCAATTTATTAAAACTTATATCCAATAAATTATAAATATAACTGATAAAGTTTTAGTTTGTTCTAAAATTAAATTTGAAAATGACGAAACTTATAAGGGCTATAACGGAAATATTTGAACGGCTATTTTTGCCAATGAGATGAAAGACGAGGGTGACAAATGTCACAGTCTCCCCTACTTTAGAAAATTTCGTCTCGAAATTTCTTTCAGGTGGAGGCTACTATGAAACTAAGAGGTGTTGAAAAAGTCAGCTAGATTTTTAAAAAGAAATTTCATCATTTATGTATCGACAAAATTTAAAATAGTTGTCTAATACCCAAAGTAAAAGTTCCAAAATCTTTGACAGTTAATCCAAAGTTAGAAAGTTGAGAATTTTAAATGAGAAAAGTTTTGGGAACGGGTGAGGGGCAGAGGTAAAAATGAAGCAATCTCCCCTACTTTAGAAACGTTTCTGACTAAATGTTATTAGATTATGCAGCAGGATTTCGACTAACAGAAAGTGTAAGAGTATACAAGGTTTAAGGTTTTCGGTAGATGTGGTTAAAACGAAAGGCTCCAACAAAATTAATTGAAGCTTATGTAAAATGTTCTTATCGAAAGGATAGTTATTAGTCAACGATCTAATGAAGAGGTAATTTCAAAATAATGGGTAGGTTCTTGGTCAGACTCCTAGTCCGTTCCCGCAGTATAGTTTATGCTTATATATAGGGTGTACCGCAGCTAACCCACCACACTCCCGATACTTTGGACTCGTACTGATTGTCTACCAATAGCCTAAATAGAATTACACACCACCCTCATGTACCTGTAAACCCATGATTGCGTTCCGGACCGTAATCACCAATTTACCTTACACTAGGGTGTTATGCTTTTCCATAACCCTAACATGAAATAAATGCGTGCAACCAATATGTAATATCTGCTGTAATGAAATAATGTTCAATCATGACATTGTTAGAGGTCATTCCCCTTCCGGGTTTTCCCTTTAACCGTAATGTGAATAACATGTAAGTATAAGACATGGTTAGAGGTTCTCCCCTTTCGGGTTCACCCTTAACCGGTAACTTCTGTTCACATCGTTGGGCTCTAAACACCTATATTGATAAACTCCGAGATTTACACCGTTCCCCTCGGATTAAAGAAATACTCTAATCCGAGTCGTACGTGGGCACTGGCTTAGATCTCATACGAGTTATCAACTAGTATGTTCATTGACCATGATGATGAACAAAATAATGTAAAGTATAACAGGGTTTTGCTCAAAACAGGAAAAATATGCATACCAAATATGTATAAGTATATAAGTATAGCATAAAATTTCGATTGAAAGAATAGTATAACACAAATCAAGTAAATCGCATAATTGCACAAAATGAAAGTAAACGAGTTGAATTACTGCAAATAAGCAATGTGAAAATAATTACAAATGACGTGTTAGAAATAACTATGAATAAAAATGGTGTAAGAATAAATTAATGAAATTTACGCAAATGAGAGTACGCAAAATAGACGTATAGTATACTGACATAAGGGTTTAAATTTAGTTAGTTTTACATATATGCATTATATGATAAAAGACAATTAGTAACATTCTGATAAGGATATGTCCAATATTTTGTTAGACCAAAAGTTTTGCGACTGAAAGAGTGCGAATGTAATAGGATAAATTTCCGTTTATCAAAAACGTAGTTTGCTCAAACTTTGTGATATAGTTGAAAAGATTGTAGTAATGCATGATAACTCTTTAGAAATCGAAGTGTGTTTTAGATTCAAAACAAATTTATTAGAAAAATCTTCGTAAATACACATTTTCATGTGTTTACAAGAAGTCGAGTTTGAAAAATGTTATAAGACTTATTATTAGTTGCAAATTTCTCCCGAAAACATATATTGGATACGTCATATGAAAACAAAAGTTTTAAAATATGCAATACAAGTTTGTAAAATGCAAAATAAAACCATTTCATGAAGTATTTGTAAATCTAATGTGTTTTAAAAGGCCAAGATTTAAAATGACGTGAATGATAAAAATCAACGTATGTAATACGAATAGATTACCAATATTTAAGAAAATTCAACAAGACATAAATATCAATATTATAAACATTAGGATTTTTCCATAGGAAACTTTGACTAACTAAAGTAATTGAAATCTTATTAGTGACTTGTGGGGGCGTACTTTAGCCTATAAGTGAATGCTCATCCCGAGAGTTCCCAGGTCCGCATACGGGTCCCTCGTCTGATGTGACATCTGTCACTCTTGTCTTTCATGTAATTGACAATAATAGCCCTTCAAATATTTCCATTATAGTCCCTGTAAGTTTCGTCATTTCAAATTAAAATTTTTGAGTGAACTAAAATTTTATCATTTATATTTATTATGGACCGGGTATAAGCTTTAAAACAAATGTCTATCTTGAAACGTTATTCGGAATGGATTTTATAAAATTTTCAGTTTTATAAATACTTTTAAAACTCTAAAATGATAAATACTAAATTATTATTCTTAAACAAATTTAGTGAGTCTTAAATTGATTAATTATTAGTGTCCGTTACTGAAAACATTTGATTAATATATTTTACATCTTGAAAGGTAATATGTAGTTATAGTGAAATGCATAATAATAATTTGATCACAAGGCAAGACAAACTAAATTCACCATATTTTTTTGGCCCTCCTTCATTGATTAAAAAAAAAGAAATTAATGCACGACATTAATTGCCATCTTTTTCGTTTGCGTTTCGTGTAACCGTCGTAAGCACTAATCATTGGATATTTAAATCTAATTGAATCATATTGATTAAGTATCAAAACTATATATTTCGAAACCGTCAATCTTGCACAACCATAAAACCCACAAAGCAACCTATTGGTTTTCCCTTGCAACTTTGACCACACCAAAACCCACAATGTCCATCTCCATATCACTCGGATCTCTCTTTAGCCATCGTTACACAACACAATACCAATCGAGGCCAACCACCACTAATATCTCGATCTTTCGCTCTTCCTTCGCGAGCGCCATCTCTATATCGATCTCCGATCCATTCTATGAGGCTACGTAGGTAATTAATCTTATCCTTGGTTAGTCGTATCTTGTCCTCACGCTTGCTTACATGACTTCGATATGTCCCGGCGACTAAAACGAATATTAATATGAAAACTCTTATGAAAAGGACTAGTGTATGTGATTACTATGTAGACATGATATGTCCATTGTTTTCTTATTTACTTTAACATTTGTTATTATCACTTATAAATTGAAAACCTTGAGCCTAACACTTTAATTCGTTTATACGTATTGGTCAGTAGGTTGTAATGAGCTTAATCCTTGAGCCTAACACTTGTTTGTAAGTCTAAGTACTAAACTTAGTAATTTTATAACTACCAGTACCCAAAACTTTTGAAACCATTCCTTCTTAAATGTTATATTCTTTTGACTTTAACTAGCACACACTTATTCATATATATCAAAGTAAATTTGAAGTTTTGTGATATAGGAAATGTAGTAGTTGACGTAAAGTATTTGTATTAATTAGAGGTGTTTTATATATTAATTTATATGGCGTATAGATGCCATGATAGTTTTCGCACATTGTGCTACTAGACTAACTTTAAAGATCGAACAAACGGATTTGGGAGCTATGTGTTAAGAAAATATATGAATACAAAAAAGGTAACTTAATAACCATATTTTCAACCAATGATTTATATTTTAGCTTTCAGATTAAGGAAAATATTTATTTATTATTATTATTTTGGTATAAATAAGTTTTAGAGGAGTTAAATTCTAGAAATCATTACACTGGAGGACACCGCACCTACTTCTAATGAACTCAACTTTTTATTAAAAGATAGTAGTAAATATGATCAGTAAAGTAATTATAATCGTTGTCAAAGGTAATCAATAACATATTATAGATTTTATTAGTCTCCGTCGCCGGACAATCGACGAGTCAACGAATCATATACCTGAATTATTGCTTATAAACTTTGATAATGAGATATAGGCTCAAACATAGTTCATTGATCCTCTTTGATATCTTACAAGTTCATCCTCATGATCAATGTGAGTATATCTTTTCCCCTTTTTACTGTTTTACTACTTTGGGGTGACTCATGTACTTATATATTAATCAAGTTTCAATTTCTTATACTCAATGCAATTCTCATGTGTGTTTGCTTTATGTTAATTGGTGTGTCTATGGCTTGTCAAAATCATTAACCACTGGGCGGCCTAGCATTTCAATGAATAGTACTATGGTATACCCCCTTGAGACTCTGTTGAGAGAATCTTGGTCATTGTCTTGTTAATTCATTATTCAGTTGGTTAGTCATGTGTTAGTCATTATTCTCAGGTTTGGTTTTGAACGCATATTACTTATTACATAATTGCAAATGGTACCGCACATGAATTGCTAAACACTTTTCTACTATATTTATTTAAACAGGGTATGCTCACCAATACATTTTTGTATTGACCAAATTATTTTGTACATGTTTCAGGTTGTTTTGAGATGCATTCTTTAAGCTTTCGGATTTACATTTAGATTTTGATTCATTGTATTTCAATTTAGTTGGCAGTTAGAATCGTTATATTTCATTTCAATGTAATAAATTATTTAATCAATGTATTCAAAAATTTACACTTTAGTCCATGAGCTATTGAACAATCGTCACTACGTGACACCTCGATGTTTCCGCCATCGGTTGGGGTGTTACATCTGATTAGGATTTATGCGAAATGCCAGGCCTAGACAGAAAACTCAGGATACAGGCGCTCACCCTTCCAGATTGCACGTGCCCCATCACTAGTAAATTCCAAAACATTAGCGAGATTAAAAAGGAGATGCAGAAATAGATCCTTGAGATGTGGATTTCACTCCTAACTCAAAGATGTATTTCAAATTTGAAAACGATTGTGGAATGAAACCAATCACTAAGTTAAGGATTTCACTCCCAGCTTAGTGGTTAAGTTTCTTTTTGAAGGAAATATTCTTTGAGGTGTGGATGTCACTCCTATCTCAAAGATATATTCCTAAGATAAATAACATATAAAGGAGTGAAACTAATTACCAAGGTATGGATGTCACTCCTAACTTGATGATATCGTTTCGTTTGTGAATACGAGTGTCTTTTTCGCCAAGCAAAATATCGAAAGAATAACGAGAAATAATCATAACGAAAATATCTTGAAAGAAAATAATAGGAAATAAGAGAAATATAAATGAGAGGACTCGTGAAAGTAAGCTTAGTTATAGACTAGGCTAAAAGGCATTCTAATAACCTAATTCCCTATAACCATGGCTCTGATACCAATCTGTAACACCCCAACCGATGGCGGAAACATCGAGGTGTCACGTAGTGACGATTGTTCAATAGCTCATGGACTAGAAGTGTAAGTTTGAATACATTGAATTTAATAATTTATTACATTAAAAGAAATACAACAATTACGACTAGCAATCTGAACTAAGATACGGTAATCTCAATCTAAGTCTATGTTCCAAACGCTTGGAAGTAATCTCATAAGAACCTGAAACATGTACGAAAATGATTTGGTCAATACAAAATGTATTGGTGAGCATACCCTGTTTGAATAAATATAGTAGGAAAAGTGTTTAGCAATTCATGTGCGGTACCATTTGCAATTATGTAATAAGTAATATCCGTTCAAAACCAAGCCTATGAATAATGACTAACACATGACTAACCAAATGAATAATGAATTAACAAGACAATGACCAAGATTCCCTCAACAGAGTCTCAAGGGGGTATACCATAGTACTATTCATTGAAATGCTAGGCCACCCAGCGGTTAATGATTTTGACAAGTCATAGACACACCAATTAACATAAAGCAAACACATGAGAATTTCATTTAGTAAAAGAAATAGAAACTTGATAGTAAGTACATGAGTCACCCCAGAATAGTAAAACAGTAAAAAGGGGAAAGATATACTCACAGTTTGCGAAAGCGATTAAGATCCAACTTAAGCGGTCGCGAGCTAAGTAATGGGAATTCCGAGGAATTCAACCTATAATGTGCAAGAATACTAATAAGGAAGTGTCTAAAAAGTCTAAGGTAACTAGGGTCTAAGGCATTAGGGTTTGCTAAGTCGATTTGGGGAATTAGAGTTTTTATGACAAATTGGATTAATATAAAAGTTGTACCAAAGTTTAAAACTACGGTTTAGATAATATATTTATTACCAATTAAATATTTAGATAAAATTATGTTTGACTAATTAAGATAAAATGACGTAGTTAATTACTGTAACTAATTATTGTAAATAAATACAATAATTATAAATGTATAAACAAATGATTATGAGTTACACAATGATCGAACAAATGATAATAAAGAATTTCAACTATAAGAGTATTTCCATTTTATAAGAAAAATATTTATATAATAGATGTTTAAATAGTATAAATAAATAAATGTTTTATTATGTCTAATTAAACATAATAAGACTAATAATACAAGACACAATCCAAAAAATACTATTTTCATAGAAAATGGATACTTTATGATGTAAAGTATTGAAAATAATTTTCCCATAATTTTTATAAACTTATTTCTATTTAAAACTGATTTATTGAGATTAAATCATGTTTAAATGATTAAAAATAGGGAAATTAATAAAAATAAATGTTTTCTGAACCAACTATTTTTGTTTCAGCTCATCATGATTAGAAATAATTTATCAAAAAGTTTGAGATTAAAATCATTAAAAATGAATTTTTAATCAATTAAATATAATTAAAACAAATAAATTCAATAAAAATATAAAAATATGACATTTTCCAGAAAATAAAAGTGTAATAATTTTCTTTATGGTGTCAAGATGTTACACCTAAATTTTTATAATTTTTGGAGTAAAAATGAATTTATTATGAATATTTCAAATTTATATATTATAATTATTTAAACAAAATAAAGAAATATAGAAAAAAAAAAAGGAAGGGAACCCGTGGGTAAAGGGGTTCGAACCCAGGTCCTTTCCAGATATTAACACCCACCAAACCACTACATCACAAGCCTCACAGGTTATAAAGTTTAAACAAGAATTGTATTTATATAATAACTAAAACATCATCTTCTTCCCCAAATTAACCTACACATAAACCCTAACCCTAGAAATTCAATAACACGATTTAGGAAAGATTAAGACTCTGTAATAGAGGGCTTTTGATCGGGATTTAATAAAGAACAAAATGGCATAAGAATTTTATACTTACAAGTTCGATATAGAGCCCTTTAGCGAACGCAAAGCCGAACAAAAAAAACTCGATTTGGATAGGATCCTGAATGTTATTTGCTATGTTTTATAGTGGGTTAAAGTCGTGTGATGTGCAGGAACCGAATGGTAAGATCAATTTATATGTTGGTCAATTGAAAATAGGCGTTAGAAAAGTTTAAATGTTCGGGTCGGTTACCTCATTATCACGAATTAATATCCTTTTTATTGCACGTTTAAATCACCTTTTAGGTATAGTAATCGCTTGGTAATGATGGAGAAAACGTTTGGGCGCATTAAAAACGAGTTAAAACCAATTAATCGTGGGTTTATGACTTGCCGGAACTTGGCCGGAAAGTATTCCGGTGGCCGGAACCCGCCGGAAAACCGAAACAAGGAAAGGAATCAGATTTGTTTTTAAATCTTTTGATAATTGTCAGAATAGGTCCCTCAACTTAAACTTAGTTAGTTTTATTCTAGTTTAGTTAGTTTTCCCTTTATAATACACTAACCAAGTTAATATAAATTAACCAAAATGTCTTGAAACTTTATGACCTTGAAATTTTTTTATAAATCTTATACAAATACGTTTCACCTATGCAATTTATTAAAACTTATATCCAATCAATTATAAATATAACTGATAAAGTTTTAGTTTGTTCTAAAATTAAATTTGAAAATGACGAAACTTATAAGGGCTATAACGGAAATAATTGAAGGGCTATTTTTGCCAATGAGATGAAAGACGAGGGTGACGAATGTCACAAAATTAGTTAAAACAAACATTCACCTATCTTTCTTATCGGTAAATCAGTGACAATGGTTCAGTACAATCATTCCGCGCGCGCGTCCATAGATCGATACTTGGTTCTTATCTATATTTTAGTACATATGTGACATGGTGCGCTTGCCCTTTAATGTGTGTTCTAATATTAAGATTAAAATCATTTTTATAAATTTAAAACCCAAGTTGTGCATACATATTTATGTATGGCCTTAGCACATCATGTACGTGTTTCGGGTAAAAAGGAAACCGGACTGGACCATTGACAAATACATGGCACGCCTAGTTGCCAAGGGTTTTCACCAACAACCAGGAAAGGATTTCTTTGAAACCTTTAGCCTAGTCACCAAACCGGACACCATTCGTGTTGTTCTATCTATTGCTCATGGTCAAAATTGGCCCTTGAGACAACTCGATGTCAACAATGCCTTTCTACAAGGTACCTTACACGAGGATGTTTACCTGGTTCAACCACCGGGGTAAAAAAATGAACACTTCCCTAACCATGTGTGCAAACTTCGAAAATCTCTCTATGGTCTCAAACAAGCACCTCGTGCATGGTACTTGGAACTCAAGACACCCCTCTTGAACTTTGGTTTCACAAAATCCCAATCAGATGCCTCACTTTTTATCTATAACCAAAACGGAAAAATCATATATTTTCTTGCATATGTTGATGACATTGTTTTGTCAGGTAATTGCACGAGCTTTATTAACACATTTGTGACACTCTTATCTCAACGGTTCTCGCTCAAGGATCTAGGTGACTTACATCACTTCTTAGGCATTGAAGTGATTCCAACACAACAAGGCATTTTTCTTTCACAACATCGGCATATTAATGACCTTCTCATCAACTTTCACATGGATGGGGCAAAAGATGTCGTCACCCTTCTAAGTTCATCTGAATCTCTCTCCTTGGATGATGGTTCTTCTCGCATTGACCCAACGTCCTACCGGAAGATCATTGGATCCCTTCAATACCTTGCATTCACAAGACCTGATGTATGATTTGCGGTAAACAAATTGTCTCAATACATGCATGCACCTACAACAAAACACATGCAAGCCCTAAAACGAGTCATGAGGTACTTAAAAGGCACAATCCACTATGGGTTGTTCCTACATCGACAACAACCCATCTCCATAACCGCCTTTGCTGACTCTGATTGGGGCGGCATCTATGACAGGGGACGTTCAACTTCTGCATATCTCATATACCTCGGGTCAAACATTGTCTCTTGGAAGTCCACTCGCCAGAAAACGGTTTCAATATCCTCAACCGAAGCCGAATACAAAGCATTGGCAAATTCGGCAGCCGAAGTCACATGGGTGGAAAATCTTCTTCAGGAACTTCAAATCAAACCATCCTTTCCACCACGACTCTACTGTGACAACTTGGGAGCTACATATCTTTGTGCAAATCCGATTTTTCACTCAAGAATGAAGCATGTGGCCTTAGACTATCATTTCGTTAGAGAAAAGTAGCGGCTGGTTTGTTACAAGTCTATCACATCAACTCTGAGGATCAACCGGCAGACACTCTCACCAAACCACTCGCCAAGCGGCTCTTTCTCAAATTTTGGTCCAAGATCGGAGTCTCCAATGGAGCCTCCATCTTGCGGGGCATGTCAAGGATAACCCAAATCAATTAAGCAATTCAATCAGCAAATTACTCTCCTCAATCTTAGCATATCTCCCAATATTATTCTCTAGTCAAAGCTATAACTCCTAGACAAAAAAACATTCCTGAATTTCCTCCTTGTATAGACTATATAATAATGTTGTAATCTTTGTAAAAAATATAAGTGAAATCAAAGTTTGATAGTGTCTAGTGTTGTTTGGTCTTCCGCTGGTTTTGTTTTCTTTGATTGTTTTCAAAGATCTGATCTGAAAGAATAGATCTGGTCTTTGTTGCTTTCTATAATAGATTTGATCTGGTCATATTGATCTGGTCTATTATCATGACTATATGTTTTGTTAATAAAATTTTCCATGGATCCCTTTAGACAATGGATTAATATCTTATGTAGGAAGATAACATTGGCATCAATCAGAAGCAATAGCAAAATACATGTAATGAGAAAATGAAGGTACAAATTTATGGTCGACGCCAAATTTCTGTACGAATACCATTCGTGAAATGATATAAAACAATTTAAAAAACTTGCAATACGAAATAACAATACAATACAGTGGGGGAAAGGAATTAAGCTAGCTAGTATTTGGCGTCGGTACAACCTATGAAAGTACTACTTCTGATCATCGCTATCAAATAA
Organism: Ambrosia trifida; assembly: GCA_028751855.1. Classification (NCBI taxonomy): domain Eukaryota; kingdom Viridiplantae; phylum Streptophyta; class Magnoliopsida; order Asterales; family Asteraceae; genus Ambrosia; species Ambrosia trifida. The sequence goes on along the minus strand of CM054129.1, from coordinate 120,366,237 downwards.
TACGCCTTATTGGCTACTACAAGTATGAGAGTTAAGAAACAATTGTCTTATTAGCGAATCAACCTCCAGGTTTGCGAAACAAAGGCTCTGCACTCATGTTGAACCAGCTGTGTGTTAAAAAGCGGGTGGTGCCCTTTGACGAGAGGTGTTCTTACGCATCCTGTACACGAGACACGCTTGTTTTGCAAATACACTTATATTAGTTAAAACACAGAAAAATAAGAAACATATATCAGTTTGTACCAAAATTGTTTTCATATGTATATGTAATGAATTGTTGTCCTCCAATTAAGTTTTTTAATGCTTGGTTGTATCAAATAAATAAGCAAACTTAAAAATCCAACAACACAAAAAATGTGTTTCTAAACCCAACACCAATAAAAATTTTGGATGATCATGTCATAATAAATAGGAAAGGTCCAAAATCTTGAATAATTGACCCAAATCAAAGTTTTTTATTCTTCCATCTCAAAGCCCTCTCAGCAATCCTTCACTATGAGCTCTACGCATGGCGAGATTCGGCCTGAAGCTCACAAGTTGGCTCCTTGCATCAGGTTTCTGATGTTTATCACCTATCGCCTTAACTCCACTAGGCGGCAGCCTTACATTCCGCCCTCTCCTCCCAAGTGTCGACTTTTTAGATTTTGACCTTAGCACACGGTCACCTTGCCGGGCAGAAATCCCATGTCGGGAAGCTCGGTCAGTTGAGCCTTTAATGGAACCAGATTTAACTGAACCAGATTTAACTGAACCGGATTTAACTGAACCAGATTTAACTGAACAAGATTTAACCGAACCAGATTTAACTGAACCATATTTAACCGAACCATATTTAACTGATTGGCTGTTGTAGTAAGCAATATGAGGCAGAAGACTAATAAGGAACTTCTTTAGTTGTTCATCTCCAATGTTTATCTGCGCAGGGTTGCCCTCTAGGCTAACGGCTTGTAGAGAACAGTAATTGGCTGCGAGCTGCCCCAGGCTTTTCGTAGTTGACAGCTTGTTGAAACGCAGATCCAACACGCTTAACTTTAGGAGACGATGCAGCCCCTCAACCTCACTTATTTTGTTTCCTGCCAAGTATAGTTCTTTCAATGAAGAACATGTTCCCAAACCTTCAAGAACACAAATTTCCAGAGTCAAATGTAGTAAACTTGCAAGAGAATTTAGACCGAAAGAAAAGGTGCATACCATGCCCGATTCTGAGGATCCGGTTGTAGCTAAGATCAAGTACACGCAGTCTCGTGAGTTCACGAAGCCCTTCAATGATGGAGATACTGTTCTTTGACAAATTCAAAATGTGCAGTCCGCGAGGAAGTGCACCCATTGTAATTCTCACTGTGAACACATAATATCATTTATAAAGAAACAAACAATTAAATGATATTACCCCCCCCCCCCCCCCCTCCCTTTACCCCGGCTCCAATTTTACCTTTTTGTGTACAATATAGTAATCTAGATAACATAATATGTCGCAAAGAGAAGAATAAAGTTCAAACCTATAGAATTTCCAGACAGATTAAGAGCCCTGAGGCTCGAGAAAGCACTCAGAAACGGGATGACGACCAACCCATGGTTTGCAAGCTGAGCTGTTGTGGCTACAGCACTCAATGACGAAATGTATCTTTTAGCAGCATCCATGCCCAGAACAGACCTAGCTTCATTTTTTGAAGCTGGTATGGGATCCAAGGTAGTGTTTTTATCATTTTGCACATGGTCATCAAGGTCTGTAAGCGTGTCGGTGTCTCCCAGTGAAGAAGAATGCTGGAGATCCATAATCCATTTCTCGATCCGTCTTATCTTGTAATCCTCATTATGCAATCCCTCCCATTGACTACCCGAATAACCTGCTTGGACACTTTTAACCTTGCGCGCTGCATCCAAAGGAGGGACAATCCAGTCTTTTGCAGAGCCTGTATAGTCATATTCATCATCACCATCACTAGTGTGAGCATGTTCTACATTATCATTCTCGGTTTCACGTTCCAACAAAGTTTCATTAGCATCATTATCAACCGATTTATCAACAACATTAGTTTGAGCCGAATGCAGATATGGCAAAGAGCTTGACTTCACAACGGCGTGTGTGGTGCATGGTATACGGCTGCTTGAACCGCCAGCAAATGCACCAGATTGGTGTGTCTCAGAATTATCACCAACTTCTTCGTCAGATCGTTGCAGGCGATCAAGTGACAACTCTGATGTGTTATTTACCAAATTTGAACTTATTTGAGGAGCAACAGAAGCCCGGGCGTTCTGATACTCATGTCCACTATAATTACCACGAGAAGAACACGAATAATCGCAAGATGTCATGTCCTGGTAGGTTGCAAGGCCAGCTCCTAGCGACACGCACTTTCTCATTCCCATGCTTTCTTGGTCTTGTTTACTATCGTTGTTATTCATGGTTTTAAGCCCTTTAGATTTCCAATGTTGACCCGCTGCAGATGGATACGGGCTCACCTTTTCGCCTTCATGAACTTGCTTGGAATGGATAGGATCTTTATTAGGTTTATTTGTGTTGTGTTCTTTCAATGTTTTCTTCATTGCTTCAGTGGACTGTTGGATAGCTTTCTGCATACAGAGATATCCAACATTCTAGCCCATTAACATCAAGGGGTGATAGTCCAACATCATAAAAAAAACTCATAAAAAACAGGTTAAACGGGTCGAACAATGAACATATCATGATTCATCTGAAGTAAAGTTTCCGAAATCGTTTTATCCAAATATACGTGACAATATAAACCCATACTAGCTAATTATAAAAGGATTTACGATGTAAAATGTTTTGGGTCAACCCAACCCAAGGCACTCTGCTTCATCGCAAAGTGCATAACATAATATTATCCGGTTCCACCTAACCCGACTTGATACTTGATAGTCACCCAACTAGCTCAACTTACAGGGTGTTTGGGATTGAGTTTGGAAATGTAAAAGTGCTTTTGGTCAAAATGCTTATTGGCTTATGACTTTTTGAAAAGGAGTTTAAAAAAAGTGTTTGAATTAGCTTTTGGGATGAGAAACGTCAAAAAGTCAATAGATTGGTTAATAAGTTGTTTTGAAACTCAATCCCAAACACCCTCTTAGCCCATTTGCACCTCTAGCCCAAACATAAAATCGCTAAATCAAATACCTTCCGTTTTTGTGAATGTATGGGAGAATGGAAGCACGAGAACTTGAACATCGAGCGTTGAATTTCCTTTTACCAACTTACATACGTAACAAAAACAAAGACACTAATCAACTACATCTAAAAGATTAAAACAAACGTCTATATCTCGATAAAAACATGCAAAGAAACTTATAGACGTGTTAGCCGTTGTCAAGCAACATTAATCCAACCAAAACACGACGTAATCTCCATACATATGATTATTAAATTGTTTAGCGGCCCAGGCTCAGTTTGTATTTGTTGTAGCAGCCCGACTGAAACAAGTCCTTTGGGTCCTATTGGATCCCAGTTTTTGACATGTGCAAGAGACAGATACCTAATAAATTGCCATAAAAATTGTAAATTCTTCATAACATTATTCAAATTCATCATTGCATTTAATAATAATAACCATAACAAGTTAATAACCAATGACAAAGTAATCAATACAGATTGTTTGATCATAAAGTTATAATAATTCTACAAACAATTTAATATTTGAACAAAACAGATGATATACAATAATATCTAACCTCTTTATATCCAGATTTTATGTAAGGATTCAAATTCCTGTGGAAAGATTATAGAAGAAGGGTGATTGACTTTTTTGAAGAATAAACGACAAAGGGTGATTGGAAGATGTTTTGTTTGACTATGAGGGAAAATGTGTTTGTTTGACAATGGTTGGTAGGGATTTGTACAGAAATATGAACGGTGATAGGTGTGTTTGTTACCAAACTCGAAAATGTAGGATTTTTCATGCTAAATTCTTTCAAATTCTTTAATATTGTATGTATTAAACAAATGTATAGTTGTTGATCATTCGTTATTCGTGACTTCCATATATTAAGAAGATTTTTTAAATGTAACAGTTGAATTCTATATATATTAATAGGGGAAAATTCAATTGAGAACTCATAGTTAGGTAGAGAACTCGAGAACTCTATATTACACATATGTAATGTATCATATGTTGTCTATTCCACTTGTGTAATATATTATTATTGAATATGTTGCACATGTGCAATATATCATATGTTACACATGTGTAATATATATTACACATATGTAATACACTCAATATATCATATATTGCACATACGTAATATATCATATGTTACACATGTGCAATATATATTACATATGTGCAATGTATCATATATTGCATATGTGTAATATATATTACACATGTGTAACATATGATATATTACACATGTGCAATATATACTACACATGTGTAACATATGATATATTACACATGTGCAATATATACTACACATGTGTAACATATGATATATTACACATATGCAATATATACTACACATATGCAATTTATGATATATTGCACATATGTAATATAAAGTTCTCGAGTTCTCTCAATAAAATGAGTTTTCTATTGAACCATCCCATATATTAATATTTTATATATATATATATATATATATATATATATATATATATATATATATATATATATATATCGAATGTATAAATTGAAAACCCACTCGAGTTAAGAAAACCCGTCAAAAAACCATCTAAAAAAGTTTTTTTTTAAAAAAAAAAATACACAAGGTAACATACATGTTTTTAAGCGTTTTGGGCCAAAAAAAATCGCCGAACGAATATTTTTTTTAAAAATAAACAACGCAAACTTTGTAACAGCAACTTTAACATATGTTAAAAGGCAGAAACATATGTTAACAGCGCTGTAACATATGTTAAAAAGCAGAAAACATATGTTAACAGCGCTGTAACAACGCAAACTTTGTAACAGCGTTGTTTATTTTTTTTTTAAATATTCGTTCGGCGCTTTTTTTATTTTTTTGGCCCAAAACGCTTAAAAACATGTATGTTACCTTGTGTATTTTTTTCAAAAAAAAAAAAAAAAAACTTTTTTAGATGGTTTTTTGTCGGGTTTTCAGAGTTTTCTTAACTCGAGTGGGTTTTCAAAATACCCACCCCCTATATATATGTATATATATATATATAAAGAAGATTTTTAAATGTAACGGTTGAATTCTATAATATATTAATAGTTGCGTTCATTTGAACAGTAATGGGCAAGCCTGGTATATCACATTTGCATCCAAGGATGTATTAGTCTTTTGAACTCCAAATATATATACCCTCTTCCTTATTCATCTTTTTGTTGCAGAAACACACATTTTTGGATGTGGGAACCGAATTCTAACACCGCCAGGGTTTCGCCGCCATCCACCACCACAACTATTATCTAATATCCTCGCCATGCCACCACACCATCACCTACCATCAACCTACCGTCGCCTTAACCACCACCACCCGGTAACCACCATCATCCGACACCATCGCCACCTCTATCAGCGGCTATCCGACCATGGTGGCGACGGTTGTACGGTACATGCTCTCTTTTTCTTATCTTTGCTCCTTTGGTGGCGGTTCATATCGATACCATGGCTGCTTTTCATAGCTATGTTCACATACTGATTGTTGATTCCGAGTTACTATTTTCATCGATTGGTTATCTGTTGTGTTACATCAATAATAGGTTTTTTGGTTGGTTTTATGTTGGTGTTGTTACTTCTATAGAAAAAATAGGTTTTCAGTAAGCAAATTGATTTGGGATTCTTCTTGTCCATCACAGGTAAACGCTAACTCATCATCATCATCATACTTAGTTAATCCCACCAATAGCAAAAGCTAAGGTAGGGTCTGAGGAGGGTAAGATGTAGACATCCTTACCTCTAACCATGGGAATAGAGAGGCTGCTTCCAGTGAGACCCTTAGCTCGATAGTGGCTTTGTATCAAGCCTTGGAAATAAGGCACATAACACTTAGCAATCGGACAAACCCGATTGGTGCATGTACCCCCTTGTCTTTTAGCTATCAATGCCACTACATGATGCATGATTAACCGTCCCTCATTTTTAATGTTATTTTCACTAAATTAGTAAAATAACGTTAAAATTAGTGCAACTTTACTTTTCCCCCCTGAGGGCCACACATATATACATTATTTGTGTATATTTTGAATGTTTCCTACATTTGTTCTATGGTTTGCTACAGTGAAACAAAAGACTAATGAAATGTGATAACAAATGATGTTAACACTTTATAATATTTTCGTGTGGCGTGCCATATCAGTAAGACACGGTGAATATAGTCATGCAGCTTAGTTGTCAGGTTAGCAAAACCATGGTGTTTACGTCTCAATTGTAGTTAATTTACATTTGCTTAAAATCTGCACTTGATAATATTATGGCGCTTTGTCGTTTGTCTCAGTTTTGTTGTCGCTGATTCATCTCCGATAGTGTCAGGTTATGATGACCAAACAAAGTATCATTTAAATTTGAGTTAGAAAGTGGGATTCTCAGAACTTGGTGTAGTAGAGTTGATGGATGGCATGTGTAAGATGTGTCTTACGTTCTCCACTTGCAACCTCCTTTGAAACCAGGGCAATGTCCTTCCCTTCCTTTCATGTTAAAACAGGTTTGAGCCTCGACTTTTTGGAATTAGATTGTGCACTACATTTCCTTTTTCCCATAGAGTTTTTATGTTTTTTGTAAGCAACATCACAACATTCTAAGATAAAAGGTATGTTGTCAATGCCAACGAATAGTGCTACGCACTTGCCTATAACAATCAGTTGTAAGTGGCAACTGGGATACGTAGCTAAAGGTTGACCTTATAATTGAAGGATTATCTACTAGCATGTAACTTTCGAGCTGTAAGTAATTACCATTCAGTTGAAAGGTACTAAGATATGTAGCTTGAGGTTGACCCTATAACTTCTTTTATTGTAATTGACACATAAATAGTATTTAGTGTGCACCTTATGTGCAATGGGTTCACTTGTTGCCAAGATGCAAGTTGCAAAGGCGTCGTTTGACCCATAATAAAACATAACTATGACTTGGCTATTTGCTCATATATGTATATTTATTTCTATTCAAATTGATGTTATCCTTTTATTTTCTTTATAATGTTTGTCTTCTTATTCAAGATTGCCATGGTCTCAACATTGAAGCACAAAAATCTTGTTGAGCTATCTAAAAGGAAATACACGTGTCTTAGCTTATGAATTTGCAAACACGGGATCTCTATATGACATATTGCATTACATGAACACTTGTTTGCACTTTTATTTTCGTGTTTAAATTAACGGATATATAAGTTGAAATATAATTGGTGTTGGGTTTAAAATATATATAATATGCATATATACATGCATGTAGGAAGGGTCTGTAAGGAGAACAATCGAGGCCCGTGCTTATTGGGTGCAGCGGGTAAAGATTTTTGTTGATGCAGCAAAGGGACTGGATTATTTGCATGACAAGGTCCATCCTTAAATAATTCAGAGATATTAATTCTAGCAATGTGTTAACATTTGAGGATTTAAGAGCCAAGATTCCTAATTTTCAACCATTCAAAACAATCACCCCGATATGGCTGCATAGTTGCATTCTACTCATGTTTTGAGAATTTTCAGCTATTGTGTGCCAGAATAATACTTATATTGTAAACCCTTTTCATATATATGCATCTACCCAGCAGCAAAGTGGACGAGATGGTTCGGCTCACTGGCTACATTAGGCAATTTTTTAGCTGATGGGTTAGGTTGGGCAAGTATATTACAGACTTACAAATCATAACTTTTAATTTATAAATGGACAATGACCTTCATATGATAGTGTATACAATATCATATTATTACTACATGCTTTTGTCATGTAAATGAACTTAATCATTTAGCAAGGTGTCTTCAATGGCACGGTTATGTAGATATGCGATCACAAGACAGCTTACACAAGAGTGATGTTTATATTCATATTGGTCTGTTACAGTAACACACCTTTGGTTTATTAAGATTTGTTCAATAACGAGTACACTGTTTTTGTGGTGAATTGCAATCAGTTGTAAGTGGCGGTGCACATTTCTTTTCTTTTTTTTATACGAATACTTGTTTTTGTTTTTTTCTTTTGTATGAGCACTCCTTAGATCAGTCAGGTAGATTGTGAATTTAAATTTGTTAAGCTTTCAGAATCTTCGCAAAGGGGTAGTCAAGTAATGTTAAAGGTGAGTATGTATTTGTGCAAGTGAATTAAGGTGTTTGTAGTGTTTGTATTCTTATTTAACAGTTCATTATTTGTTTTGTGATTTGTTTGAAGGATGTTGTGTCTGTTACGGCTGATTCTTCTATTATCGATGCTGTACCGGATTCTACTACAACTCCCAATGGAAAAAGAAGTGTTGAAGATGCTGATATACTAAATGTTGGTGAGCTATCCTCTACATGCAAAGGACCCTGGAAGAAGCGATCTAAGCCCAAAAGTTATCAACTTTTCGAGTAACATGTGTTGTGCTATGTCAATTTAGTAGAAAACAATTATTTTTTTTAATTATTGAACTAGAGTTGGATGTATATCAAATTGAATTGAACAATATTAATCTCATGTTGGATACTATTTAGAAAGCATTGGTTATCACTATACAAGTATCAATTGTTTATTAAAATGTTGAGTATTAAGTACAGATCATCTGTTAGGTAATATATATTAGTATGAAGTATTTATTATCCAACATCTGTTGTACCATAATTGATAAGTATCAAATATAGCAACTGCTATTTAATGCCATCATAGATATAACAGATGTTATTCAATATCATCATAAATATAACAGATGCTACTCGGTATCATCACAAATATAACAGATGCTATTCAAACATTGTTATATTAATCGTCGGTTTTCATCGTCTGTTGGAGACTACAACTGCTAAGTTTTCAAAAGACTTTATTTTTCAACAATCTTTGTTGTGTTGCAAACTGTCCTTATCAGGCTCTCCTTTATCTGACCTTGAGTCTGATTGATTACTTTGGGCGATGATTTCCCTCAGTTTATCAGTGGTAGGATCTGTGTGAAATTTGATCTGATATATCAAACCGTGTTTGACCAAGTTTTCTTATTCCAACTCCTGCTCAGCATCAGACATTCCCTTCTGCCTTTTATTATGTTTCATAGCAACTATGTTAAGATCAGCTATTGAGGACATAATTTTGTGTTTTTGGGTCTGTCGAGCTGGTTGGTCTTCATCGGGATAATTTGGCTTTCTTGACAGAGTTGGATCAATTTTCCTTTGATTCCTTCCATCCAGCAACTGATCTCATCTCTCTAAAGTTAGTAGCCACCAA